>ML792213.1:751728-765130 GCA_009831015.1 Picea engelmannii | reverse complement strand
TGGTGCATCATCACCCAAATGAACCTGTCCAAAATCACCTTGAACATAATCTAGAAAATGTTTCCTATGGGATGTGGCATGAAATGAAGCCCCTGAATCTAATACCCAAGACTCAGAAATATTATCTACAGAAAGAATCAAAGCATCTTGTAACACATCACCTATTACATTTGCTTCATGATTTCTCTCCTGTTGTCCATCTCTTTGTTTCTTCGGATCTCTGCAATATTTCTTCAGATGTCCTTTCTTCCCACAATTCCATCACTCTATCTTTCCAAGTCTAGATTTGGATCAACCCTTCCTAGAATTCCCACGGTTCCCTGAGACCTTTCCTCTATCCTTTTGTCTTCCCCTGTTCTCCATGTTCAACGCATTACCTGATGTCTCACCTATGCTTTTCCGTCGCATTTACTCACTAAGGATAACACAAACAACATCATCAAATTTTAAAGTATTTGAACCAGGGACAGAGTTACTTACATCCATGACCAAGCCATTCCATCTTTCTGGCAATGAGCACAAGATTAGAAGAGCCCTAACCTCATCATCAAAGTCCACTTTTATAGAACTTAGTTGATTAGTAACCGTATTAAATTCATTTAAATGATCTGCAATAGACCCACCTTCCGAAATCTTCATATTAAATAATCTCTTCATTAGAAATACCTTATTGGACGCCGAGGGTTTTTCATACAATTTGGAAAACGCATCCATCAAACCCTTCGTTGTCTTTTCTTTTGAGATATTGAAAGCCACCGACGCTGCCAGGCTCAGCCGTATCGTTCCTAGAGAATTTCTGTCAAGAATCTCCCATTCTTCGTCCTTCATGGCCGTTGGCTTCTTTGCTACTCTGCTCAATGGTAGAAATAGATCCTTCTGATATAAATAATCTTCCATCTGCATCTTCCATAACTGGTAGTTTTGGCCATTAAATTTCTCGACCCTAAACATTCCATCTTCTGACATTGCTCCCACTCGAACTAGGAACCCTCTTTTTCTGCGAGTTACCTTACGCTCTGATACCAGTTGTTAGAAAAACAGGACCGCAGAGCAATAAATAAAACAAATGCGAAAACAAAACATAGAAGATACACAATACAAGAGAGACACAGATTTGCGTGGCTCACCCAGTGTGGGTTACGTCCACTAGAGAAATTTCCAGGTCCTTTCTTTATTATTATCCAGGAAAATGAAGGGATACAACCTACAACAAAACCCATTGTAACTTCCTCTTCTTTCTCTCACATTCTCCTCTCTCAAAATACAATACTCGCCAACATACATAGCCGCAATACATTTTCCTCATAAAATAGGGTTGCCTTCTAGGGCAAAAAAACCCTAACATAATCTCTATCGTTAGATCTGCAACCTTATAATGAACGGTCCAGATTTACAATGAAATTAAAATATACTTTTACAAGGCAATTTTTTCTTCGAGGGCTTCGCCCCCCAACCCCCGTTGGGGGCCCGCTTGCCCCCAGACCCCCCAGCCGGGGGGATAGCCCCCCCGGACCTCACAGAGAGGGTACCCCCCCTCTGTACTCCCCTGCGTGGAAGAGTGTACATACTTCTGGGGTGTAAATACTTCATGGGGTATAAACATGGCTAAAATTAAAAGACCTCTAAATCAGGAAGATAATCAGGCTCCACAACCAACAGCTCCGTGGATGTCTGGCCAGGCAACCAATTTTTTGAACAGGAAGGGCACACTTGAACAAAAGGAAAATCACAGTGTACTAATGGTCTTTGGATCTAAGGAAAATCTTGCTTTCCTTCCATGCCACATCACGGACAAGATGTTTGTTGTAGAAATAGCAAGGCAATACAACCACTGGTTGCATTTTTTCCATGACAAGAAAAAAAAATAGTTCATACCTCTATCCTGGAAAGTCGGGGACCTCGTGTGCAGAAACGTCAACTAGATTGACAAATTTGTTGGCCATTTCAAGAAGAAGAACTTAACGTATGCTGAAAGGCTAAAAGGGTTCGACCCTAATGGGATTTTTTGAGAACATTTACTGCCAGTTGGCGTTAGCAACTCTTTTATCCATAGACACATGGCTGAGGACAGGCACAGTGATGAAAACAATCCTGCTTCTGGCGATTATGACGCAATGACATTGCAAAGTGCGACTGAATTGCATAGACAACAGGGAAAAGTATCCAGTGAGAAGAGTTCTCAGTCCCTCGCCAACACTCCCAAGAGAACAAAATCACAGAGCACCGCTTCAACGGCCCACCCCAGTAAGAAAGAAACCCAAAAATCTTTGAATGGAGGTGGAGATAAGTATCCTCCTCATATAAAAATTGATAGTTCTCACAAAATTCCACTGACCAAGAAGAGAAAAAATAATGCAGGCTAGGCAGACGAACCCAAAATTGAAAGTGAACAGGTGCAACTTGAAATTGAAACTAAGCACATGCAAAAAATTGGGCTATCTGCAATGGAAATAGCTGAGACCGACATTTTTGACAAAGATGAATCCTTCATATTCCAGAGCGTTGTTTTTGACAACCAATCTAAAAATATGGTCATTGAAAAGAGAGATGTAACAAATAGGAAAGGAAAATATCGCACAGAGGTTAACTTTAGGAAAATGTGACCATCCCAAATCTCCCTATTTCATCGTGTAACCGGTGATGCTCTTCATGATTCCATTGGAGGAATTGAAGCAGAAAATTCTAGACTGAAAGACCGCCTCAAGGAATTTGAAGAGGCTTTCATTGGCACCCTAGAATTTGTCAGTCCTTTAGCAAAAAATGTGCCTTCTACCACTGCAGCCAAGATGAAAGTATCTTATACCCTCCTTGCATGCTCTAGATCCCTTGTAGAGAATAACATCAAGAAATGAATGCAGCTAATTATTGGAGCCTGGGAAACATCACAAAATATAGTTTCCTTCCGAAAGAGGGCAAATGATTTGCTCGAACATTTGGAGGCGAATTTAAAAAAAGATCAACATTTTTGTGATCATGTGTTGACCCCTTTTTCCAACCATGCCTTCAACAGATTGGAACTAAAAACAAGACAAGAGAATATCGCCTCCCCAAAGCGGACCAAAAAAATAAAAGCATGTTGGCAAAAGAAAGTTAAGAACCTGCAACTCATTGTCGATTCATGTAAACAAGCCATATCAGAAAAGGAAGACTTATTCAAAAGCCTGATCCAAATAGACTAAGCCAAAAGTACCAACAAGGTTCAAGACCCAAACTTAATTCTCAAATCCTTGTCAATGACCAAAGAAGCCTTCCATGAACAACTTGATATTTTAAAGGGGTTGTCTTTCAAAAAAAATTACGGCATAGTTGAACATCGTGTAGATGAGCTCGAGTGCTGGGTACTGGACTATTCGGCACACAATGAAGAAATTGAACAGAGTCTGCATAGTATTTCAATGGATCTAAGGAAATTAGAAAACGACCTTTACGACATATAAATCTGGGATGAAATCAACATGGCCCCCATGAGAAGATACATTGAATAATGGTTCCAACACAGAATGGACAACCTCATCCAGGAAGGGCAACAACTGGTCAACACGATTCCACTCACCATCGACGATAGCAACAAAAATGCATCGGCTTCGTAGTAAGTCTATACTGTCATCTTGTTTTCTTTATCAATCCAGTTTAAGTCTATACTGTCATCTTGTTTTCTTTATCAACCTAGTTATTACCTCTTTAAATAGAAAACTGTAACCAAACACTCATAACTTCCAATTTCTTATTTTCAGGTCTTCCTCTCTACCATCACGCACTTCTTCTTTCGACATTCCTAATTCTTGTACTTATTTATTTTTATGGTACGCGGGAGCCCCAATCCTAGTCTATATGACAAACGCATTTAAATTTCCAGAAATATGTAACAGATATTATTAATTTTTGATAAATTTCAAAGAAAATTGATTCGGGAATGCCTTTGTTGCAAGACATTTTTACTATTCTATTGTATGTTTTTTGTTTCAAAGAAAACTAATTTGGGAATGCTAGATTTTTTTGTGTTATGTTGTATGCTAAAAACATTTGTCAAAGAAAAATAATTTGGGAATAAGTTTTTACTATTCTATTGTATGTTTTTTGTTTCAAAAAAAACTAATTCGGGAATGCTAAATTATGCATGGGTACCACATGTACTTCACCTTGCTTCTCACATGTTTGTACTCGATCGCATTTATTCCCATTCCAACCTAGCAGGGACTACGCTGCCATACAACACTTGTTATAGTTGTACTCATTATTATCCTTTGCAATTTATTGAAAAATAGTTATCTTTCTTCATAAAGTTAAAGATGTGTTTCTCGTTTAAGTAAAGTTTATGTGTGCAGAGCATAAAGTAGTTGATTGTATAGATGACCTTTCCTTCAAACCATAATATCAACCAAACATTCCCTCTCCTCGTATATTTTATTATTATTAATCCTTGACATGTTGGGATTACGGTCTTCCCTCATAAGTCATGTTGTTTTTATTAGTCCATATTACTTGAGTATAATTTTCATTTACAAGTCACAATATTATAGAAAAATTAATGTATTAATTTTTTAAAAATTAAAAATAAAAGTAAATTTTAATAATTGTATTTTTTAAATGGTTGAAAATATTAATGATGAAACATAAATCTTTATAAATATATTTATAATTATAAAAAAATAAAATATATATAATATAATAAAATAATGGCATATGTTCTCTTTCATTTTAATACTGCCTCTCTCACCGTGTTATACTTTGGCTATGAATCCAGTGTATGGCATAATTATTATGAAATATAATTTTGTTTTACATCGCCAGGGGAAAAACAGTGTCCTTAGAGGTTGCTCACATTGTAATTGACAAAGTTCTACATACGTAGGATGGTATGTGTTTGCTGCTTACAATGCAATTGGCACGAGATAGGTAAATAAGATGATATGGATTTGAAAACAGTGTGTGAGGTTGGATGGCATGGGTTTGAACATAGTGTGCATGTTTTTAATTCAATCTATATTGGTAAGTAAAATGATATTTTTTCTATGGATAAGTCTAAATTTGGTTATGTAATTGTTGGTGAAATTGTAATTTTCCATTGTTTAAATTGCATTTTTGAATATATAAATGGATTGATCCCACATAGAAACTTTTATTGCATCGCGATTATGCAATCTCAACAATTGATAT
Organism: Picea engelmannii; assembly: GCA_009831015.1. Taxonomy (NCBI): domain Eukaryota; kingdom Viridiplantae; phylum Streptophyta; class Pinopsida; order Pinales; family Pinaceae; genus Picea; species Picea engelmannii. Next base: position 759,973 of record ML792213.1, on the reverse strand, counting down.
TTGCAATTCCAACGAGACTTCTAAATTTCTAGCTAGATTTTGGACAAAACTAGTCACAAAAATATGACCAAAAAAATTCAAAAATATGACCAAAAAAATTCAAAAAATATAATATTTAGACTATGTTTGTTTTCCTATAGATCTTGGCAAGTGCACGATTCATCTCTAGCAGTTTTGACTATGGGAAAATAGGGAAACCAAATGGTTTTGCAAAATGAAATAACATAACCCATAACAAAACCCATGAAGGATGCATTGTTTATGAAAGATGCAATGTTTCTTTGTTTCGCTGCGCAATTTATCAATTGTGTGCTTCTTATAATATGTTTAGGTTTCCTTTTCTATGATTGGGATACTCTGATTTTTTCAGGCTCTTAAGTATTCAAGCCATATAATTTCATGGGAGATACATACCCTCCTTGTAAGACATACCAAACTTGAATTTCAAACAATTTGTATTGTGGAGACAACCCTTATCATCATTACTACTTGCATGCGTACAAAACAATTCTAGATGGAGGTGAAATGGTGGCCATCAAAAGGAATAGAAAAGGGTTGATGTAGGGTGGATCCAAATCAAAAAATGAGATCGAGCGTTTATCTTGAGTTCACCATAAGAACTTGGTTGGACTCAATGGATTTTTCTTTGAGAAAGAAGAACTGATGCTTTTTTACAAGTACATCATAAATGGAACACTTACAGAAAGTTTCTCTGGTAAGAGTATCCCAAGATTTATGCTTTGGCGCCATATATATTACTTCAAATTATCAATACTCCATTAGATCTCACAAAGAATGAAAAACAGGTAAAAGGGGTATTCTACTTGATTGGGAAAAAAGAGTTTGTATAATTGCTTGAGATTTATGGAGTTAAACTGTAAGTTATGAAACGTCCAACGTTTCCAATGGACACTCCACCCATCGTCAGGGACAAAAGAAGATAAAGAATGGGAAAAGAGTGTCATGAAGTGAAAATAAACAGGATGAGAGAGAAATGATAACTCCTTAGCAATCTTTTCCCATTCTTTGGCTTCTTTTGTCCCTGACAATGGGTGGAGTGTCCACTGGAAAATTTGGACATTTCGAAACTTACAGTTTAACTCTAGAAAGATCATGCAGTGATACAAACTCGTTTTTCTCATTCAAGTAGAATGCCCAACAAACTCTTTTCCCGTTGTTTAGCTTCTTTTGTCCTTGATGATGGATGAAGTGTCCAGTCGAAAAGATGGATATTTCAAAACTTGTTACACAGTTTAACACCATAAATCTTAAGCAACAATATGACTAACTATGAAAACCTTCACTCTCAAACTTGTATAGCACTGGGCCTACTCGGGGATACTATTTGCATGAGGTTGCAAGTCCACCCATAATATGTAGAGACATTAAATCAACCAACATATTGCTAGACGTGAACTTGACTACCAAGGTAGCAGATTTTGGTCTTTCCAAACTCATTTTTAATGGAGGAGACAAGACAAGAGGCAAAGGCTACGTCTCAACTCAAGTTAAAGGGACACTGGTAATCACTTTGTACTAACTTTATACTAGTGTTGCTAGCAGATCTATCTTTGGCAGAAAATATTGAGAATATATGAGTTTGTGTAGGGGTACATCTATCCATAGTACTACATGATGTAGTAGCTTAGCGATAAGAGTGATGTCTAAAATTTTGGTACTGTTTTACTTGAGCTCGTTGTTAAGATTGTGACAACAATTAGTTAATGCCAATATGAGAAGGACACAGAATTCAATCTGGGATATTGAATATGATTTGGGTACTCTTCACACAACAGATTCAGATATAAAAAAGATAGTTATGGATCATTTCAAATCACAATTCAAAGCCATAGAGGTCGAGGATACACGATGCCAACTCAAGGTACTTGAACAACTTCCAAATTTTCTTAGCATCTCTGATTGTGAATAGATCGGTAAGCCATTACAATTGATGAAGTTAGAGAAATAGTTTTTAAAATGCCCAAGGACAAAAGTCCAGCCCCCGATGGCTAGACTCAATAACTATTTCAATCCTTTTTTGAGATTTTGGGGAAGGATCTTCACTTGGCAGTCGAAGAATCCAAAGTGTCTAGATATATTCTAGAATCTCTTAATGCCACCTTATTCGTGCTTATTCCCAAAGTTAATAAGCTGAGAAATTTTCATGACTTTAGGCCAATCACACTCTGTAACTTTGTATACAAATTTATTTCAAATATTATTGCTTCAAGGATTAAAGCAAAGTTAGCAGAGTGTATTTCACATGAACAGTTTGGCTTCTTAAATGACTGATTAATTTTTTATGTTGTTGGCATAGCTCAAGAATGCTTACAGTCAGCAAAGACAAAGAAACTTAGTACTATTATCCTCAAGCTGGATTTGAAAAAATCTTATGATAAGGTAAGTTGTAATTTTATCTGATTGTTGTTACATCAGATTGGATTAAGTTGGGAGATCTCCCAGTGGATCATGGCCTGTATTTCCACAGTTAATATGGAAGTTTTAATAAACGTCTCCCCAACAGATTTCTTCCGAAGCTATAGGGGTCTACGACATGGTTGTCCCCTATCTCCTCTACTATTTCTTCTCGTTGTAGAATGTCTTAGTAGATTATTGAGGAAATTTGTTGAAGAAGGTTCCTTTTATGGTCTTAAAGTTGCCTCCACAAACTTTGTGACACATCTATTATTTGTAGATGATGTCTTAATCCTAGGGAACAAGGAATTTAAAGACTGGTTGGAATTTAAATCAATTTTAACAATGTTTTGTACAACTTCAGGTATGGAGGTTAATTGTAATAAATCTGTTTTTTTAGCACAGAATATTGATTCCAGTCTTAAACAAAGATTAATTTCAGAATTCATCATTTCGTTCATTAACCTGGAGGAGGGCATGAAATATTTAGGTTTTTGTTTAAAACCTAATGGATACAGAATAGTAGACTGGAATTGGCTAATTGAGAAGGTTGTTAAATGAATAAACAACTAGACATTTCGATGGCTCTCACTAGGTGGAAGATTGGTTTTAGTCAAAGTTGTACTACAAAGTATTCTTGTGTATTAGTTCAGTTTAGCGAAGGTACCTACCTCTATTATACACAAAATTCAACAACTTATGGCAATTTTTTTATGGAGAGGAGAAAAAAAACAATTGGTTTTCATTTATCCAAGTGGCAATCCATTTCATCTCCCAAAGAATCAGGTGGATGGGGTATAAGAAATATTAACTGGTTTTCCAAATCATTAGCTGCTAAATCTTGTTGGAGGGGGATTTTTGGAAATAGTCTTTGGAGTCAAATTCTTAAAGGGAAATATATAAAAGGAGTCAAATTGACTTATTGGATAAGGAAAGGTAACTTCAAGTACCCAAATTCCTCCAATTTTTGGAAAATTTTCATGATCTCCTTTCACTTAATTAAGCAGTGGTTAGCTTGACAAATAGGGAATTGAAAACAAGTTATTCTCGGGAAGGATCCCTTCATTGGGGATAATTATTCTTTTAAGCTGTTTGTACCTCTAATCCAGTTCCTCAATAATAAGGGTATCTATTCCATTGCACAAGCAATTGATCCAAACACTCTCAACAATTCACAGTATTGGTTAAATTCCAATCATCTTAATTTAACTGGAGATCTGTCAAATGACTGGAACAACTACATTACAGTGTTGAAAAGTAGTGGAGTTTCACTTAATCAATCAAATTATAAACTTGTGTGGTCATGGAACATGGCATGTGGATCAGTTTCAGCTGACTTAGCATATCAGTGCATTGCTATTAATTCTCATAATGGTGATTATAAATGGTGGTTTAAATCAATCTGGAAAGTTAATATACCAAGAAAAATTATATGTTTCATGTGGTTATTCTTAAAAGGCAATATCCTCACTGGAGAAAATTATAAGTAAAGGGGAGGCATCGGACATGTTGTTTGTAGTTTATGTCTCCAAGACGATGAGACAACTGAACATTTGCTAATACATTGTGAAGTTACTCAAATATATGGAAAGAAATTCTAAAATGCTTTAATATCTCAGATACATCGATGTTGTCTACACTTGAAAGAAATTTATTACACTGGTTTATAAAATATACAAGATTGATATGTATAACCTTTTTGGTTAGTTGGAGAATATGGAAGTATAGAAACAAAATTTTGTTTGAAAATTGTCAAAGAGAGGACTCCATAACTATCTCCAGAATTTGTCTTGATATTAAAGAATTGAAAGGCACGGGAGAAGTGGACAAAGTGGATTCTATACTAAACCCAATTTTCTTTGATGAGAAGCCAATAGTCTTCTTTGATGGTGCAGCAGTGAATGACATCTATGGAGCTGGTATTTATATAAAATTAAGTGCACAACATGTTTATAAAGCTTATTTTGCAGGAGGAAAGGGTAATAACATGAAGGCAGAGATTCTAGGACTTTGGGGACTTCTTCACTTTGCACAGAAACTATCCATTATAAATTTGATGGCACCTAGTGATTCCAAAGTCATTATTGATTGGATTAATGATTGTTCAAATCTGAATCTGATGTATCTACACAACTAGAAAGATTGAATTAAAATCTTAAAGGAAAGTTTTGAAGGAATTCAATTTATGCATATCCATAGAGAATTCAACACAGTGGCAGATCAACTATCCAAAAAATATTTGGACAAACCCCTTGGTTGTTTTTATTATGAGGAGATCATCCAAGGAAGTGTTGTGAACACAGAAAGTTTTATGATTTTCTAATGATGCATTTCAGTGTATCCAGACACCAAAAGAAGTTTACTTTTTCAATGCTTGATAAGAAATAATAAGTTATGTAAATCAATTGACAGCTGTCAATAGAAACTATATAGAAAAAGTTCAAGTTTAGAACAAAATATTAATATTTTGAGGAGATATTAGATATTACGATCTTATAGATCTTTTTTGTAATATTGAAAGAACACTTGATTCTAATAGAATAACCGTGTATTTGTTTTTCCTATGTGAAAAGAAAAAGTAGGATGCATATAATAAATAACATATAGATTACCCAATGATCTTCTCATTCTACCTTCTTCAATGTTTCATATAGCCACACATTTAACTCGATATATTTCCCTAAAGGTTATATATTGCCTCTCTCTCTTTCCAATATTGATAGTTGTTTTCTCTGACATCAATCCTTGTGACTTCTTGAATACTCAGGAAGGACCCCACATATATGACCTCCCAGTTCATATTCTCACCATCTAGGCCTTTGCAATTGGAGATGTTAGAATTCAATGTGACCTTTTGTTTTGTGATCTTGATGTTATCATTGTGATTTGGAGCTCATGTGAGCATTTGCATGTAAAAATTTTCTTGTGATCACAATGTCATACCATCTAATGGATTAACTATTTGTCATCTCACTACTAAATTCCTTTATTGAGCATAATGATTTCTCGACAATTCTATTTAATCAATTGTTTGAGATAGTAAGAAAATGTTTTTTTATGTCCCTTTTATCCATTGTATAAACATTGAAATCAATGCAAAAAACAAAGTAATTAAATTTATCCAATGTAAAAACATTGAAATCAAATCAATACACTATACTAAGAGAAATGGACCGAACAACTTGATTAAAAATTATCAACTTTAAGAATACTAAAATATATGTAATATAATGAAATCAAAGTACTTGGGATTTCAAAAGGTTGCTTAAAACTTTTGGTTTTCTCTTGATTATCTTGGAATTTTGAATTCATGTGACCTTTTGTTGTAGATTCTTAGGTACTCATGCCTAAAAGCTAGAGAAGTGGGTTCGTCCCATCATTTGAGCTTTTGTATTTAATTTTTTTTCCATGATCACGATCACATGCCATCTAATTGATTAGTCATTTTGTCCCTCACTATTAAATTTTTTACTAGTCATAATTATTTCCCTACATTTCTATCAAATCGATGATTTTATAACTGTAAAAAATGTTTTTCATGTAGCCATTATACAAACATTAAAATCAATGCACTAAATAGGATTATCAAATTGATTGAGTGTACAAAAGTTGAAATCAATGCAGTAAACAACTTAATAAAAATTTATTAACTTTACAAACATTGAAATATATGTAATATCCAATAACTTTACAAACCCAGAGACAACACGTTGGTGGAATAGATCCAACCCCTCCAACAATAGATTTCTGACAGTCTGCCACAAGTCAAGAAGCACAACTTCTCCAACAAGGCACGCAACTCACCAAAATTCAAATTCAGAAAATGCTTTCCCCTCTTCTGTGGGCACTCAACGCAATGGATACCATTGCTTCCTAAGAGGGGAGGATTGATCCAGATGGATATTGGTGACCACCCACCTGTTCCAACTGGCACTTGTTAGTTTTTAGTTCAGCACGTTCATCTTTACTTCTTTGTAATTATGGGTTCTACAATTATGGGGTTGTCTGAATCCCTACACATCTTCCAGGTGGATACTGGTGGCCTCCCACCTAATCCAATTGACTTATTTTATATGTTTTCATGTCAGCACATCTAGTTGTACTTCTAGGGCCGTTTTGGGGCCCTAAATAGTGTTATTTTGGCGTTCCATAGTCAAACTATAAATGGAGTCAGAGTTTGACGACATAATGTGTACTTCTCTAAAAGACCTTTCCAATGGGATATTGCATGCCTAAAACATAGATCGTATGAAAAATTTACGACCCTGGGAAGTTAATGTACTAACTTATCCAAACATGACCCACACGACTTTTGGCGTTTCATCTCCTAGGGTTAGGTTTTTTGATGTCTAAGGTTTTGGGATTCATGTTTATCATAAAAGGTCCTTCAGAGCCTCATTGTAACCATCTTCTTGTGAATGATCATAGTCGTCACATCTCTTCTCAGAGATAAAGCTGCCACCATTCTAGCGAGTCTTGCACTCTGTATTTTTACAGTCTCTTTACAAGTATTGTTGTATTTCTTTGTTTCTTTCAATATTCACGAGTATTTCATTGTAATATCTCTACTTTCATTTCATTTCGAAAGTAATCTAGATCATGAAACAAAGCAACTGGCACTGCAACTGCAACTTGTACTACAACTACAACTAGAACTGCAACTTCAGAAGATTGTAGATCTGATCCGGGGAAAAGATGTGCCCTCCTTAGGAGACCTTCATAGTGGGTTCAGTAAGTTCTCAACGAGCTTGAAAATGGAGGAAATTGAGGATCTTCCTTCCAACAGTTAGATTGTTGCGAAGGAAATTAACTCTGATACCTTGTTAAAATTTTGGTATGCTCGTCTAACCATAGACAATGTTACATCATTGTCACCCAACCATAGGCATTCACATATGATCTGGATTTAATGAGCAGAATGAAACGACTACAGATTATTAACAGGTGCTTAACACAAAATAATAGAGATACAGTCAAATTTGTTTTCTATTCAATAAGGAAATAAGATGAAACTGTAAAATGCAGCGGAAACAAGCTTGCTGGAATGGTGGCGGCTTATCTCTGAGAAGAGATGTGACGGTTGTGCTCATTCGCAAGAAGATGATTACAATCAAGATCTGAAGGAATTTTTTATAATAAACAGGAATGCCAAAAACCCTAGACATCCAAAAATCTAACCCTAGGAGATTAAGCGCCAAAATTCATGTGGGCCTCGTTTGGGTAAGTTAGTACATCAACTTCCCAGGGTCATAATTGTTGTTGGGAAATAATACCCTATGGACTAACAAGATAGGGCTAAACTTGCATGCAGATCATGACCCTAAAGAAATCACTTTTAACCTATCACCCCAAAACTCAAACCCCTTTTTCACACACAAGCATGGAAAAGACCTACTAACCTTTTTGCTGATGTTTCGTGTAGATCCTTAGTTGTGCTTTATCTTCTTGCTTACGCTGCTCCTTCCAAAGACAATCCTGCAACCAAGACAAAACACTATGCATGCATGCTATTTTTCTACTTGAGGGTTAGAGATTAAGCATAAATCAAATAAAACATATATAACTCGTGCATTTGGGATGGGAAAAGTATTCTTTATTAATATCAAGATGAATAAACTTACAATAATGATAGAGACCGGCCACCGTTCCTCGATCCTGATCCTAGGCTCCTCCTCTTCTTTGTCCTACAACTGCTTTGCTTGAATTCTCTTTAGGCTTGAGGAAAGGCTAAAGGGTTGGGACAAACGGATTCGGCAATTGGGCAGAGTTTCTTTGCTATAATTTTCCTCTTTCCAAATAGTACCCCTACCCCTTCTTTTATAGGCTAGAA
>ML792213.1:710743-741317 GCA_009831015.1 Picea engelmannii | reverse complement strand
GTGGCAATCAAGAAAGCACCGACTCTTACGCTTGTCTAAAAACCATAAAACAAAATCTTTCTTTTTCCTTTTTCTTTTTAATCAACAATCAACTAAGAAAAAACCAGGCTAAGGATGAGAGGCCCTAACCTACTGACTGTGCAGCCCTAGACTCAAACCCCTAAGAGGCACACTTCTCACCACAGGAGGGGATGACTGCCCCACCCAGGCTGAAAAGCAACCAGTCAAGCCCGCGACTGTCACTGAAACAGCACGCGTGCAAACGTGTGCTGAGCTAAAACAACGCGCGAGTACCCGCGGGCAGAACTTGCACAGGCCGCGGGTCTGTATAAATGATAAGACAAAACAAAACACAGGCAGCCCAGACCTGAAAAGGCCTTTGGTATTGACAACCAGGGTCTCTTAAAGGCTTGGATGCTTCTTCTTAACAGAAAAGAAAAATAATTGCAAAAATAACAAATGCAACAAAATAGACTGAGACAAGACTGTAAACCAGCAAGACCCAGACAGGATCCAGAAAGCCCCCTGAGAATGTAAAATTCTGACAGGGAAGAGGAGACTGCCTCTTAAGCTCTCTGAGCCCTACACGCTACTAAAACCACTACAACAGGCGTTCAAACGCGGGTTGTAGAAGGTTAGGGCACGGGTTACACGCGTGCAGGCCTTCTGCAGGCCGCGTGTACCTCTGTGTGTCCCGATAATAAATGTCAAGCACAGTCAAGGAAAAACTGGTATAAAGAGCCAGGTTCCCTGCTAGCTCTGACCTAACAGAAAACAGACAAACAAAGAAACAGAGAATATGATCCTTTAAACTACCCAAAAACCTCCACCAAATCCGGAAACCCTAAGAGTATCTATCCCCAGTGGAGTCGCCAATTCTTTTGTTGGGAAATAATACCCTACGGACTAACAAGCTAGGGCTAAACTTGCATGCAGATCATGACCCTAAAGAAATCACTTTTAACCTATCACCCCAAAACTCAAACCCCTTTTTCACACACAAGCATGGAAAAGACCTACTAACCTTTTTGTTGATGTTTGGTGTAGATCCTCCGTTGTGCTTTATCCGCTTTCTTACGCTGCTCCTTCCAAAGACAATCCTGCAACCAAGACAAAACACTACGCATGCATGCTATTTTTCTACTTGAGGGTTAGAGATTAAGCATAAATCAAATAAAACATATATAACTCGTGCATTTGGGACGGGAAAAGTATTCTTTATTAATCTCAAGATGAATCAACTTACAATAATGATAGAGACAGGCCACCGTTCCTCGATCCTGATCCTGGGCTCCTCCTCTTCTTTGTCCTCCAACTGCTTTGCTTGAATTCTCTTTAGGCTTGAGGAAAGGCTAAAGGGTTGGGACAAACGGATTCGGCAATTGGGCAGAGTTTCTTTGCTATAATTTTCCTCTTTCCAAATAGTACCCCTACCCCTTCTTTTATAGGCTAGAAGGAGCTAGGGTTTTGGACGAACTCTCGGCCATGCATGGCCGGGAGTTTCAGTTAACTAACCCATAGCTTTTTGTCCCGTCGGCAACTTTCCTATTTTTGTGCTTTGTTAGGTAAACGCGGGTTGTAGTAGGCCAGCCAGCGTTCCAACGTGTGCAGTAGTAGGTCTGCCAGCGTTCCAACGCGTGCAGTAGTGGTTTAGGGCGCGTGTCACTTGTTTTAAGATGATTTTTAAGATTTTATTCAGCATGTCTTTAGCAAGGAAGGGATATGAGTTGGCCTGATGCTAGGTAAGCATGTGTGGTGCAATTTAGGGTTATAACAGTAACTTTTGCATACGATCTCCATTTTAGGCGTATGATAGCCCATTGGAAAGGTATCGTCGAGAAGATTCATTTTGGGGGCTCAATCATGCCTTTGGCTATCATTGAGAAGCTTGATCCTAAAAAAACCTTCATTTAGGCCCTCAAAATGGCCCGGAAAGTTAAAACTACTAAAAATAGTAAATTGCCAAAATTGTCAGAAAATTGTTTTGAGCCAGTTGGAAAAGGTGGGTGGCCACCAATATCCACCTGGATCAACATATGCCACTCCCGAGAACACTAACCTTTTCTTAGATAGAATGATTCTGGAAAGTCCACACTAGAACCAACAGATAAACCCTAACTATAAACACCAATGATGTAGTAACAACACAATACCAAGAGAACATACCTCTACTAATAGAAATGTACCTTTACCAAGAGAATCACACAAGAGAGATACTAGAAAGACTGAGATTACACCATGACAAATGCTCTACCAGCCTCTCCAGACTTGCGCCTCCTTTTGTTGCAACTGCAGATGTTGTAGTTCTTGCTCCTCAAACTTGTGCCCTTCTTCTGTTGAGTGAGAGTGTATTAGTGTGTAAATGAGCTAAGGCGCCACCTTATTTATACTTATTATGTCAATGAACTTTTCCCACGAGGTCGACCTGTCTTTTCTTGAAAATATAATTTACTTTGACTTTTTCTAGCAGGGTCAACTTCTCTTTCTAGGGTTTTCTATTTCTTTATTATTATTCTCCTTGGGCCGACTTCTCTTCTAGGGTTTTCACACATATGTTTAATGGTTCTCTTACTTCCAGAATATTTTATTCTAAGTACCAAGGTTACACTTGGAGGTTAATACCTCCCACAGCTACCAAAACATCAACATTCAACACTATGTCTTGTGAATATAGAAGTATGAATAAGATGTCCTTCTGCATTGGTTTAATGAACTCTACTTTCAACAATCTCTAAGTTTTTTTCCCCTTTCATCGCCTATAAAGAAAACACAAATCATCATAGTTATAGGTGTTGTTTTCATGCACCATTTGTCTCTTCAACAAATCCAATTGAAGCTTCATTTAAAAGGTTGTTCTAGGGTGACATATTAGGGCATATAACTTTAGGACAAGCAAGGGTGACCCCCTTTGGTACAAAAAGGTGTTCATGCACATTATACCCCTCATTGAGACAACATTATACCCCTCATTGAGACCCCAAGTGTGAGACAGGGGAACAACCTAAGGGACAATCGGAAGTTTTTCTCCTTATGGAGCAAAAACAGATTATTTTAGGTGATCAAATTTTATATACACGTGATGTAGTTGCACGCTGATTTTTTTAGATTATATCAACACAAGCTAAATAGATAAGAATGTTGTAAATTTTTCTTACTTTAAAAAACAAAAAAAATAATATTTAAATCTATAAATATTTTAAGATATAATATAAAATTGTTTTTAATTGGTAAAATGTTCGTCTAATAGAATTGTTGCGATGGAGTCTCTTAAGTGGAAATTTTCGCCTTTTACTATTACCCCTTTATTAAAATTATTAAAATATACAAATTATTTAAAATATTTCTTGAATTTTATTGTTACTTAAAGATGTTGTATCTTAGATCATCATTAGAAAACCTTTTAAATACAAAATAATCCAAATACTTATACTACTAATAATAAAATAATCGTATCAGGGCGATGCTTGTCACAAATTTGTCCCATTTCGAATATATATATATATATAATTCAATTATATAAAATTATTAAAAATAAATAAATATTAATACGAATCCATCACTCCTCGTCTAAGTTATAACTTTAAAAAGATTGCAATATTATTATCCGTTGGTTAAGTAGGGAATTTTTAACTTGGCTTATTGGTAAAGCTGGGAAAAATGAAGTATTGAAAGAAATACTTTAGAAATTCAAAATATTTTCGAGAATTTCGGGCAAAAGAATTCATTGATAAAGGAAGATGCGGATGAGACATAATTTTACGTTTTTCACAAATTATTTGTTAAAGATAAATAATTAAAAAATAAATTTTAAAACAACTATTGAATATATTGATTTTTTATTAATGACTTGTATGTTAGTATTATATGTATTTAAAATGTCTTTATGTGTGGGTAAGGATTCTTTCAATATTGCAAGAATTTTTTTTTTAATTATTGAAATTTAGTGATATAAAAAGTTAAAGTTTTATGGAATTTTAGTTGAATTATTTACAATTTTAGTTTATTTAAAATTAGCAAAATTTTAAAGGACATTGTTTCGGATTTTGGATTGTGATATAACTCTAATCATACCTGAATTTTTTGTCAAATTTTTAGAAATTCTTATTAAATAAATCCGGAATTGAGATGGATTTAGGTTGGTTACAATTACGGACAACCGCATCAAAATTTTAAATGACCATCATTATGTATATGTATATGTTTCATATGAATCTTATTCTTTGAAATTTATTGAGTATCATCTATAATCCAAAGTACCATCAACAAGGTCACTTCAAAAATTACATGAGAGATAAGGTGAATATTAATAAAGTAACAATGTTCGATGATGAAGAAGATGAATAGTAAGAAAGTAGTAAAATGCATATAATAAATAGCAAATAGATTATCCAATGATCTTCTCAGTCTATCTTCTTCAATGTTTCATATAGCCACACATTTAACTCGATATATTGCAATAAATGTTATATCTTGCCTCTCTCTCCCTTTCCAATATTGATAGTTGCTTTCTTCGACATCAATCCTTGTGACTTCTTGAATCCTTAGGAAGGACCTCACATATATGACCTCCCGATTCATATTCTCATCATGTAGGCTTTTGCAATTGGAGACGTTAGAATGATGTGACCTTTTGTTTTGTGATTTTGATGTTATCATTGTGATTTGGAGCTCATGTGAGTGTTTGCATTTAAATGTTTCCTTATGATCACAATGTCATATCATCTAATGGATTATTATTTGTCATCTCACTACTAAATTCTTTTATCGAGCATAATGATTTCTCGACAATTATATTTAATCAATTGTTTGAGATAGTAAGAATATGTTTTTTCATATCGCTTTTATCCATTGTATAAACATTGAAATCAATGCACAAAACAAAGTAATTAAATTTATCCATTGTACACACTGAAATCAAATCAATACACTATACTAAGAGCAATGGACCGAACAACTTAATTAAAAATTATCAACTTTAAGAATACTAAATTATATGTAATATAATGAAATCAAAGTACTTCGGATTTGAAAAGGTTGCTTAAACCTTTTAGTTTTGTCTTGATTATCTTGGAATTTTTAGTTCATGTGACCTTTTGTGTAGATTCTTGTGTACTCATGCCTATAAGCTAGAGAAGTGGGTTCTTCCCATCATTTGAGCTTTTGTATTTAATTTTTTAATAGTAAAAATATGTGTTTCATGTAGTCATTATCCATTATACAAACATTAAAATCAATGCATTAGATAGGATTATCAAATTGATTAAGTACACTAACGTTGAAATTGAAATCAATGCAGTAAACAACTTAATAAAAAATTATTAACTTTACAAACATTGAAATCTATGTAATATAATGAAATCAAAGTAATTGGGATTTCAAGAAACTACCCACCTTTGAGTTTTGACTTGATTGACTTAGAATTTCAAATTCATGTGTCCTTTTACTACATTGGTCATCCAAAGTCAAAATGGAGAAATGACACTTACATGACATCCTAGTTCATATTTCACCATCTAACTTTTTACAATTACATATTTTATAAATTTCTTTCAAATTAAAAACAAAACAAAAACAAAAACTTGAATCTCTTTAATTAATTAGGAAGATAGTTTGGCATAAATTCTTACTATTCTATATATGTTTCATTTTCATTTTCACCTAAGTCGATCAATATTTACAATACGAATAACTTTTTTTTGCAATATTTTCTTTTTTTTTACCAATTTTGATATTTTGATTTTTTTCAAATTCAATTTGATTTATTTTAACATATATGTATTTTCAAAAAAAAATTTTACCAATTTTGATATTTTGATTTTTTCAAAGCAAATTTGATTTTTATTTTTGTTTTAAGCAAAAAGGAGGATCCTGTTATATTGAAGTTGCAAGTTTACAAAGTCTTGTTGGAGTGCCAGTTGTCCCGCCTAAAGAGGAAACCGAGACAGTTGGCCAGTCCATGCCACTTGTTTTCAAACAAAAATAACCAGTCTGTCGTCCTGCCTGGAGGAAACCAGGACACATGGCCGCCATTAGTTTAAGTCTGTTCCTTAACTTATTATCGACAACATTGCTATAGTCTAACTGAGCTAAAGCTCTGGTTTGAAACAAAAGAAAATTTCTAACTATGCACATTCACAAAACCTTTTATCTGGTGTGCTCGTCATCCTTGCCATTCTTTCTCAGTCTGACTGAAATCGCGTAGGCCTGTCCACACATAGGGCATTGTCGTCGTGGGGATGTACTGGAGTAAGTAGCGTACATCATATCGAGGCGTTTGTTGATTTGGATGGCCCTGAAGATTTGGTCTTCCACCATGTTGCGCGTTTCAAAGATTAGTTCCAGGTGCTCCGGGTGGATGAATGGAGGCTAGTCCTGCCATTCTTCCTGAGTGGAGGAAAGGTGAATTATCTTATGTGCATCGGTCTCCCTTTTTCTTTCGTTTTCACTACCACCTTGCCGTCACTGCTGCTTGTCCTGATATGTCTCTTCCTCTGGAGGTTCGACGCTAGTTGTATTGGCCTTTTCTTCTGTGTTGTCTGGGAATTCTTCCTCAACATAGCAAGTTGTGTAATCCTCTGATGGGTCATCTTCCCTGGAACTGTGTGGCATTCCTGGAGTAAGAGGCTTGGCATCGTTCCCAAAACAGGTGGGGGGATCCCAATTATCCGGGACAGTGAAGAGGAGATGTTCTAGATAATACTGGATGGGTTCGTCTGGAACAGTCTCCTCCACATATGTCATGGGAGGCATTCCAGTTCTCCCACGCCGCGCCTCTGTGAGGTATTCCTCGTTCTCTCGGCATGGAGAAAAGTAGAGCAATGGCCGAAATGTTGACTAGATGAGTGTCCCTGCTCCAGCACTCCAAAGGTTCAGCCTTCGGCCATTCAATTTCCAAATGCCTCGCATTTCCGTCAGGGCAGCTGATAAGGATGAGGGTGACCGTGACAGCCTTGGCCATTAAGGCTATGTTCTTAGTGCACTGGTCTATCATCCTCTTCACTCACGTGAGAGGGCTCGTCTCCTAGTTTTGGCTGCTCGGGCTCACTCCCATCTTTAATGGTGAGGAGATGGGAGTCGGTGGCCAGTATTAATGGCACTGCTTAGCTCATGTCTGCATGTCCTCCCTTTTCGATGTGGCACCCCATCTGGGGGCAATTTGATTTATTTTAACGTATATGTATTTTCAAAGATAAAATGTGAGAATTGCTTTCAAAGATAAGTGTTGCATGGAAGCATAGTAAATGTGACCTAGTACAGGCAGGTGGCTAGAAAGTTGAAATACATGTGGTTTGCGTGCAGAACTTAGTATTCCCGAATTAGTTCTTCTTGAAAAAATATAAAAAAATTATCAATGTTTGAATGGTTGTTGGACACAAAAAATTTAGCATTACCGAATTGGTTATTTTTAAAACTAGGACATTGAAAGTCATCAGAAATAAATAAATTATACATATGAAATATGTATTTATATAAAGTAGATATTTAGTAAATAAATTATACATACAAACAATGTATTTGTATAGAGTAGATATTTAGTAAATAAATTATACATACGAAATATGCATTTGTATAAAGTAGATTGTTAGTTTTATAGATACAAAATTTGTAGCCCTCATTGCATACGTAGGCAGTTTTTGTATGGCGGGTTCTCGGGCTAGCGCATTGAAAATTGGGTGTCTGATGTTCCCATGGTCTACAAATAGCACCGACATTTCTGCGATATAGAAAATGAGAGACGTAGTTGCGGACTATAGAAATTTACCAAAAAATAATAATGTTTGTTATATAATAGAATAGTAATAACATTCGTTGCACCGAATTACTTTGCTTTAAAACTGAGGCTTTTTTTTGGAAAAAAAAGATATAGCATTGTCGAATTAGTTTTCTTTGCACATGTTTTATAGAGCATGGACAAACTGTTCATTCCATAATTAGCAAGTCTTTGGATCGCGGGTTGTTGAGCTGGCGGTTTCAAAAATGGGCCTCTGTCGTTCCGTATCCTACAAAATCCATCGACAGTTCCGCGATATACAAATTGAGAAGTGGGCTTGCAAACTATAGAAATTTATTATAAAATAAATAATGGATGTTACATATATTAGGAAATTACATCAACATTTAAACCATCAACGTCGTTGAAGACCCAAAAATTAGCATACAATAGGAGAGAATAAATGTAGCATATCCGAATTAGTTTTCTTTGGAACAAACAAGAAGGTTTATGGAAACCCAAAGTTTAGTATAGAATAAGGACATTTTTGAATCAGTTTTCTTTGAAATTTAACAAAAATTAATGATGTATGTTACATGTTTGTGGAAATTTAAATGTGTTTGTCATATAGACTGGGATTGGGGCTCCCACGGACCATAAAAAGTAATAATTACAAGAATTAGGAATGTAGAAAGAAGTGTGTGATGGTAGACAGGAAGACCTAAAAAGAAGAAATTGGAACTTATGAGTCTTTTGTTACAGTTTTCTATTTAAAGAGGACATAAGTGGATTGATAAAGAAAAGAAGATGACAGCATAGACTTAAACTGGAATGATAAACAAAACAAGATGGCAGTATAGACTTACTATGAAGTCGATGCATTTTTGTTGTTGTCATCAATGGGCAATGGACTCTTGTTTATCGGTTGTTGCCCTTCCTTGACGAGGCTTTCCATTCTGAGTTGGAACCATTCTTTGATGTATCTTTTCATGGGGGTTGTGTTGATTTCATCCTGGATCTCTATGTCGTAAAGGTCATTTTCAAATTTCCTTAGATCCATTGAAATACTATGCAGACTCTGTTCAATTTCTTTATTGTGTGAGGCATAGTCTAGTACCCAGCGCTCATGCTCATCTAGACAATGTTCAAGTATGCCGTAAAAAATTTTGAAAGACAACCCCTTTAAAATATAAACTTGTTCCTGGAACGTTTCTTTGGTGATTGACAAGTATTTGAGAATTAAGTTTGGATCTTCAACCTCGTTGGTAGTTCCGGCTAAGTCCATCTAGAGTAGGCTTGTGCATAAATTTTTCTTTTCTGATATGACTTGTTTACATGATTTGACAATGAGGTGCAGGTTCTCATTTTTTTTTTGCCAGCATGCTTTTACTTTTTTGGTGTACTTTGGGGAGGGGAGTTTCTCCTGTCTTTTTTTTAGTTTCGATGTGTTCAGGGCATAGTTGGAAAAAGGGTCCAGCACCTGATGAAAGAAAAGTTGTTTATTTTTTAAATTTTCCTCCAAATGTTCAAGAAAATCATTGGCCTTCTTTCCGAAGGAAACTAAATTTTGCGATGTTTCCCAGGCTTCAGTAACTAGTTGCATTATTTTGTTGATGTTGTTCTCTACAAGGGCTCTGGATCATGCAAGGAGGGTAGAGTATACTTTCATCTTCGTTGTAGTGGTAGAAGGCATGAATTTTTCCAAAGGACTGGCAAATTCTGGTGTTGCAATGAAATCCTGTCCAAATTCGTTGAGGCGGTGTTTCAGATTGGCATAATCTGTCTCCATTCCTCCAATGGAATCGCAAAGAACGTCACCGGTTACCTGGTGAAACGAGCAGATTTTGGAAGGGGTCATTTGGCTAAAGTCAATCTCTGTTCGAGATTTGCCTTTCCTGTTTGTTACATCTCTCTTTTCAATGAACATACTTTTAAATTGGCCGTCAAAAATAGCGCTCTGGATTACGAAGGATTCATCTATGTCAAAAAATTCAGTGTCAGATATGTCCACTGCGGACGACCCAAATTTTTGCATCTACTCATCTTCAATTTCAATTTGTAGTTTTCCACTGTCAATTTCGGATTCCTCTGCATGCCCTACATTGTTTTTTCTCTTCTTCACCAGTGGAACTTTGTGAGAACTATCAATATTTATGCGAGGAGGGTTCTTATCTCCTCCTTCGTTCAAAGATTTCTAGGTTTCTTTCTTGTTGGGATGGACCGTCGAAGAGACGCTCCATGGTGTCGTGCTCTTGGGAGTGCTGGAGAGGGGCTAGGTACTCTTCTCACTGACTACTTTACCATGTTGTCTGTACAATTCAGTTGTGCCTTGCAATGTCTCTGCGTCGCAATGGGCAGAAGAAAGATTGTTGTCGACACTGTCCCTTTCTTGGGTCAGGTGTCTATGGATAAAAGAGGTGTTAAACCCAACACCCAGTAAATGTTCTCCAGAAATGCCATTGGGGTCAAAGCCTTTTAGCCTTTCAGCGTACGTTAGGTTCAATTTCTTGAAATGGGCGGCAAAATCGTCAGTGTTGTTGATGTTTCTGCACACGAAGTCTCTGACTTTCTAGGGAAAATGAATGAACAGTTTTTTTTTCTTGTCATGGAAAAAATGCAACCAGTGGTTGTATTGCCTTGCTATTTCTGCAACAAACATCTTGTCCGTGATGTGGCATGGAAGGAAGGAATGATTTTCCTTAGAGCCAAAGACCATGAGGAGACTGTGATTTTCCTTTTTCTCAAGTGTGCCCTTCTTGTTCAAAAACTTGCTTTCATGGCCGGACATCCGCGGAGCATCCTTGCCTAACAGTAAATCTTTGAAAACTGAGACAAAGCCATTAAAAACTTCATAAAAACAATGGGAGGCCTTGTGTCTCCATAGGGCATCATGCCATAATGTTACTGGGTCGAATCCACGGTTTATTTTATTGGAAAGAGAAAGTTTCGGAATCAGGTAGAAATACACAATTGCGAAAATCAAGTAGGATGACATATAAAATTTATTCTATTCTTTGAATCGTGACAACTGGGAACAGAGTTCAATGGAGATTAGATTTCCCCAATCGAAAATGTATTGTTCCTTGACTGTGAAATACAAAATATAAATAATTATATTGGAAATGCTTGTTGTGGATGCCTCTCCCGTTATTCTGGTAAACAACCAAGCAATTTTCTAGAATTGATTTCTAAAGGAAATTACCTGTAGCCTTGTGATATCTTCAGGAACTGTTTTTGGGTCTTCGAGGAAGTCGGCTAAGATGTCCAACCCATTATGATGTTTTTCTAGAAACTGCTTGCAGTCTTTTCCTCTGAACGTTAATGTTGGTTTCGGCAATTCCAACATCTCGCAGAAGAGCTGAGGTGACAAAGAAATAGGAGAATGGTCGCGTAGTGGAATAATTGTTTGGCCTGGAATATATTTTTCGGCGCACGAAGAGACCACCTCCTTATAGTCAAAAACCTCAGGGACACAGCCTGCACGAGTGATTCCGAAGGTCCAAATCACTTTGTTCTAGGCGGAACGAGATGAATAGTAAAAGTATGCCCTGGCCCACTGGAACCTTTGGTCCTCTTCTCTGAACATATTTACTGTATCTCCACCAAATTGTTTTCAAACCGCTGCCATAGTTCTACAAAGATATTTATTTGTTTCAGACGATGAATGACATGAAAGGTTGGAAGGGCTAATATAACCCTGCGCAAATTTTGGTCGAAAGCGTGTGAATGGGAGATGTCCTCGAGACTTTCGTTGATTAATGGCAATCTAGATGGTTGTTGCATGATGCGTTGTTAACATTAAACACTACTAATTGCATATATAGAAATCCGAACATGGTGGATATTGCAATGAGCGATTAAGCATTGTAGATTTTTTAAGCAGCCCAACATGATGACGCGTGTTGGAGATGAACAATCAGAAGGGACAAAATAAGTTTCCGCACATCTTGGTTTAATGCGTAATAATGGGATATCTCCTCGAGTTTTTCTCCCATTAATGACAATGTTGATGGTTCCTGCATGGTGACCTGTTAGCATCAAAGGTTTCTAATTACATAGCAAGAAAGTATGGAGGTCGCGGGGAGGGGAAAAAAACTGCTACAAAATAGGGTTGCAAGGTACAACTTTTGAAGGTGAGGTCGCCAAGGTCAAATTGTATGTCTCAAAACTTTTTGATTGCAATACGCGTAACCCACCAACCGTGGCAATAAAATTGGCTAAGTATGGAGAGCAATAGTGTTCGGTTGGAGGAGGAGTGTGATTATATAGATGGAGATAAAGATACCTCAACCCGCCAACGCTGGAACCCGTGTTTATATAAAGGTGACTATGTATATAACCACAAAGTGATAATACAAGGGAAGAAGAAAAGGGGAAAAGGACCAACGAGTCAGTGATGGAAATGTAAATCATAGAAATTTTGAGTGCCATATGCATATCAGGGAAGAAGAAGCAGCAGACTTCGAATGCGCTAACTTGAAACACTGACTAAGAATTTGAGATTTCGTGAATCCATGAACAAGAGGATCCAAAATAGGGTCAGAGGTCCGAATGGTCAAATTGTATTATTCACAACATTTGAATGCACAATCTGTAACACAGAAAAGGGGACAATGTCAGAACCCGGTAGTCAATTTCTATGTTGTGAATTGTTGGATGCGAACTATTTCGTATTACTATGTGCAACTATCACTTGTAAGAGTCATTAGTAAGAGCATAGAAAATGTATACTAGGAAGCACATTTGTCAACCATGGTACAGTGAAGCTTGTGAGTTCGAGAAGCACGCGATAGAATTGTAGATTGCCAACCCAACAACCGTGGACATAAAATTTCCTAAGGTGTGATTAAATACATCGAGATAATGAGAGCCATAGTAAAGGGGAAGAAGAAAAGAGAAAAAGGAGAAAGGAGTCGACGGTGGAATTGTAGATCAGGGAAATTTTCAATACAAGATGTGAACCCGGTAATCAATTTGTATATTGCGGAGGACTGGAGTAAATAATTTGAATGCATAATTTGTAACACGGAGGAGCGAATGATGTCGAAAGAGAGGATGATGTCGGGCCTGCACCTGTGTCCAGTTGTCAGTACTAAGAGGTAATTTAGTATTGAAAATAATATTTTAGATTCTGTTAAATACTTCATAGGGATTAGTATCCATAAACAATGGCAATCTCCACCTCGCCAGCCTTGCATTCTGTGTGTGAATTTGTATATCGCGGAACTTGAAGGACTATTTGGAGGACACAAAACAATAGAAGTGCAATGTCAAGTCAGTCGGTCCGCAACTCCGCTTCTCAATTTGTATATTGTGGAATTTTGGGTGCTATTTATAACACACGCAACAATGGAGGGCCAATTTTGAGCCCGCCCGCCTAAGAACCTGTGATCAGAAATGTCGCAGGTATGAAAAGGAACAGTTGTTGGTTCAATTCTCCATGCAAGGATATAGATGGAACTGAAATTGGTCCCAACACGGCAACCATGGACATAAAATTGGCCAAGTATCGAAATCAACAGCGGTTGATCGGATTTGTCATCTGATTGTATAGATGGAAATAAAGATATGCCAATCCGCTAATGCTGGAGATGCATATTTCATGAACCCGCAAAAAGGAGGATCCAAATAGGCTGAGAAGGTATCTGCAGAGGAGGCGAGGCCCGGACCTTCTAATTGTATTGCTCCGAACATTTGAATGCATAATCTGTAAGACGAAAGAGTGAACGATGTCCGCTAGTCAATTTGTATATTGCGAAGACTGCAATTCCAACTGTTTCGTACCTCTGTGTCCAGTTGTCACTAATAAGTGATAATTTAGTATTCTAAATAAATTTTTATATATTGTTAGATACTTCACAGGGATTGGCATCCGTAAACAATGGAAATCTGCACTCTGCCATTTCTTCATTCCATGTGTCAATTTCTGTATCACGGAACTGGGAGTGTTGTTTGGAGGACACGGAACAATAGAAGTGCAATGTGGATTCAGCCAATCCGTAGATTCGCTTGTCAATTTGTATATCGTGGAATTATGGGTGCTATTTGTAGGCCACAGAACAATGGAGCCCCATTTTTGAGCTCGCTTGCGCTCCTGAGAACTCGCGATCGAAAATTTCGCAAGGTATGGAATGGGGAATTTGTGCGTGCTTTATAGAATATCAAGTCCATATTTTATAGTCCCATAATACATGGTAAGAAAATAAGGGAAAAAAGGACGGAGGTGTTGACAGTGGAATTCTAGATAATATACGGGAACAAGAGAAGGGAAAAAGAACTAAGTATCTCGCAGAAGAACATCAGGGTTCGCAAGCGTCGGCCCCACAGCGACGGGCATAAAATTGGCTAAGTATGGAAAGGAACAGTGCTTGGTCGAATCCGTCGTGCAAGGATATAGATGAATATGTTAAAGCATGAATTACATATGACAGAGGTATATTTCGTACCACTTTCTCCACTTGTCACTAGTAAGAGCATTGTTGATGTATATCAGGAAGGATGTGAAGTTGCTAGGGATGGAAAGCAGCAACAGATACTTTGAACGAAGTCAATGTGTACGAGAAACCCACGGTGAAATTGTAAATCACGGATATTTTCAGTGGAAGATGTATATTGTGGAACGATAAGTAGCTGGGTTCGCAAGTGCCGGCCCCGCAGCGCTAAGTATCTCGCAGAAGAACATCAAGGTTCGCAAGCGTCGATCCCGCAGCGCCGGGCATAAAATTGGCTAACTATGGAAAGGAACATCGCTCGGTCGGATTCGTCGTGCGAGCATATAGATGAAGATGTTAAATCATGAATTGCAGATGACAGAGGCATCTTTAGTACCACTTTCTCCACTTGTCACTGGTAAGAGAATTGTTGATGTATATCAAGAAGGATGCGAAGTTGCTAGGGATCGAAAGCAACAACAGATACTTTGAACGAAATCAATGTGTACGAGGAACCCGCAGTGAAATTGTAGATCACGGATCTTTTCAGTGCAAGATGTATATTGTGGAATGATATGCAGTTGGGTTCGCAAGCACCAACCTCGCAACGGGGGGCATAAAATTGGCCTAGTATGGAAAGGAACAAATCACTGACGTTGTTTCGCTGCAACATGTATATGACGAAACAGGGGACATAGGTGTTGGGTACCATGAACCTGGGGCCTAGTGCCCATATAACTGGGCAAGTATTGGCCAAGACAAAGTTATGATATCTATTTCAATATTTTTCATACTAGCATCTATCAATGAAAAAAGTTTTCATATTTATCTGAATAGTATTCATAGCAATCTTTATTAATGGATTGGTTGTTTCAAATGCAAGTGATCTCCCAATCTGGAAGATGCTTCTCGGCTTGCAAATTTCGCTGGAACCTCAAAAATTTTGACTGCAACATGTACATAGCGCAACAAGAAATATGAATTTGCATTGTGGTCACAACGACATAAACTCCTTATTATATATTCATCTTGTATTCGTTGCAATGAGATCAGCAAACGCCGGCTCTCCATAAACATCAATATATAAATAAAATTAAATGCAATCAAAATTTGGTGTGACTTTTAAGTAATTAAAGCATAAATTGCAGATTACAGAAGTTCTTAGGCTGGAAGATGTATATGACCGAACAATGGACATAGTTTTTGAATACCACAAACCCAAACATAATTGCCTTAGCTTTGCTGAAGAGGAAGTTTTTTTGTATTTATTCCAATACTATTGATATTAGAGTATATGCACAGATATTATCAAATAGAAGAAGCTGCAATATATACAACAAACTTCACAGGAACATTGTGTCAACAGTTCAGCCGCCTTGTCGTTACTCATTATTAATTCTATCCACGGAACCCGAAGAATGGGAGCAGCACAGGTCCTCCAATTTCTTTCTTTAAATACAGGGTCGTTGCCACATAAGTATGACCTATGAAAGATTATTCTTACATGTAAAATGTAAACAAAGAATAAGGCAAGTTTTATTTAGATTGAAGTACTGGGCAGCAGAAACAAAACCTTGTGTTTCATGTTTAACCACACAGGGGAAGAAGGTAGAAAATACAATTAAAACAAATACTAGAAATTGGAAAATACTGTTAAAAAATAAACCGAAATTATTCTATATTCAAATAAGGTGGGTTACAAAATACAGCCGAAGCTATTTTCGACAACGATTGTGATTTTGCATGGCGTCGACCAATTTAAAATATGTACATTAATGAAGCTTCTTCACAGTTTTGTACTTAATCGGTGCTTCCAAGTACATCTATCCCACTTTTTTGAATATCTTCTCTCTTCCAAATATGGCCTGCTTGCAATGCATGTTTATTCAACATTCTATTCTGTGTCAAGTATTAATTTTCGTCTGATGTCGAAAAGTTAGGGTTTAAGGTGCTTTTCTTGCAATGTTCTTGACCCTTGACATCCAAGACAACTTACAAATGCCATTCAGGCCGATTTCAAAGTGCAAGGAGTCGTTATATGTCACAACAGCTAAAGCTGCGGAAAATAATTCAAGTATGTAGTGACTGGTATTCTCCCTATATTCGATCATCTGTTTGGTTGAGAAGCCTGCGTGAGGATTTGTATGTGGAACTTCTTTGCTTTATTACAGTAAATTAGAAGGAACATCCAACCCAGATGCAAAAATCAACTCTGTTGAGGTACATAACTTCTTCAGGCAGTAGAGGTGTGGCAAGTGCATCAAATGCTGCAGAATGCACCAGAATAGGTGTGGAAAGTGCATCAAATGTTGCAGATGGAATCAAAATATATCTTTCTTCGTATCTATGGAGATATGGCGGCCCACAGAAAGGTCTGAAATTTTCAGAGGTGACGCCAAATATGTAGAGTCTGCAACTACATCCAGAGGAAACCGAACAAACTTTCACAAAGAACATAGCTTTCTGTCAAGTTGTCTACCAGACCCATATGCAAGTCACCATACTATGAAATAGAAACTTTTGCAGTGATAACATGTCATTTTATCCACCCATACAGTTTCTGCTACTCGCCTCCGAGGTAGACAAATACTTGTGCAATCTGTACAACTCGATACACATGCCAAATCTGTGTTGTTGGAAGAGATATATACTTAAATGAATAACTATTTTGCACCCGACCTCAAAATCCATTACAATTCCCAGCAATAAAACAAAGAAGTTCAACCAACAAATCTCCAGACAGCATTTTCAACGAACCAAATCATCGAACACAGGGAGAACACCAACCAAATCATACTTGTTATGTTTTTTTCATCCTCTCTGTGTTTCTCTTTGTATAACAAAGTTTTGTTTTTACTCAAAGCTCACGTCACATAAAACCAGGCTCTATTCTTTCATCTTCTCGTCCATCGCATCTCTAAGTTGTCTTACATGTGCATGACCAGGAACATTAGAACGAAGGCACCCTAAAGCGCAACTCTTTGATCATAGAGAGAAATGACAATAAGTATTTAAAAGCAAGGATGGATGGTTTACCGTAGATTTTGTGTTGATTCATTTTAATGACAAATGTTCTCGATATTTTCACTTATTAATGCCAATCTTTTTGAATATGTACGCTCAATAGTGACCACCAGCACGTATTAAAATTCCCATATCCGAGTAGATTCTAAAATCTGACATCTAAGATATGCACAATATTGAAGAGGGACATGACGTCAAGGCCTCTGTGGATAACACATTCATGAACTTTGTCGAAGCTTTTAAGAAAACTAAAATTGTGTAAGTAAAAAATAAAATAAAAGTATTTTGCAAATTCAAAATGCAGGCAAAAAGAAATTACCAGATCCCATAATATTCGCCTGTCTATTCATTTTAATGGGAGATGTCCTCCACTTATTAAAGCCCATCATTTTGAAATGAAAAATATTAAATACGGATATGACATGAAGGTCTATGTCACTGACACGTTCATGAACTATGTTGAACCTTTGACCAAAACTAAAACTGCAAAAGGAAAAAAATTAATAATAATAATTTTGCAAATTTAAAATGCAGGAAAAAACAAATTACCAGATCCCATAATATTTTCCTGTCTATTCATTTTAATTGGAGATGTCCTCGAGCTTTCCAGTTATTAAATCCCATATTTTCGAACCTGTCTGCTCGGTTCTAACTTTTCAAAGCATATTTAATGTGTATTGGGAAGCGCAGAAGGTAGCGGGGATGGAGCCCTATGTAACAGACATTACTACTATTGTTTTGTTTTTGTTCATGAGCATATGTAAAACATACGCAAAGAAAAGTAATTTGAGAATGATAGTTGTTTTGCAGGATCCCTTGAAATTCAAATAGTGCGTAAGCCCGATTTTCATTTTGTATATCGCAGAATTGTCCATGATATTTGTAGGACACGGAACAACAGGGACTAAACCTAGAGCCCTTGAAATTCAAATAGTGCAAAAGCAAGCCCGATTTTCATTTTGTATATCGCGGAACTATCCATGCTATTTGTAGGACACGGAACAATAGGGCCCGAACCTAGAGCCCGCCATCCCAAGAACCCACGATCCAAAAAATGCTCACTATTTTTTTTTTGTCTTTTTTGTCCACCAAGGTATGTAAAACTCACGTAAAGTAAACTATTTCGACAATGTTAACTTTTTTGGACATGACGGCCTTCAAATTCAAATACTCCGCAATTCCGATTGTCAATTTCTATATCGTCGAAGTCTTCGATTATCAATTTCCAGTCGCCTACCCTGACAACACGCGATGC
Source organism: Picea engelmannii (assembly GCA_009831015.1). Taxonomy (NCBI): domain Eukaryota; kingdom Viridiplantae; phylum Streptophyta; class Pinopsida; order Pinales; family Pinaceae; genus Picea; species Picea engelmannii. Next base: position 722,896 of record ML792213.1, on the reverse strand, counting down.
AAAAACTGATTAAGTATGGGATGACGACTCCATGCAGGCTATATATATCTACTCTATAAAATTACATATTTCCTATGTTTAATCAGGAAACCTATAATTTGATAAATTTTAATGTTTTCTTTCCAGGAGCCCTACTGTTAAAGAAAACTAATTCGGAAATGCTAATGTATACACCATAGTTCTATACAACCTATCTGCGAAGGCCCGTCCATAATACTGGCTAAGTATGGAACCCAACTGCAGTCGGTCAGAATGATCATGAAACTCTCGATGCTGATCGATTCTCAATTTCTATATGGCGGAACTCTCCGATTGTCAATTTTCAGCCGCCTACCCTGTCAACCCGTGATGAAAAAATTGGCTAAGTGTGGGATGACGGCTCTACGGTCCAAGAAACCTATAATTTCATAAATTGCATTCTCTTCTGCCCAGGATTCTTTTAAAGAAAACTAATTTAGGAAAGCTAATGTATAGACCGAACATGACCTGTCATAGTCCGATAGAACCTATTCGCGAAGCCGCGTCCATGAAAGTGGCTAACTATGCAACAGAACGACGGTCACTCAGAATGACCACATAAATGCAAAAAACTAAAGTCAAATGCAGTTTACAACAAGAAAGTAAAAGGGAAATAAAAGTTATATCTCCCACACAACAAAAGCCATTGTCATAACTATAAAACCATAGCAACACAGAATCCATGTAAAAAGCATCGGTAGCCATGAAATATATTTTGAGGCCAACAAACTTTTCTTCAACGCGTAACAGATGCAATTTACATCACCTGCAATTCTTTAGTCTGTTATTTTATCTTAATAGTATTCTATGCAAACTGTAGTGAAAAACAAAATGTGATGAAAGATCCAACCGCAGATGCATCATCCCAACATTTGCAAACCCTGGCCAAACAAGAACAAGCACCAAAGAAGAACCCAGCTAAGAAGTACTAAAAGGCCCAACTGCAGCCATAGGATCGGTACCCTGCAAAGTCGAATCAAGCAACAATAAACAACATACAACCAAGAAAGAAGCAAGCATCAACCACCCCACCAGGAACGATGTTGTTCCAATCGCGATTGCAAAAACCCAAATGTCCAAACTGAAACAACACGAACAGGAAAGCAAGAACAACGACAACATGCAAATAAGAAATCAGTGGCATGCAAAAAGCAAGCATGGACCACCGAACCAGCAACGCCGCTGGAGCATAAAAATTTTAAAAACAGAAGAAAATGTCTTGTAACAAGCCTGTTAAGTAACCATTCAACACTACCAAGCCTGTTAGGTAAACATTTAAGTCTGTCATAGATGCATTGTAAACATTTAAGAAAAAAATTCAATGTCGTAGGACTCTGACGTATCCCAAAAAGAAAAATTATATTTTTTGTAAGAATAGTTCGAACACCACAGAATGTTTTGGAAAGCCAAACTTTGGATACGCCACCATATCTAACATTGCCATAAATTTACCTAGCATAAAATGATAAACCAAACATTCGAATTAATGCTAGCATTAATCCACCATCGACGAATACATAACAAAATATATGATTAAAAAAACACCATATATGATCAAATACTTTGGATATGCCAACATATATAACATTGGGAATAGTGAAGCCGGCAATAAGACCTCCAATATCTTATCCAATCAGATCAGTACATATATGTTACTTTTTATTATATAAAAATATGTGCTTTTATTTCCATAGCTCCAACAATAGGTATTGTGAAAATATTTCGGGTCAAAGGACAAAGTAATATGCAGTCAACGATTTATCGATTGCTATAGTCCCTCTACGCCTACGGCAAGGACTAATAAGATATAGTGAGAATTGCTTTAAAAAAATATTGAATGCAAAGATTATGATAAGCTATATGGTTAGTTGTAGTATTCAATGGGTATTCAATGATCACGTGGCCATAATTTACATCTCTCCCATACACCTTATGCTATGTGTCAAGGTAATACACCTTATGCCACGTGTCAAGGTAAAGAACAATGACATTGGCAATCACAATGACAAGAAGCCTCTTCACATTTTTGTTGTTTTCATTTATGAAGGAGGGCCATCTAATCCTTTGTTGTTTTCATTTATGACGGAGGGCCATCAAAATCCTTTCATAGAGATTGCCAAGGCTCTCAATATCCATGGCCACATGGTCTCTCTCCACTATGGACAGTGAGCACACCTACTCTTGGCCAAGAGAAAACAACCAAATCGCGTGGGAGGGTACCAACCAAGAAACATACAACGTGATAAAACGGGTATCTCATGAATGAATTAGAGAGTCAACATTATTTTTTTATTAATATTTCATGTGCCAATTTAGTGTTGTAGACGTGACACATTTCATCTACCTAGGCACCTTGCCACACTGAAATGATATCTCTTATTATGATTGTTATTAATATATGGTAATTATAGAGAAAATGTGAACAAGTGGGCAAAGGAAAGTGGTATAGGGCACATTAGTCCAACCAGAACACTTCACCATTGATCATTGCTTCACACTTAGGTATATAACATAAAAGAATTGGGATAAGGAAGGCTAAGAACTATGGTGTTGTTTTGTTGATGTCAAAAAGGTATTCTACATATACTATATTGAGAGGGAAACTATGAGAAACATTGACAAAAATGGGGTCTCAAATAGTTGCATGTTTTATGGTCATGGAAAGGATAAAATGAGAGTTATAGAGGGTATTGTAGAGAGATTTAACAATGACATTAGGTCTTTTACAATATATTGAGAGGGAAACTATGAGAAACATTGACAAAAATGAGGTCTCAAATAGTTAAAGGGCATGACACATGTTATATGGGCAAGGAAAGGCTAAGATCATAGTTGTAGAGGGTATTTTAGAGAGCTTTAACAATGACATTAGGGTGAAACAAGGTTTCCCCCTCTCTCTCACATAGTTATTTGATCTTCACATAAATAATCTAGAAGAATGGATAAAAAACAAATGTGGGGGAAAAGTAAATATAGCAAGGATCATCATAAAGATATAGTTGTATGTAGATGATGTAACATTAATACTGAGAAGGACACTATGTAACTTACAAGATCACCTCAAGGCATAAAAGTCCTTTTGCATGGAAGTTGGGATGAATGAGAGCATGAAAAAAGCTAAGATAATATTCTTCTCACTAAAAAAGATAACAAAATAATGGAAAGCATGGAAGCAAACCACTACAGATAAAACAAACTATAAATATTTGGGATTAGATTTGAATGAGAAGCCAAGGTGGGCATGTATGAGGAAACACTATAAGAATGTTGGAAGGCATTATTCTTGTTGCAAAACAAATGCAACATTCTTCTTGTTGCAAAAAAAATGTAGGGCAATAGAGGTTTGGCACCGACAAATGTTGTGTTCCCTCTTTCAAATGTTCCCAACTCCAATACTTATTTATGGATATTTGAAGTATAGGCACTAGGAATATCTAGAATTAGATGCAACAAGATCAAGCGAGTACAAAAAACCTTGATAACAAGTTGTATAAGAGCAAAAATGACACCCCTTAGGAGATACTCCTGGTCGACATAGGAGTATACCCAATAGAATTGGAGGCACTAACAAAATTGATTCTGTATAGACAAAAAATGGTAGTATGGACATTGTTAAGGTTCCAATTTAATAAGCAAACATGAGCTAAAAGAGGAGAAGAAAATAGGGATCAATAATGTAGAAAAGGGTTTGATGAGTGGGATCTAGAAGAAGAAAGGTGCCCATTGGATCATGTGGCTTTAAAAGTCATGTACAAGAATGTTATAGAAAAGGAAAATGGAGAAAACATGTTAAAATAAAACAAAAATACCACATCGACAACTTCAACATACACGAGGAGATCTAAGTGCAAAATTACTTGAAGTTGAACATTCCATGGATAAATCAAGGATCTAGGATGCTTATATATAATTTGGATAGCAAAAAGCGAAGTGATTATATATAATTTAGGTCACATCAAATCTTTCTTGAATTGATTTGAGATTTGATCCTTCTCGTAGTTTGGTAGGTAGGTTGGTTGGTAGCAAAGGCTCACAACCAATCCAACAAACAATAAATTTGGGGCTAGATGAATCTAGGATGGTTAAATGCTTGAATATGTGTGTGTGTGTGTGTGTGTTAGAAGAAAAATTTTGTAGGATTCCATTTCTTTTTTTCAAGAATATTTGGATGGACGATGGTGTCAACTACCAACCCCAAGAGCCTTTGATAATTTGGATTATATCCTCAGAGGCACTTTTTGCACAGAGATTGCAAGCATATGGGGCTGAAATAAAATATTCTGAGACATGGGTTTTGAAGAGAATATGACAAATGGACGATGGTGGTTGTAACCTAGCCGCTCCAGGTCCCCGATCTGCCTCATGCGGCCTCCCTGCCTGGAAGTGCCTGCTTTTGGGCCTCCTCAATCCCGGCCTCCTTTCAGGGCCGCCCCCAATTCTCCNTACTGTTGTGTCTGGGACAACTTGCTGCAACCAGACATGCCGCCCTCAGGGGGTCCGGAAACATTGGACCCTCCCCTGCCCCCTCCACCGGAAGTGATTGCGTTCAAAGCAATGATCGACTCGAACTCTAAGCGTCAGCCTTCAGCCAGCAAGCAGAAGTTTGTCAAGAGGATGGATTCCATACCTTCGGTAGCTCTCCCGGAAGAAGAAACCTGAAAATCAGCTTTAAATCTTGCTGAGAAAGGCCTCATAGGCCAGTTCACGGTCCTCTGGCCCTCGCCTAAGTCGGTAGAGGAGTGGACTCAAAGGAACTGGAAGTCGTTAATCAAGGAAGGAATCAAGAGCTACTTCGTAGGTAAAGGTTTCTTTGTCTTCGTCTTTGAAAATGCAGAGGACAAAAGCCTAATCTTCATAAACGGACCTTATTTCATGGGCCCCCAAGGACTATATCTCAACAAATGGTCGCCATATTTCGACCCAGCTCAGGATGTCCCATCTGTTGTCCCGGTGTGGGTGCGGCTTCCCCATCTCCCCCTCCACTGCTGGAATCAGAAGTCACTCCAGATCATCGGCAATGGATTAGGAAAATACATAGATCATGCTGCAAGAAAAGATCAATATTCATGCGCACGCATCTGTGTCGAAGTCGATCTGGAAGAGGGTCTACCGGAATCCATTAAACTAATAGTCGCAGGATGGACGCACACACAAGAGTTGAACTATGAACAACTCCCATTCAAATGTAGGCATTTTCATGGCTACGGGCATTTCGCCAAGCACTGCAAGAAAAAGGTTGAAGAACAGTCAGACAATCAGAATGGAGAGCAATGGACCCTAGTACAAAAAACCAACAATCAAAAAAAAAGCAAAGGAAAAGGCACTTCGAAAGAGGCACCAAGCAGCTCCAATCCCATCCAAGAAAAGAACTCAAATAATAAAGAAATCAGACAGAGAAAGCCAACCACAACAGCCCCAGAAAACTTGGATCAAAGTGCTCCTCCTAACTCTAACAAAGAAGATGAGGAAATGGCTCACCTAGAAGTCCCCCAAGGAAGCCCTTCCAATCCCTCATACGCAGATGTTACAAGGAAAAAACCAGCTGAAAGCTCTGATTCCTCGGAGGAGGAAAACTATGAGCAGCCCACAAGAAAAGTCGGCAGGAAATCCCGCAGAGAATTAAGGGAAGAGGAGGCGGAAAGGCTCAAAACCCAAGGAAGTCAGCCCACAATTGAGATGTCTATTGGGAGAAACTCCAGAAACAGGCCCCCCAAGGGACGCTCCCACCCCACCCCTGGTAAATAATGCGCCTCGTCTCTTGGAATTGCAGAGGTCTGGGTAACCCCATGAAAATAGAAGCGGTTAAGGATTTGCTCAAAATAGAACCCTCAAACATTCTCATGATCCAAGAGACTAAGATAGAGGGGAAATCCCTCCTAGACATCAGCAAGAAGAAATGGAAGAAAAGTGCAGGAATAGCAGTCAGCTCAAGAGGCTCATCTGGAGGGCTTGCAACTCTATGGACAGAAGAGCTCTTTCAGCTGACTAAATCCCATGAAACTCAGCACTGGATCTTCACGGAGCTAACGCACTGTTCAAGTAAGATGATCATATCCCTCTTTAATCTTTATGTTCCTGTCCATTATTCTGAAAAAAGAGATTGCTGGAACACTCTTAATGAATTCTTAGAGCAGCATTCCCCTAGAAATATCATTCTTGCTGGGGATTTAAACATTGTCTTAAAATCCAAAGAAAAAAGGGGAGGAATCAATAGAAGAGACACCATGCTCCCCATGGTTGAAGACCTCATACAGTAATGGAATATTCTTGATTTCAGTCTGGTCAAAGGGCTCTACACATGGTCCAAAAATAGAGTGGGAGAGGAACATATTTCAGCCCGTCTGGATAGATTTCTTGTCCAAGACACTCTGATGATGAATAAGAAAATAATCATCACCAAAATTCTACCAAAACTGACCTCAGATCACAAACCAGTTCAGCTCATTCTGGAAGATGAAGAGGATCTTGGTCCAATCCCCTTCCGATTCAGCCCCCTATGGATTGAAAGGGACAGATTCACTGACACAGTGAAAGCAGCATGGGTCAAATCATTCTCAGGGTCCTCCAGCTATGTGTGGGAACAAAAGCTCAAAGCCACAAAGCAAGCCCTGAAGAGTTGGATAAAGAAACCAACTCCAAACCCAACCAGTCAAAGAAAAGAAATTGTTCAGTCTTTAGAGGCGTTGCAAGTCGAAATGGAAACTAGAGATATCACTCCAACGCTGCTCAACAAAGAAGTTAAAACACAATGCTCTTCATTTCGATCTTTCCGAATGGAGGAAGAGTACTGGAGAATCAAGTCCCGAAGTTTGTGGTTGAAGGCAGGCGACCGCAACACCTCCTTCTTCCATCGCCAATATCGAGCAAGACTCTCCATAAACCACATCTCTGAAATTACAACAGCAGAGGGGCAGATCTGCAAAGGGTTCAGCCAGATAAAAGACGTAGCTGAAAGACACTGCAAACATCTCTACACCGCAGATTCTCAAACCAATGAGGAAGATACTGTTGATCTCCTCTCTAACATCCCTCTCCTGATCAGCCCTGGAGACAATGTCATTCTCACTAAGCCCATCACTGAAGAAGAAATCATAAAAGTCATCTGGTCCATGGAATCGGACAAGGCCCCTGGGCCTGATGGATTCCCAATCCATTTTTACAAAACTTGCTGGGATATCATCAAAGCTGACCTATTAAAGATGATAAAAGGATTTATGAAAAAAATCCTGAAGCCTTCGCCAGATTTAGGCCTATATCGCTTTGTAATGCCTCCTACAAAATACTGGCAAAGCTTCTAGCTAACAGGATCAAGCCATTGCTCCACAAGCTGATTTCAAGCAATCAAGGAGGCTTCGTAGCAGGCAGACACATTCTGGATAATGTCATCCAAGTCCAAGAGATAATTCACTCAAGCAAGCAGCGAAACGAAAAAGGCATGTTGATAAAACTCGACATGGCCAATGCTTTTGATCGAGTCAATCGAGCCTTCCTCTACAAAGTTCTTCATTCCTATGGCTTCTCCTCCCATTTCGTCAATCTAATCTCAGCTTGCACTGACAACCCCTGGATTTCCCCTCTCGTAAACGGTCGCCCTACTCCTTTTTTCCAAGCCCAGAGAGGCCTCAGGCAAGGATGCCCGCTCTCTCCCTTCCTATACATCCTGATGGCGGATTCCCTCAGCAGAAAGTTAACGGCTGAAAAAGCCTCAGGCTCCCTTCCAAGTCTAAAACCTTCCATTTCCTCTCCATCCCAGAACCACACTTTGTTTGTCAATGACTCCCTTCTCTTGGGAGGCGCCTCTGTTAGAATAGCCAAGGAATTTGACTCAGTCCTAAAATGTTATTGCAGGGTCACTGGTGCCTCAATCAATGATAGAAAAAGTGCAATTTATGGTTGGAACATTGGCCAGCACGAGCTTACAGGAATCTCCAACATCCTTGGTTTCACCGGTCATGCCCACTGGGAAAATATTAATTACCTCGGCCTTCCCATCACTAACTGTTGCAACAAGAGGTCGCTGTGGACAGAAATCATTAGCAAAATAAAAACAAAAATCTTTGTATGGGGAGGCTATTGGCTCACAAAGGGAGGTAAGGTCACACTGATCAAGGCGGTGTTATCTGCGCTCCCAATATACCAAGCAGCCTTCCTCCTCGCCCCAAAAAGTGTGACGGATCAAATCTCCAAGCTGCTCCGCGATTTCCTTTGGCAGGGGGGGAAAGGGAATCACCACAAATTTCACCTGGTAAAATGGGAAACGGTCAAACGTTCAACCTCTGAGGGAGGCTTGCAAATTTGGGACCCAGCAATGGTAAACCTGGTGTTGGGAGGCAAAATCATGTGGAATCTCTTAAAAAACCCCAAGCACCCTGTCAGTGAAATTTTGAAGGTGAAGTACGCCCATAAAGTCCCACCCAGAAATATGCAAGAAAGCCAATCAAGCCACAGCACGCAGGTATGGCGTTTATGCAATAAAAGTCTAAACTTCTTTAAGGGAAAGGCGTACAGGATCCCAGGCAACGGAAAGCATATTAATCTGTGGCACGATCGAATAATGGACCGAGAACCCCTCGTAGATAATGATGAAATCGCAGATCTAAAAAATTGGCTGGAACGTGCAGGAATAAACAGCGTTTATGATTTATCCAATTGGGACAGTCATGACGATTGGAAAGGGTGGGACTTCTTTGGAGTTCCAGATCGCTTAAATCAGCAAAAACGCATTTTAGAAGAGCTGTTGGAAGAAGCGGCCCCAGTGAACAGGAAAATGAAAGATAGCTGGGGGTGGGGGAAATCTGGAAGCTATACAATAGCAGAAGCCTACAACGCTCTCCAGCCAATCAGGAACAGCAGCAAACCACCGGAATTTTGGAGGAAAGTTTGGGATCTACTAGCATTACCCAAGGTAAACTTCTTCTTTTGGACTCTGGTTCACAACAAGTTGTTAACGGGAGACAATCTAGAAAAAAAAAGCATAGTTGGGTCGCATAGATGTGAGCTGTGCAGAAGCAGCTCAGAAACAGCTAAGCATCTCTTCATGGATTGCAACTTCGCCAAAGAAGTTTGGAGCCTCATTCTTCATGAGTTAAACACCACAGTCCCTCAATTTAATTCTGTAGCAGACCTATTTGATGCTTGGAATCAATGCTATCCTAAAAAAATCCCAGCAAATCATTTTGGAGGAAAGTCTGGAACGCCATCCCCAAATATGTTTGTTGGTCGCTATGGCTGACCTGGAATGACCTGATTTTCAATGAAAAGCAGCAAACCCCTTTTTCGGTAGCGGCAAAGGCCAAAGCCTTCCTCCTGGAAGCATATCAACATCAGCATTTCTCAGATTATGCTTTGTTGCTCCCTGAAGAAGAGAGGTGGTTGGGCCCCCTTTCTCCCTACCTTCGGAAGCAGTTATCAGCCCCTCAAGTAGTGAACCCGGTTTGGCGAAAAAGAGATCTCGAAGCTACCTTCCAAGATTGGTGGAGAAAACAAAAAATTACCACGATCTTCTTCAACGGAGCCTCCAAAGGTAATCCTGGGACAGCATGAGCAGGAGAAGTCATCTATGCCTCGGACGGTTCAAGAAGGGACAGTTTCTACTGGGGCATCGGGCAGAAAACCAACAATCAAGCAGAGATCCAAGGCCTGCTCAAAGCTTGCCAAATAGCTAGAGATAGAAGATACAAAGAATTCCAAGCTCTTGGAGACTCAGAGATTCTAATAAAAAATTTAAACATGGACAAACTGTTCACCAATGCAAGCCTCAACAAAATGCTGAACAGATTAAAGAGAATCCTGCTCGACTTTGACTCCTACAAATTCTTCCACATCCTCAGAAACTCAAACAGTGAAGCAGATCTATTGGCGAACAAAGGATGCACTCTTGGGAAAGGGCAGCTTCTCCTAAATGACGAAAGTTCATTCCATCCCTGCAACTCATGAGTAATCTACATTTTGTAATAGCACAAGAAACAGAAATAGAAGCATTGTAATGTTGGTTGCCATGGCGCAAGTCCAATCCTTTCCTCAATAAATAAAACATATCCGTTTCAGTTAAAAAAAAAAAATGGATTATATCAAATCTCTCTTAAATTGATTTGAGATTTGATCTCTCTCATAGTTTGGTATGTAGGTTGGTTGGTAGAAAACGCTGACAACCAATCCAACCAACAATAGATTTGGGGCTAAGATGAATCTAGGATGTTTAAATGCTTGAATGTGTGTATTAGAAGGAAAATTTTGTAAGATTTCATTCCCTTTTTTTTCAAGAATATTTGGATGGAGGACAGTGTCAACTACCAACCCCAAGAACCATTGATAATCCCAAACGACTCGATGGGATTAACACTTGTAACCTACTCACTAACACCATTCCTTTAACACATTAAGCTAGCCCTTCAAACTGATTATATATATATATATATAAGACTATTTTATATATTTATTGATATAAATATCTTACTTTTAAATATTTATTGTTTTTTTTTAATAATAATTTTGAATGATATAATCTAGGTGCAATGAAAAATTAATGAGGAGAAATTTGAGGTCTAAAATGGGCTTCCTAAGGAAAATGATAAAATAATAGTTAAAATAATAAAATAAGAGTTATGATTTTTCAAAGGGAAATAAAGAAAACTATTTTTTTAATCGTAGTCTTGACTTATCGCTTTATAGGTTTACTCAAATTTCAAGTGTAGACACTTGTTGGATGAAAAATTAAATTACATGTTCAACAAGTACCCACTCTACGTACTTTTGATAGACTCACAATGAGATAAACTAGAAATACATTAGAAACACAATGTTTTCATGTATTTCTCGTTTATCTCGCGGTGGGACTCTCAAAAGTATGCAAAGTGGATACTTGTTGCATTCAAAATTTAATTATGCATCCAACAAATGCCTACACTTGAAATTTAAGTAAACCTATAAGGAGATAAGTTGAAAACACAATTAAAAAAGTAGTTTTCTTCCTATCCCTCCAAAACTATTTACCCTTATGGTTGACATCATCATCTTGAATCATATTGATTTTTTTTAAGTTGATTTTGATAATACATTTGTTGTTTTTAGATTCATTTTTTACCTCAAAACTCCACTAATGTAAGGATCCATAAGATAAGTGTATCAAGCTCAACAAAACTTACTAATTTTTAAAATGCCAACCATAAAATGTTTGGTGATATTTTTATAAAAATATTCAAATTTGTAAGGATTTCATATAGTTTTTATAATTTTTTGTGATTTTTATAGTAAAATACATTTACCCTATAGAAATTGGGTCAACCATTTTATAAAATAAAAATAAAAAAATTACAAATATATTTTTGGGAAAAAGCATGTGAAATTAACCCATGGACTAAATTTAGCCCCTAAAATTTTCCTCTACTACGTGAGTGTTACAAACACTCCACTTCTCCATCAAATTATAAACCATTATTATTAGTTTATATGTACTATTGCAATGAAAGAATGCATTGATGATTTCACATTAATTTAATATTTGAGAATAGTATATGTATTTTCTCCAAAGCAGGAAAACACTTATACTACTCAGGGTTATTGACCTAGCTTATGTTGATATAACCTCAAAACCCCGAAGTGTAACAACATCATCATGCGTAGACAAAAGTTGGTCGCCTAAAATAACATATGAGTCATTCGTAAGGGAATAGATTTCCTCTCTTATCAAATGTTTTTGGGTGTTGGATTGTTAACATATTTCTTTACATTTAAGGAAGACGAGCTCTTAGCGAATTAGAAGCAATTTTAGGTCATACTCTAGGACCAAAAGGTGGTTTCATCCTAAATAGTATTCACAATAAAGTTAGGCTCCCTTGTGATCATCACTAACACTATCTATTGTGGGGCCATATACTTTTTAATACATTTAGCCTTATTTCTATACATGAAAGCAAAAACTACCCTCAACCCAAATCATACATTTTTAATAAACCCATAGATTGTTTCTTGCTTTTCAATACTTCACATCATACAAATAAATTTGTTATTTTATAAAATATTAAAATTAATTTATATATAATTGGATAATATATTGAGATATTATTTTCAAACTTTGACAAAACTACGACAAATGAAATGGCATGACAATGAATATATATATATATATATATATAT
>ML792213.1:688723-708396 GCA_009831015.1 Picea engelmannii | reverse complement strand
TAACAAAAAATTGTATAATATACTCAAGTTTGAATCTACAACTTTCAAAATAAAACATATATTTTTAACTATTAACTTCATTATAACATAAAAAATAATACTCATGATGTGTAGATCACTTGGTTTGTGTGGGGTTTAGTCCCCATCAAATCACTCATGGGAGATTGTTCTTCCATCCAACATTGAAGTTGGCCCCGACCTAAACTCAACCTAACTTAAAATATAAAATTTGACAAAAAACATTCAATATATATATATATATAGTTGCATTAACTTGCCTCAATAATATAATGAAATGATTACACACTGTACACATCCAAGCAAAAGACATTTTAGTTTCCTTAGCTTACCCCAATATTATAATGAAATGATTACACAATGTACAAATCCAAGCAATTTATTTTAAGGTAATGGTATCCAAATTGACAAGTGGGATGGTAGGGTCAAGCTTTGGGCTCTTTTTAAGTAAGCATACAGTTGTAATGGTATCCAAATTGGCAAGTGGGATGGTAGGTCCAGTTTTAAGGTAATGGTGTCCAAATTGGCAAGTGGGATGGGTCCAATTTTAAGGTAATGGTGTCCAAATTGGCAAGTGGGATGGTAGGGTTTAATTTTGAGCTCTTTTTGAGTAAGCATACACTTGTAATGGTATTCACATTGGCAAGTGGATGGTAGGGTCCAACTTTAGGTTCTTTTTGAAAAAGCATACAGTTTAGATGTTCCAAGACATCATTGATTTCATTCATATAAATAAAGTGAATTTTTTATTTTAAAATTATTAAAAAAAAACAAACCTTTTTTTAATGAAAATTAAAGTTATGATTAGAATATAATTTTAAGTAGCTTATTTATTAAGATAAATATTAAAATTATAATTATAGTATGATTTTAAATAACTTATTTATTAAAACAAATATTGTAAAATACAAATAAACATAATGTAAAATAATGCTATGCAACTATATACTATTTCCTATTTCAAAATTACATCTAATCATTAAAATTGTTTGTAATAATTAAACAAGATCAATTTCCAAATATATAAATTTATCAATCATTTATTAAAAAAAGGTTATATAAATTTATTAAAATTAAATTTTAATAGGAAAGATCAAATAGATATTGTCAAGCATTGAGCCTTGAGTGCCTTGATATGACAAGGAAGCTTCTAAAATTAACAAAGCATCGTTTCTATAATACTAAGTTTAAGTATTTTCTTGGGGTTTCAAGGCCAATTTTTATAAATGCATATCTCTACAAAAAAAAAAAAAAATTCACGTTTTTCAAAAGAGCGTGATCAATTTGCTATTCCTAGGGATCTCTTCATTAATCATATACCAGGGCACGGAAACACACAATTCCAACTTTAATTATTAGAAAATGGAGGAATCTTTTTCCCATGAAGTAAAGCTCCAAATAATTGAATAATTTGACATGATTTACTTCATCAGTGGTGATATCCACGTGGCCTTCACATCTCCGTATCATGATTGTAGTCAATTACTCCAAAATAGTTGCAGAATATACAACAGTAGTTGCTCCCACTTTCCAGTTGTAGATATAAGAGATTTTAGCAAGTGGTGGATGTGACCCACTTGAAACTGCATCATGAAAAAGGCATTCACACCATCGACAAACTCTACAAATGCAAACCCCATCAAGCTAATGCTAACAAATAATTAATAATTAGATGACATATCATATAGAACTTTGTGTTTCCTATTGTGGCTCGTGATATGGTTAAATTAATGGTGATGATTAGATCATTTTTTTTATCGATGATATTATATGTGTATTTTGTTATTTTGGAGAAGTTTTGAAGGATTCTTGTATTAAATCACCATAGCTTATACCAAGTACATATGATTGATGTTTTATGATGGTTTCAAGTTTAATTCAACATGATTTAATGATTCCAGGGAGCTAATTCGCGATCTGTGTGTTATAGGGAAAAATCGCAGGGTGTTTTTCCATCCAACACTTCGTTTGGTACTCCATCTGCACTCTGTCTGATACTCCATCCGACACTGCGTTCGACACTCCATCCTGCACTAAAACCGTGGACGAGTTGGTGGTTGTTATATCGACGGCCAATGATGGGAAAATCGGCGACATGGGTTTTGCTCGTGCTCGTGGCCTTGACTATTGAGCTTCTGGCAACTTGGATTGGATTGTTATGCTGAGCGTTGATTGGCTCGCTTAGTTTCTAGAAGCCACCGGCGGTTAAAATGCATTTAGTGCAATTTACTGTTTTTAGAGGAGGTCAACCCTTCCAGTGGTCGACCTCTCGACTTGTAACCTCTATAAATACCACAAAAGTGGTCAGACAAATGGTTAAGTTCATAATTGTGAAGCTAGCATTGTTTTGTTGTTTCAAGACATTTTCATAAATTCGTGTAAAACTGTGTTTTTAATTTAAAATGTTGAAATCGTGTTGCTTGAGCTTGTAATTCACTGTTGAGGAGTAGCCACGACCTGCTGGGGGGCCCACCAGTGGTCTGGGTGAATATTTAGCTAATTAGCTTGCGAATTCGAGTAGTGTAATTGTTATTTCTTTTATTTCCCTGTACATGTGTTTTTATCATTTTTACTTGTTGTGTTTACTATTCATAGCTTAATTGTTCAATTTTATTTTTGCAGGTTGCTTATGAAGGATAGTATTAATATGCCATGTCTTTTATATTAAATATGAAATAGCTTAAGCTTAAGCCACAAACCCCGGTGTATGATTAAATGATAGTTAGAATTTCTGTATGCGGAAATAGAATAGTTAGAAGTTAAAACATAGTAAAACATAGTATAGAGTTTCTTTGGCAAAGCTTCGATGGATGGATAGTTACTAGTTGATTCTTAGTTTCCTTATCTAGTTGCTATTTAATTTGCTTATCTAGTTGCTATTTAGTTTGCTTATCTAGTCTGTTATTCAGTTTGCTTATCATTTTTCTCGTATTATGTGGAAATAGAAATATGATTTGAATTATGCTTTGTCATTTGAATTGTTAGTTGTAGTGTTAGTTTAGTTTATTTCATGCAATTTCCATTCTAAATCTAGATTGCAATTTTAATTCGAAGTTTGATTTTGAGTTTAGTTCTTAGTTGTAAATCTCTAGTAGTGTGAATTTGCTTACATTAGCGTAGAATGCAATTGAATTAAATAGAATAGTGTTTCATTTATTGTTGATGATTAATGCATACATTGAAGAATCACATGGATTTTCAGGGTAGCTTGATATTCCTTCTATAATGGCCAAGTTCTCATTGGATTGTCTGATTCATACCATATCGTGACGTCATAAGACACGGAAGACATAATCATCAACATTATATTTGAAGTTTTCTTGCTATTGTAGATTAGAGAATAGTTTTCTTGTTATCATAGATTAAGGGTAGTTGTTGATTAATATTTGAATATTGTCATGATGCGTTTAATTCAATAGATTTAGATTTTCTTTCAGATTAGGAGTAATTATAAAGTTTATCTTAAGAATAGAGTTCAGTTGTTTAATAGTTGATTAGTTGCTTGTTAAGTAGTTTTTTAAGTTACTTGCCGCATAAGTTTTAATAGGGTAATTGCTTGCTTGTTTACTTGTTTTAATAGTTGCTTGCTTGTTTATTTGCTTACTTGTTGTTGCTCTTTGATTTTGAATAAGATTAACTAGATTAGTTTTATGTTGTTATTGTTCATTAAATAGATTAAATAGATAGTTTGGTTTTGCTCATTGTAATGATTAAGTTAATTTGCTTAAAATAGGGTTTTCATTTGTTTTCTTAGAACAATCCATCGATCCATTGTTCAAAAGTTACTTAGGGTAAATAGTTTAAGTTCCTTGATAGAGTTTGATCATTGATAGTCTTTGCTTTAGAATTTACTACACACATGATTTACTAACATGTTTTCCCTTTAACATAGGGATATGAAAACTTCGATGCACACAATGACATTAAAGCAAAATGTGTCAAAAATCTCCAAGGGAGCATTTCAAATAGATGGAGCTGTGCTAAGAAACAGGAGGAAAAGTCAAAAAGAATATGGTAAATCATTCCCATCCACTAATGAGGAATCAAGTGTGGAATAATTTAATATTGAGGAGGATGATGAAGTGTGGAATAATTTAATATTGAAGAGGATGGTAAACATTGAAAATAAAAAACATCCACCAATGAGGAATCAAGTGTGGAATAATTTCAATGAGGAATCAAGTGTGGAATAATTTAATATTGAGGAGGATGGTGAAGTGTGGAATAATTTAATATTGAAGAAAATGGTGAACATTGAAAAGAAAAAAGATAGGACATAATTTAAGAAGAAGAGGAGGCTACTGCTCAAAACAAGGCTAACCAATCCAAAACTCTAGAAGTAGGCATGCCACAAACAACGAGAGAAGAAAAGAAAGGCCAAAGGGAAACACAGTATAGGATTTTGGAGATAGATAAATAAATCATGCTTCACAATAATCTTAAGAAGAATACATTTCAACAATATAAAGAGCAAAAAAATATTAAAATTAAACCAAAAAAAAATTGCATTTCAACAATATAAACTCTTTTTATAGAAAACAAAAAAAATGATTAAAATTAAACAAATAAATAAATTTGTAGTAAGATGTAAAACACTTTGTTTTACAATAATCTTAAAAAGAAGACAACAGAACAATACCAACACTTAGGCCCAATTGCTAATTTTCCCAAATTGACAAATGGCATGCTTGCCATGATAAGAAGACCCAATTGCTAATTTTCCCAAATTGACAAATGGCATGCTTGCCATGATAAGAAGAAGCATCTTGACAAAGATAAGTGAAAATAAAATTATCCCAACCAAAAAGGGCCAGCCAATTGCTAATTATCTCATATTGGAGAAGGCTTGCTGCACATTGTGATAAGAGGAAACATCTGACCAAAAATAAAACTAGAGAAATGAAAAGCAAATAAACACAAAAAGAAAAAGGCCCATTGTTAATATTATGTTGCTATCTATGCAAAATATAAGCATGCAGGAAGAGTCCAGGAAATGTAGTATGTGAAGGAGGAATTCTATCTACAGAAAACCCATTATCCATATGCCAATAAAGGACTATGAAAGAAATCAGAAATCGGGGAGTGGGAGATGCTAGTCAATCAATTCATGGCTATCTGGACAACATTGAAGTTCATTACATTCTAAACAAAAAGAAAATCCCTGGATGGAAATTTATCAATGTCTGAACAGAAAACCCAATAAGGAATCAAAAGATGTTTGAGAGTGGATTTCAGATATGGGAGTAGATAAACCTTGCAGAAAATAGGGATTTCAGATATGGGAGTAGATAAACCTTGCAGAAAATAGGGATTTCAAATCATAATCCATTATATAGAATTCTAATATTGCAATACAATGCATACAACACAAGTAAGCAAGTAGATAGTAACAGTATATTTGCTTGTTTAGTAGCTAGAATTTTAGGGAATACTAGAAAATGTTAGATTAATAATACAATGGTAACCAGCCTTTCTACCAGATCATTTTGAGCATTCAGGGTCACAGCCTAACCCTACATAAGTTGAAGTGTTGGCGTTAACAACAATGAGAGACAACATGCTATGCAAGTAAATCCGAACTAACATGCTATGAAAGAATGAATACCATAAATCAAATCACAATTAAAATCAAGACAAACAAAAGAAACAACTCACATTCTCCATGGAGTGGGAAGATAACCGATTCCTCAGAACACTTTTGTGCAAAGGCCAAGCAGTAGACAAGGGGGATCTGGGCTAGCCCACTATTCCATTTCCTCCATGGAAACCATTCTCTTCCTTGCAGAAAGGCATGGATCCTCCTTTATGTATTGTCGAAACGATCATTATGGTTATGGTGTAGGTGTTACACTAGCAGGTTTAGATACATGGAAGCATTGTTTTCTAAACAGTGTAATTAAACCATCTTTCCATAATTAGAGTGATAAAGGGCAGAGTGTGAAATAGGACGAGGATAGAGGTCACCACTGTATACCTGCATATAGGCTAGATATTTTCCAAGAGCAAGATAGGATTTTGAGACCCTTTTTTCCCATTTGTGTTTGCTTGTTTCAAACAAATGCCCAGAGGGCCTTTTAACCTGTTTTTGTGTAGGTCATGCACACCAGCTCAATAAGGAATGAACTAAATGATGGAAGGAAGGTGAAGTGTGAGAAGCCACAAACAAAGAATCAAGCTGAACCCTTTGATTGTTCAGAATCTCAAACTAGTGTAACCAGAGCTATAGAAGAGTAGACACATTAATGAGCAGAGGCTTTCTTATTTGCAAAGCATATATGGAAATGGATTAATTTTACTTTTTCTTATTTGCAAAGCATATATGGAAATGGATCAATTTTACTTCTGTTGTAGTTTTGGTGGTTGGATTCTTGGATTTTGGGTGGTTGGGAGAAAATATTATTATTCTTCTCATTCAGGTTGGGAGTTAACACACAATATTTTGCAGGTTGGGAGTTAACACACAATATTTTGTGTGTTGTAACTAACAATCACATTGTAAAACTCACGGTTGGAGGACAATATCGATAGTGAGAAGGCTATCGCATATTGGTGTTGTTCACAATATCGATAGCAAGTAGGCTAAAGAATATTGATTTTATTTATTTACTCTTGATAAATGAGATGAAACTCTAATAGTTGCTTGGGTAGTTGTGTTGTGTAGGTCATGGATAATTGCCCAAACAACCATGATATTGGACATAGCCAAACATATGAATTTGGGGTGACGATGGCTAGGGGTTATTTGAAATACATTCTAGTCTAAGTAGGGACAAGATCGCCAAAAGAGGGAAAGATCCGTTCCCATTGAGTTCTTCTTCCTTGTCACATTTTATTAGTATTCCTCCAACTCAGGTTGTGAGATTGGACAAGAATTCCATTTCCTTTTATGGACATGGTAGGTCGTTGGATGCATATTATGGGCCATGGGGAATTTGTATTATATCTGATAGAGGATTTGTGCATGGGTAAGAAGAATTGTATGGTTCAATAAGTTTATTGGTCTTGTTTTAAATCATGTAAACCCGGGCCATGGGGAATTTGCATTATATCTGATAGAGGATTTGTGCATGGGTAAGAAGAATTGTATGGTTCAATAAGTTTATTGGTTTATTGGTCTTATTTTAAATCATGTAAACCCTCTCACTGTGTATAAGTAAGAAGAACCATATGGTTAGAAAAGTTTATTTGTTACGTTTAAAAAAATATACATATAACTTGGACTATTTGTGTGTATATGCCATCTCTTTATAAGAGTATAATTGCTTAACTTGCATGTAACAAATTTGTCTTTATTAGATTCCTTTATAGAGTGATTATTCTTGTATTAATTAAAAATATTATATATGATAAACATGATATTAACATAGATTATGTTGTGTTGTGATTCATTATATATATATATATATATATGAGAGAGATGCATGTGAAAATACTAATTTTGAAATTTCATGTGGGATATTAACTTCTCTTAACAGATTTTAGTCCTAAACTTAAATTCTACGATGGAATATGGGCTATTCACAAAAAAAAACCTAGTACTTCCCCTCATTTTGAAGAGGGTAGTCGATATGAGTTCAATATGTCAACATGTCACTTGTTAGAATAGAACTTGAATGAGGAGATTACCAATCATTCTTCCCAACCACCTAAACTAATCCCAATTGACAATGTATTCTATTAGTTACTTTTTCCTTTTAATTAATTGTTACATTGTGAGAAAGATTTATAATATTAATATTACTAATTTATTATGCCAAAAGATAAAGATATTATGTTAATAAATTTTATGTAGACTAAGTATAATGATCAATAAAAAAATCCATCAAAATGAAAATGGAAAACAAAAAAGTATTAAAGATATATTGCTATGTTTACTAACCTAAAATGTTATTTATAAATTTAAAATAAAAATTGAAAACAAAAAATTAGTAAGAATGATGAGAAATTATATTGCTATGTTTACTATCCTAAGATGTTATTTATGGATTTATGTTGATTCACTTAAAACTAAGATAGTAGATGCTAAACAAAGGACTATTCCAAATAAAAAATTGTTGTATAAAATTATTAGTACCCAATTGTGTGAATAGTGCTTATAAGGAAGATGAGCACTACACCAAGAAATATATAATGAAGAATTTGATGACCTTTCACTACGCTTCCCTAGTTTCGTTTGATTATCTTATCACTCTCTGAATCAAATTCTGAAACAACTTAGTTCCATTTGAACATAACTATTATTAATGCAAAGACATTAATATGTTTGGTTTAAAATTGATTTAATTTTGTGTTATTAAATCTATTTTTTAAGTCTTTTTTCTTATATTTATATGTGAATCTATGAGTATTAGTTGTAATTGATGAATTTCTCATGATTTTGAATAGTCTACGGGTGATGTTCATAGGGTTGAAGAAGTGGGATTGAAACTAGTGAAATGAATCACATAGCATTAATTATCTCTTTCAAGGCTTGCACCTAGTAACCGAGACTTCCTAAGAGGTCACCCATTCCAAGACTCCTCTGGCTCAAGCATGCTTAGCTCTGGATTTTCCCCCACAATCAAGCCTATTTATCTTGCTACCCCATTTGCAAAACATTAACAAGTATTGTACCTTATGAATATTCACTTAGAGCTCCCTTAACTCTTTTTATTTAAGCATTGAGGGGTTTCCACAATCCAACATATGAGATTGAAGAAGAAGTGGGATTGAAACTAGTGAAATAAATCACATACCATCTTGAATCATCACCTCCATGGATTACACCTAGTGACCTAGGATTTTCAGGAGGTCACCCATCCCAAGACTCCTCTGGCTTAAGCACGCTTAATTATGGAGTTTTCCCCACAATCAAGCCCACTTATATTGCTACCTCGTTTTCAAAATCTTAGCAAGTATTGTACCTTATGAACTATTCACTTAGAGCTCCCTCGACTTTTTTTATTTAAGCATCGAGGGGCTTCTACAGTTCAACAAATGAGAAGGGTGTTTTTATTGTCAACAATTAACCATTATGATGTTGTTTGGTATATAAAGATATCAATGAAACATAGAATGAGATTAGGATGTTGAATGGCGAGAAGATAGATCATCAAGATTGGCATAGGGTTTGGCAATTGAGGGAAAAAGTGTAGGAGATAAGTTTGTCAATGTAGTGTACGAGTGGGAGGTGGGATGTTTTAATGTGTTCCTTCTTCCATAAGTATTCTCACTTACTAGTGACATTATTTATAACCAATGCTACTCCATCGTTGTGTGACTTTTGGGATATTTTCTTCAACTACTATCTTCAGTGGCACACCTTTATCTTTATTACATATCATCCCTTAATGACATTCTATCACATTATCAATCTTTAATTTTCATTATTTTATCATGTGCTTCCATTTTTACCTTAATGCTCCTGCATCACTAGGGTAAGTCTAGTATGTCTAGCGAGCATGGCCCACTAAGAGAGTTGGTTTTCTAGGCCTCTCTCATATGCACTATGACTTTAGGGGGTCATGGGATCAATCCACTTAGCACTATGTTGGATGACATACACTGAATATCTACCTAGTAAAAAATCCTCACACTCTTTAAAGAGGTCCCAAGCCCCTAAGTGTCTATTGAAGAGTCATTGATGATAGGATAGGAAAACTAGACCTTGTTGTGATTGCTAAAGTTACAACAAAAAAATTATATAATTTCAAGTAGCACTTTACCCTAATTTCATACATGAGATCATATGGTAACTCTAGTTACAATTTAATCTTTTATTTTATTTTTTTCTTACTTTCTAATACTTTGTATTATACAAATAAATTTATTATTTTTATAAAATATTGAAATTGGTTTATCTATAATACGATTGATAATAATAATAATAATAATAATGTTTAATTGTAAGGTTACGGATAAGACAGAGACCAAATTGGGGTATGAGAACCCCTTGTTTGTGGGACAAGGGACCCCTCTGCAACGATTTGACTACTAAAGTCTATTTGACCCTCTTGTTTGTGGGGCAATCCACAAGAAGAAACGGTCTCGCAGGTGTCTTAGAAATTCATCAATTCACCTGGGTACGCTGACATTATTTACGTGTTAAGGAATTTGCAAGCTACTCCAGGGTTAAGAAAAACTAAAGCCAGGTTTTTGAAGTTGAAAGCAGATAATTTTTGCATTCTAGACAATTCTCTATATTGGAAGGATCAAGGAGGGATCTTGTTGATTGTTTGTTAGAGGAAGAAATGGAACGGGCTATCAAGGAGTTTCAAAAGGGAGACTATGGGGGGCATCATTACTAGAATACCACCGCGCACAAAGTCATGAGGGCAAGATTCTATTGGCCTAGTATTTTTGCGGATGTATATAAGGAAGTCTCCAGTTGCCATGAATGTCAGATATTTGATGGAAAAGGAAACTCCAACCCCCGCCTTTAAAGCCTATCTCTGTCAAAGCACCATTTATGCAATGGGGTCTTGATTTTATAGGGGGAATTCATCCACCATCTTCAACTCAACAAAAATGGATACCGACGGCTACAGACTACTTCACCAAGTGGATCGAAGCAATCCCGACAAGGAAATATATCGACATAATTATCATTCAGTTTTTAGAGACTAATATCTTGTCTAGATTTAGTTTCTTGGTCAATATTATCATTGACAATGCAGTGGCATTTAAGTCTAAGAAGATGGAGAAGTTATGCAGTGATTACAACATAACTCTGGGACATTCTACAGCTTATTACCCACGGCGTAATGGATTGGTTGAGTCATCTAACAAAATTTTAACCAGGATTATTAAGAAACTTTTGCAGGAAAACAAGAAGGCTTGGCACAAGAAGCTTATCTACGTGTTATGGGCCAACGGAATCAATACAAAAAATTCCATCTCCACATCACCTTTCCAAATTGTATATGATGCGAAGGCAGTTTTCCCCACCTCATTGGGATTTCTGGTCAGGAGATTGCTACAAGAGCAGTAAGTCGAACCAAATGACGCTCAAAGAAGGATAAACCAATTGGTACATGTGCAACAAATGAGGGAACAAGTCTTCAACAAATCATGCTTCACCAAGACAAAATGAAGAGTATTTTCGACAAACACACTATATAGGAGGATTTCAAAGTAAATGATCTGGTACTAAAGTGGGACGCGAGGAATGAAGAAAAGGGTAAGCATGGAAAGTTTGATCATATTTAGATAGGGTCATTAAGGATTGTCGTGTATCACGGGAATAATGCATATTTGCTACAAGAGCTTACTGGAGATCTCATTGGTGTAGGTCCTGTGAATGGCAGGTTCCTCAAACATTATCTGGTTTAGTAAGTCTTTTAGTCTGTCATGTCATTGTAAATAGTCATTTTTATTTTTTCAAAGAAGGTGGTGTTTCGAGTCAGTAGCTAGCATAAAATTGAAGCCCGAAGTGAAGGCCCTAAGTTTATGCTGAGTCTAGTCATAACTGTGTCAAGAGGGTCTGGGATGAGTCTTTTTCGTTGTTTTTTAGAGTCTGTAAATCAAATAAAACCCAATGGTCGGGCACATGGTATGATGTTCTTTTCCACCTCACCAGGAGGATAGCATCCCCATTGGAGCCAGTTGTTAGCACTGTGATTTTTACAGGTTAGAGTAAGTCCTAGGTGAGTCACAGTTCGTGTGTCGAAGCGTGTGAAGTTAGGTACTGAATAACAAACAGGTTGAAATCAACAAGGGGTGGGTCTAGCCCTTGGAGTCGGGAAAGGGTGTCATAATTAGTCATGTGTGACTTTTAAAGGTCCCTTTCCCAAAAGGTCGAAGTCATGTCAGAAAGAGGGAATTTATGTGCCAGAGGTTGAGGCAAGTTGGTGGAATAAAGCTCACGTCGATGGATATAATGACCATCATCACCTAATTATGAATTCATAAAGGTCAATAAAACACGGTGCTCATATCACGTATACTCTGCAACTCTTATCATATGTACTTTGCACACTTCAGGGTGTACCTGTCGCATGAGTTTGTTGCGCAAATATTTAGCCTGCTTCCAAATTTCTCGTCACCATGGATTTATCATCCTCTTCCATGATTCCATCCCTTCAATGTTCAAGTATAAATACTGGTCACCTTGCATGCTTCTCCTTTACCTTCTGAATTTGTGTGTTTTTTGTGGCCTTTTCTGTAATTCTTGGGTCCTTTCACTATGGGAACGTTGATCGCCACCGTTTGTGTTGTGAGTATGTTAATTCAAGTTGTCATGTCTCCTTTGTTTTTAGTCATTGTTTGGATCATCTTGGAGTTCGATGCGAGCTAGTGCGCCAGACAATAGTTCTTCTCGCGTTCAACCTCTCTTCTTTGGAGTCTCTTCCTGTTGCGCTGAATTTCTTTCCACGCCTATATTATTTGTCTCACGGCAAATCTCTCAACACCTTGCCACCACTCCATAATTTTTCGTCGCGCTTCCCTACTGCAACAAGCCTACCACTGTTGTTTATCACCATGCTGATCTCCTTCTACGCCAGATTTTTCCATCTCACCTTGCAGTTGCATAGTGGATTCCTGGGTTTGATTTTGCTTGTCATGCAAAGTTTTTGTCACTATTGTTCAAATAGATCTATGTGAAGTATATCTTTCTCATCTGTCGCATAAATAGGGTGTTATTGTTCATTACTGCGTGCGCGAAACAAATACACATTTTCATCATGACAACATCCCAAGGCATAAGAAAGAAGGCAAAAAGTGGCAGGGTCGTGAGGTCCAAGCCTTAAGACCTGGTATAATCAATGAAGATCTGAATATCAGGGCATGTTTTGAACAGCTCAGATGTATGCGCCATTACGAGAAAATCAAAGGATACAACGCGAAGCTGGCTGAAAAGTTCACTCTCAGGTTTGATGGGTTCTGCGTAACCATTGCGGGACTCACATTCCGGGTGACGGAGGAAACTTTGTCAGCTGCGACAGAGATCCCTCCATGCGGTGAAAAGTGGTATAAATGCATGCCTCTAGACATATTATGCTATGAAAACTTTATCAAGCCAAACTGCCTGAATGGGAAAATCAGAATGGGCGTTCTGAGTCAGTATCTCCAGGAGCCTTTCCAAAAGATCCTAAAGGTGATTAGAAGGTATTTCACCTGTGAAGGAAGGTTTGATAGAGTATACCCATATCACATCAGGCTACTGATGCACTTCGCAGGGAAAAGACCTTTGATCTTACCTTTCTTCTTACATCGAAGCCTCGAAAGGATGGCGGATATCGTCCAAGCAGAAGCCGACCAACCAAAGAATAATTTATTCCATATGTCGTTGATCAATTTGTTGGTAGTCGAGGAATTGAGACGGTTGGACAAAGACTGGGATTCATTTCTAATTTCAACTGACATCCCCAGGGACCCCAAAGGAGACTTCCCTCTATCCGCAAGGAAAACAACACTTCACAACACAGGGGCAAGAATGAAAGAGGCCATGGGAAAAGGAAAGGAAATAGAAGAATCATCATCCCAACAGCCAACACCCTGGAAAATAGGTAGGCCGAAGTTGATTAAGAAGCCTGAGGAAACCCAAGCTCCCAGTGAACCACGTGCCCAGTCTGATGTTGAGAAGTTACTTGTGTGCGTTGTTCGGCTAGAACCTGTTGAAGGTTCAAGCAGAGAAATTAGTGAAAGACAGAGAAGGTCAGACACTGAAAGCGTGGAGGTTCAAGAGTCATCGCAACAGTTGAAGCAAGTGCAACTTGTTATTGTTGAATTATATCAGGAGAACAGAGACTTGAGAAAACAATTGTCCGAAAAGACTGTGGAAGCGACAACGTCGCAGAGCCGAGCAAGGAATGAAAATTGGATCAAAAGACAGCTCAGGGAGGCACAAGATGCAATCATTCAGCTGCGTGAGGAATAGAGGATGTTAGAGGAAATAATTGCAGAACACTTCAAGGAATGTGGACCGACCATGGATAACGTCCGCTGAAAGGGAATACGATCTTGTGGAGATAAGTGAAGAATATGAACAAACGAAACTGGTCTTTGAGGAAAAAAATCAGAGTATTAAGGTTGCAGGTGGGGCCAGAGGCATGATTGACATGACCCTGTTTTCTATTTTTGAACATGGCACAAAATATTTCTCCCCACATGTCCTTTTTCCTGTCGAGAAACAAAGAATTCTGACGGGGTATCCACGCAGTGAATATTTGTCGCGCAGATGTTTTGAATCCACCTATTGAGGAGGACAAGTGTAAGCAAAACACATGATAGTTTTGGAGGATATGCATGGTTCCCCGACCATCGTTTCCACCTGGAGCACACGATCAACAACCAGTGATCATGCATCTGTGACCAGAGTCTGTTGCACAAGGTGGCAGAGTTGCTAACAGTGCGCTCGATCACTCGGGCACCCCGCAAAAGAAACACCAATGCGTCACAACCTGAAGATCAAATCGTACTCATAAGTAAATGATGACGACGAAGGCGCCAATTATGTTATGAGTGGGGGCAGTTGGATTTCCATTTTTAGTAAACTCAATTCGAAAGGGCATTTGGCAGGGAGTAACCGAAACCGAAATTCTAGGAGTAGTTTGAGGCATAGCATCCCAAGGGGCATAGTTTTTTCTATATATTATATCTTTTCAATGTATGCAAGGTTGGCAAAGTAATGTAGACAAGGGACTCTAGAAGTTAATATTTGAAGCCGATTGAAAATATAATGCAGAAGTCTTGAGGCTCTGATGAAAATATTCTAATGGTGGTGGTTTGATGTATTGTGATCCTATCTATGTATGTAATTTTTTTTTTTGTATATTCATGCATTTCCTTCTGTTTAAATTGGAATGTTTAATAAGTCTAAAATTCATCGCGCGGTGCTTTAGACTTCACCATTTAAACTCTATGTTTTCTTCTAAGTGAGTCATAATTCATCTTTAAATGGTGCTCTGAGTTTCTTTATGTACTTTTTATTTCGCCACACACAACGACATTTGAACTGAAGACCATTTCCTTCTTAGACTTTATCCTCTCAAAGTTTCACTTATCAAGTCATTGATTTCTCTCGCTTTTAGGAGGTTGACTCCATAGCCCACAGTTCTGTATTTCCTTGCCAGTAAAACAAAGACAATTCCCAAACACGTAAATCTAGCCGACAATTCAATGTCATTATCCATTAGAGACTAAGTCTCAAAGAGAGAGCCCTCTCTAGGTTGGAAAGGCTAGTTTCCAGTCTTAAAGTTGGTTTGTAGGTTACCTCAGTCATTTGTTTTATCAGCCAAACAAATTTATAGAGTGATAACAGTTGCTACAGGACCAAATTACAAGGCCACCATAGCCACAACAACTACAATTTGATGCAGACTTCGTTAGAGACATGTATGCTACAAGGTGGCTACAGGGGAAAACAAGTTTGTTTATAAAGTGTAGCAGTGGCAGGTGGCCACATGAAGCTACTTCAACATAATCTGTCTTCTAGTCTATGGTAAACAAGCAAGGAATATCATTTCTCATCATGACATTGACAAGCAAACATAATCTCCATTGGTGTACACTCTCAGGTATGCACTTGTATATATTATTTGTATCATTGTCATGAGGGTACTTGCAAGAGGAAGGAACCCTTGTTGAAATCATGCATCCAGAGGGATCTCAGTGCATTCAGAGGAACAACACACTGGAAGTGAAGACTCCAAGTTTTATTTAATTATCGTTCCTCTAACCTACATTTCTAATCTTGCTACATTACAAAGTAGGTGTTGTAGTTGTGACAACAATCCTTAAATTGTTTTGATTCTAGAGATGTACTCATTATTCTCCTCTAGGAGATATTCTTGTTTTGTTTCTTTTTTTTGTTTTCTTGTTCCAGGAAGGTTAACAACAAAGAAATATGTTTATCCTTCAGACCTTAGAGGGAGTCACTTGACTCATAGGGAGTCAAAACTATTTGAGAAAAAGGAAAAATAGAACCATCATTAAAGCAACCAAGGAAATGATACATGATCAGAGTCTACCTATGATTTTGGGGGCAGAAGCATACATGAAAACAATATATGTTCAGAACATGAGTCATCACCATATTTTGAAGAACATTACTCCCAAAGAAGCCTTCACCAGAGTGAAGCCTCATATTGGACACTTCAGGATATTTGGGTGTCCAGTATACTTTCATGTTGATCCAGGTCGATATTGGTGGCCACCCACCTATTCCAACTAGCTCCTTATGTTCATTTTTGTTCAACACATCCTTCTGTACTGCTTTATAAATGTGATTTATACACTTATGGGTCTATATAAATCCCCACACATTCTCCAGGTGGATACGGGTGGTATCTCGCCTAATCCAACTGGCTTATTTTGAAAGTTTTCATGTCAGCACATCTTGTTGTACTTCCAGGGTTGTTTTGGGGCCCTAAACGTTGTTTTTTTTACTTGCCACAATCAAACTGTAGACAAATTTAGATTCTAACGGTGGAATGTGTAGTTCTCTTAAATACCTTTCCAACAGGTTATCACGCACCTAAAATGGAGGTCGTATGCAAAAGTTACAACCCTAGGAAGTTGAGGTACCAACTTACCCATAGGGCCCACATGACTTTTGGTGTTTCACCTTCTAGGGTTATGTCTTTGGATGTCTAAGGTTTTGACATTCTTGAGTAATATGAAAAGGGCCTCTAGAGCCTCATTGTAATCCATTCTACTCAGATAGATGTGTGTAACAACCACATCTCTTCTCAGATATAACTACCACCATTCGAGCAAGTTTCAATTGTGCAGTTTTATAGTTTCAGCCTATTTCATTATTTAATAGAAGATATCGTTCATTGGATATTTGTGTTATTCTTCTTATCTCAATGTTTATGATATTCAGTCTGTTAATCAATTCGTTCCACTCCTAAATCCGGATTAGTGGTATCAGAGAGGTTTTCTCTTTAATTATTTTTCTTTGTGCATGTCCCCGACAAGGTCTGGGTACAAGAAGTTGGGACTCGAACCAATCGAGCCATTACCATATCGGTCGCGCGAAGACCAAAAAAAACCCATGGGAGACAAAAAGAAATATGATGGAGCAGGATATCCTATTAAAATGTTGCTCGAGGAAGCACTCACGCGACAAAGAAATGAAATGATGGATAGCTTCACGTAGATCCTTCGACGGTTGCCCACAGGAGAAGCATATTCATCAAGCGGCCATACAACCCCCTTCAAGGTACAGGTAAATTTTGATATTCCAATATTTGAAGGACTGATAGATGCAGATGTTGGAGATAAATGGTTGAATCTTCTCGAAGGATATTTTTCAGTCCACAATTTTTTCGATAGGGAAAATATCACTTTTTCACTCCTCAAGGTCGTTCTCCATGTTAAATATTGGTGGGATACTTACTCTTAGCAAAGGCTCGTAGAGGAATCTAAAATTTTTGTGGTGGCCCCTACATGGGATTCCTTCCAGGACGCCATTAAAGAAAAATACTACCATGTTGGAAGATACGAGGACCAATGCACCAGATGGACCACCCTATGTCAAGAAAGGGACCAAGCAGTACCAGACTTCACCAATATTTTCCATACCCTACACACCAAATTGGGTATTAAGAATTATGAGCGTCATATGGTGCTCAAATATTGTGGTTATTTGCATAGATATATTCAAATAGAAATGGATTTCCTGGACATTGCCTCATTGGGAAGGACTTATAGATACGTTGTCAATATCGAGCAAAATTTTAAGCAGAAATGGCGAGAGTTTGGATCTGCAAACCCCTCACAACCAAAGCAGGGAAAAGGCAACCCCAACCCATACAGCTAGGGACCAAGTCAATATGGTCACCCTCAGGAAAATCCATCCAAGCTGCAACACAAGAAGGGCAACGAGAAGACGAAGAAGGACACGAGAAAATGGTGTGAGTACCATAAAATTCCTTGGCACAAAACCGAAGAATTTTTCTCCAAGAAGTCCCTCGTGGTTGAGTTGAAGGCTTCCGAGTCAGAGGCCGCTTCTGATTCCGAGTCAAATACTGAAGGAGGGAAGTGGATTATCGATGTTGAACCCAGTGCCATGGTCACTACCACCAAAGTTTGACCAAGTGAACTAGAAGAACCAGAGGAAGGGGAACGCCTCTTTCACTCTCATATGTGGGTCAAGGGGGCTCCGATTCATTTCATTTTCGAAAACGGTAGTCAGAAGAACTCGATTTTAGTAGAGGTCGTCAAGCAGTTGGACCTGCCAATGACACCGCACCCGAAGCCCAACACCATAGGTTGTCTTTGTCAAGGAAGAGATCTTTGTGTCATCCAATAGTGTTGTCTGCCCTACGACATCAAGCCTTTCAAAGATGAGGTATTGTGTGATATTGCTCCCCTTGAAGTTTGTGATGTTCTTTTAGGACAACCATATTTTTTGAAGTTCCATGCTATGTATGAGTATATACCCCACAGTGTTATTATTAATCTAGGTAGACAATTGTACATAATCCCATAGGTGGCACCGCCTACTGCAATTTCTTTAATCTTTGTTAAGCAATGTAGTAAGGTAATTTCACAGACTGGGAAGTTCATATTCTTTGTGATCCATGCTCACAGTAAGCAGAAGGTCATCGCCACATCTGTGGCCTCTACACAATGCCTCTCTTTGTAGTAGAAGCAAGTGGATGGGATCGTGGAAGAATACAAAGACATCTTCGCCTCACCTACAGGTGTATCGACACACTGCCAAGTCAAGCATCCAATTGATTTGACCCCCGGTGCACCTCTACCTAATGGACCAGTCTATCGGTGCTCATTGATGGAGAATGCAAAAATTAGGGGTCAGATCCAAGAGCTTCTTCAAAAGGGGCACATCAAACCCAAATCCTCCCCTTGTGGAATCCCAATTGTACTAGTGCAGAAGAAGGACGAGACTTGGCAACTCTACATTGATTACAGAGCCTTAAACAAAATCACATTCAGGAACCACTACCTCATTCACAGGATTGATGACCTTCTGTTATCCACAAATTTGGTCATTGTGATGATGTCATGATGATGTCATGATGATGGAAAACCAAGCTCTTTACCAAGAACACTTTCCTGAGTAAAGTTACAGTTGTCTTCTTCCAGAACTCACATTTTGAAACATGTTCGCAGGCTACTTATATATTCTCCTGCGAGAATGCCTGATTCCCGCAGGCTACCTTAAGCTGGGGTGCGAACTTCTCTCACTGTACTCATTGTTAGGGTGTGAACATGCTCTTACAAGGGAAAAAGATAAATATCTCGAACCTTCTAGAAGGGAATCTTCTAGAAGGGTGAGTTGGCTTTCGAGTGGTTATTCAAGTACTGTCATTCCAGATATCTTGGGATCATTCCCTATCCAAGTAACTAATCTATCTCTTCCTATATATTGAGGAGATTGCTCATGGAAAGGGTTAAGTTAAGCAAGCAGCAAGTTAGCAAGAGATTGATTAGAGAATTAATGCAAGACTGTATGGAGGACTGATGCTACATCAGCCATATATAACAGCAAGGTCATCACAAGTAGTTGATTTTCTTCATGCATGAGCAAGTGTGTCTGTCAGAGCTAGGAGCCATCGAAAGGAGACCTATGACATCAAGGCTCAGGTTGTAAGTTTCACTTTCAATTAATTCAATACAGCAATATGTCCCTTTCCCATAAAGATGATGTTGCTTTATTACATAATTCCTTGATCATATGTATAGACTAGTCATTGAATATATTA
>ML792213.1:675576-688512 GCA_009831015.1 Picea engelmannii | reverse complement strand
AAGGTATGTCCATAACCCTTATCTCTTAGTTCATTCAATAGGCTAGATCTAGGGAAAGTGTATTATTCTGTCATGTTTTGTTCTAGATCCAGGTGGATCTAGGGAGATCGGTTAGTGTCCGCACCTACGGATTTATCCTATAACACCTTCTTGAAACAATCAAGGGGGGAAATTTCTTCACCAAGATTGACCTGAATTCTGGCTACCACCAGGTTCACATCAAACCAACTGATGTCTGGAATACAACCTTCAAGTCTAAAGAAGGTCTCTACGAATGGATAGTCATGCCCTTTGGCTTAACAAATGCACCAACCACTTTCATGAGGTTGATGGATGATGTATTGAGACCCTTCACCAACTCCTTTGTGCTAGCATATTTGGATGACATCCTCATATTCAACAAAATGTGGGAGGAGCACATCTGGCATATTCAACGGGTTTTGAGCACTCTGCGGTAGCACAAGCTTTATGCCAACTTGGAAAAATTCTCTTTTGGCATGAACAGGGTCCATTACCTGGGATACATTGTTGATGAACATGTGGTACATGTTGATCCAGCTAAGATCCAAGTCATTCGTGACTAGTCAATCCCGACCACACTGACCGAGCTTCGGATCTTCTTGGGACTAGCCAATTTCTACCGATGGTTCGTGTTGAGATTCTCCCTTATTTCCTGGGCCCTCAGCCAGGTGACCAAGGGCAGTGGTAGGGACAATTTAGTGTGGGGGAAGGAGTAGCAATGAGCATTTGATGATCTGAAACATCGCTTGTGCTCAGCTCCATTACTCTCCTTGCCTGATCTACAACAACCATTTGAGATTGACACTGATGCATCTGGCTATGATATGGGCACAGTTCTCACTCAACATGGGAATCCTATGGCATACCATAGTGAGACACTCTTCTATACTGTCTAGAAATACCCCACCTATGACAAGAAAATGTATTCCATTTTCCAAGCCTGTTGTCAATGGAACATTACATTCTGGGGAAAGAGATGATCATACACATTGATCACAAGCCTCTATAGTTCACACAAACATAGGAGAAATTGCAAAAGGACATCCATCAGAAGTGGTCCACCTACCTGTAGCAGTTCCATATCAACATCAATTATAAGACATGTATCTACAATCGTGTCATTGACTACCTCAGTCGGCCTCCTATGGCTTCACTCACCACTGTGCTCCATTCCTATGGACATGAAACATCGGATTGGCCCCAACTTTATCAACAAGATCCAGACTTCGCCACCACATATCAACTCTTGGGTACAGGCGCCACTGTCACTGATTTTCACCTTCAGGACAGAATCTTATGCCATCTGGGCCATCTCTGTGTTCCTACAAGTGAGCGTGCAAAGATTATTTGGGAATCCCACTACAGTTGGGTGGCAGGACATTTTGGCATAGAGAAAACTGTGGTCATTCTTCATAAACATTTTTATTGGCCAAAAATTCGACAGGACGTCAGCAAGTATATCAGATATTGCATTGTTTGTGCCATTTCCAAGCCAACCATCAAGAAGAAAGGCTTATACACCCCTCTTCACATTCCCGAGAAGTCGTGGGAATCCATCTCAATGGATTACATGTCTGGTTTTTTGTCCACCAAGCATGGAAATGACTGCGTGTTTGTGGTCGTTAATCGTTTTTTGAAGATGGCCATCCTCACAGCCTGTGAGAAGAATTTCAGAGTAGCAGATACTACCAAGCTATTCTTTGAACGATTTTGGGTCCACTTTGGGATACCACAGACCATCATCTCCGACCGATATAGTAGGTTCCTCATCATCTTTTGGTTGAGTCTCTAGTCTCTGTTGGACACCAAGCTCACAAAATCCATTTCTTTCCACCCCCAAACCGAGCTCGTCAATCGGATGATTGCGCACATCCTACACATGTACAATTATAAGCATCCCCGTACATGGGACGAGAGTCTCCCATATGTCCAACATAGTTACAACATGGCTCTCCATAGTTCCATCGGCCATAGCCCATTTTAGGTGGGTCTGGGATTCAAACCCTTGAGACCCACTGATGTTGCACTTCCTCTTTCCACCACATAGACAGACTCTTCCCCTGATCAGTATGTGATCGACAAAGCCACCATATTCATTGAGCGGATTCAGGTTACCATGATCAACAAGCAGTGCCATGATCAACACAGGGTACCACACCAGTTTCAGGTTGGCAACAAATTTTGGTTACATTTGTAGAAGGAGCGTCTCACCGGGCCCCATTGGAAACTTCGCCCACTTTGTTATGGGCCTTACACTATCACCAAGACTATGGGTAGCAATGATTTTAAGCTCAACACTCCACCCTTCCTTGGTGTGCATCCAATATTCAATGTGGACCTCCTTTGGCCATATTTTCCACTGTTATTGGACAACTATGAGATCGTCGAACAACCGACACCCACAAAGCTCAACCCTAACTGCATGGAACAAGCATCCACCGATCATATGGTGGACACACAAGTCAAGGTCACTCTCCAGCAGCGGATACAACTTTATCGGGTCGTCAAGGCAAGAAAAATCCTACACCAAGGAAAGTGGCTCACCCAGGGCCAAATCCAGTAGAATTTTCCTCACCCGGTGGGGGAACTCAATGCAATGGATACCATTTCTTCCTAAGGAGGGAGGATTGATCTAGGTGGATATTGGTGGCCACCCACCTATTCCAATTGGCTCCTCGTGTCCATTTTTTTTCATCACATCCTTTTGTATTGCTTTATAATTGTGAGTTCTACACTTCTGGGGATGTCTGAAGCCCCAAACATTCTCCAGGTGGATACAAGTGGCCTCTCACCTAATCCAACTGGCTTATTTTGTATGTTTTCATGTTAGCACATCTTGTTGTACTTCCAGGGCTTTTTTGGGGCCCTAAACGTTGTTTTTTTTACTCGCCACAGTTAAATTGTAGATGAAGTTAGAGTATAACGATGAAATGTTTAGTTCTCTGAAAGAAATTTCCAATGGGCTATCACGCGCCTAAAACAGAGGTCGTATGCAAAATTTACGACCCTAGGAAGTTGAGGTACCAAATTACACCAACTTACCCATAGGGCCCACATGAATTTTGGCATTTCACCATCTAGAGTTAGGTATTTGGATGTCTATGGTTTTGGCATTCATGAGTAATATGAAAAGGGCCTCTGGAGCCTCATTATAATCCATTCTTCTCAGATGGATGCATTTCGCAGCCACATCTCTTCTCAAAGATAGCTACCACCATTCGAGCAAGTTTTGGTTCTGCAGTTTTACAGTTTTAGCCTATTTCATTATTTAATAGAAGATATTGTTCACTGGATATTTGTGTTATTCTTCCTATCTCTATGTTTTTATATTCAGTCTGTTAATCACTTCGTTCCGCTCCTAAATAAGGATCACATGTACCCAAAGAGAAGAGATCCAAGCCAGACCCTTAAGGGAGAAAGGGTACATTTGTGGGAGACAATGAATCTT
Source organism: Picea engelmannii (assembly GCA_009831015.1). Taxonomy (NCBI): domain Eukaryota; kingdom Viridiplantae; phylum Streptophyta; class Pinopsida; order Pinales; family Pinaceae; genus Picea; species Picea engelmannii. The sequence continues at coordinate 685,043 of ML792213.1, read as the reverse complement.
CGAAGGCATATCAGATCTACATCCTTGGTCAGAGATAGATTGTGGTTAATAGAGATGTTATCTTTGAAGAAAATATAGCCTTTCAAAGATCCAACGAATCTCAGATGGACATTGAGAGTGAGATAATATCTTCTCCCACTTCAACAGTTCAAAGGGAGACAACCATTATTCCAGTTACTCTAGTTGATATCCCCAAAGATATTGCAGTAGGGCATAAAAGGCCTGCCTAGGATTGACAAACTATGCAGGAGGTAGAGGGACATGCAACCCCTCAAGGCACATACCGAGAGAGGAAGATACCAAAGAGAGTTTCAAGCTACTTTTCATCAATGAGCCACATCATTTATTCAGAGCCTTCTTGTCATGGAAAAGCGACAGGTGAGCAGGTATGGCAAGATGACATGACAGAAGAATATCAATTCATCTTGAAGAATGATGTATGGAATATTGTTCCAAGACCATAAGGGAAGTCTGTAGTGAATTCCAAGTGGATCTATGAGATCAAACATGCACCTGGTGCAAGTGTCGAGAAATACAAAGCAAGATTTGTAGCCAAAGGATTATCACAAGTATAAGGAGTTGACTATGATGAGACATTTTCTCAAGTAGCCCAATACACTTCCATCTGTACTATCATCCATGAGTTGGAAACTACATCAAATGGATGTAAAGACAACATTTCTCAATGGTGATATTGAGGAATAAGTTTGTATCGATCATCCAAAAGGATTCGTGATACACAAACGATAAATCTCATGTGTGTAGGTTGAAGAAAGCCTTGTATGGACTAAAGCAAGCACCTCGTGCTTGGTATGAGAAAATGGATGGATTCTTGATGAGTTTGGGCTTCAAAAAGAGTGTCGTTGATCCAAACCTATATTATTATATTGTTGTTAATGAGTGCCTAATCTTGGACCTGTATGTGGATGACTTATTCCTCACCAAGACTTATTGTTGAATGCAAGCAAGCATCGACTTCTTAATTTGAGATGAAGGATCTGGGTATGATGCACTATTTCTTGGGACTATAAGTATGGTAGATGACTAATGAGATTTTCTCAAGTCAAGGAAAATATACAGTGGAGATATTGAATAAGATCAGTATGACAGAGTGCAAATCCATTCCTACACCGATGGTGATGGATTTGAATAAAATGAATGATGCTTCTACTAATTCAGGTGATATTGATCCACATTTGTACTGACAACTGATTAGATCATTGATGTATCTGGTTAACACCAGACCTAATATATGTTATCTAGTGAATGTACTTAGTCAGTTCATGAGTCAGCCAAGACAGACTCACTGGATAACAATGAAGCATGTATTGAGATATCTATGAGGCACAGTTGGATATGGCATAAGATATTCCTCTAGTGTAGACTTGAGCTTGCAAGGATATGTCGATGCATATTGGACAAGCAACGCAGTGGACCAGAAGAGCAAATCCAGTTTTTTTTTTACCTTGGGGTATGTCATGGTTTCCCGGTGTAGCAGAAAACAAAGATCTATGCCCTTGAGTACCGCAGAAGCAGAGTATATAGCATTGAGTGTGGCAATCCGTGAAGCAGTGTGGCTTCGCAAGATCCTGACATATTTATTTGATCATGAGATGGATCCTACTCGTATTCATTGTGATAACGAGATATGTGTGAATCTCTCTAAGAACCTTTTGTTTCACAATAGATTGAAACACATTGAGATAAAATAACATTATATCAGAGACATGGTGCATAGGAAAGAAGTGCATGTGTAGTACCTTCCTACACATGAGCATATTGTAGATATATTCACCAAACCGTTTGTCAAGACATAGTTCAAGTACTTCTGTGAGAGACTTGGCCTGGTGGATAATGCCTCCCTAGCTTAGAGGGAGTGTTGATGATTAAAACTTTGTGAAACATCCTCCAGGACACAGACTGAGTGAGTCGGCCTGTGAGAGAGCCCATGAGTTGGTTGTGCCCATGAGATGGGTGCTTCATTCCTCTTTGAGACTGAGATGGAACGTTGTGTGCCCCTGTGTGGGAAGGATGCCCATGAGATGGGTGCATCATTCCCCTCTAAGACTACGATTGAACGTTGTGTGCCCCTATGTGGGGAGTATTCCCATGAGATGGTTGTGTCCTTTGAGATGAAACGATCTGCACCCCTTTGAGGGGAGAAGGTGCCCATGTGATGGGTGTATTGCTATCCTTTGTGTAGAGGGTTGAGATGATGTGGTACTCCAGATGATTCTCCTGTGAGACTTAGTGAGATATATATTTGTTGAGTAGGATGTCCTTGTGGCTGATCATAGGTGGACGTGACCCTATTGGTTGAGCACTAGTGAGTGTGTGTCCAGATTATTCTCTTGTGAGACTCAGTGAGATAGAGATCTGCTGAGTTGGACATCCTTGTGGCTGAGCACAGGCAGATGTGCCCCTAGTGGCTAAGCACTAGTGGGTGTGTGAGATCCCTTTCTATATTGTCTAAGAGTTAGATTTACCTATAACCCTAATTGTGATGTAAAGGTTACATGCCAGCCCCACCATAAAGTGAAAGATAATTAATGTAAAAGATAATTAATATGATAATTATTAATTATATTTTGAGTTATTGAGGTCGGCCCTGTTGTGCCACTAGAAACCACTTTTGATGTTTCTAGTCTAGTATAAATAAAGGTGAATCTCCATTGAGGAAACACACTTATCCTTGTGTCATCTCATGATTTCAGAAGTTGTGGTCTGGAATTATGAGAATTACAACACCCTCTTGTGTGCTAGGTTTGATGATGGCTGGAGGATCTTCTCTTGAGAATATAGAAAATGATTGATTGGGTTTTCTTCCCTTGTTGAAAAGGGTTTCCTAGGATACTTCTTGTGTTCTTGTGCATGGTTATTCTTCTTGTGATCTTGGTTTAATGAAACTAGTTATTGATGCTGCATTTGTTTATGGTTCAAGTAAATGCTAAACAAAAAATTGAAATTAAATGCATGAACTTGAACTAGTTGGAAATTCAACACTAATGGGCTTGGAACATTAATAATTCTTTTTGGGTGATCACAATGTGTTGGTTGAAGTTGAAGTTTTTTCAAGATTTCCCATTAGGTGTTTTATGTAGGGCTTGGGGTATCTATCTTTCTAGTAACTAGCTTAGGGGGAATAGTATGGCCGAATAGTAACATTGATTAGAGAATATTTTTTGAATGTTAGTTTGATTGAAATTTGGATAGGTGTTAATACCTTGATATGAGATGTAATGAGTTGGGTTGGTATGTGGAAGTATGTTGAATATAATCATATTTGTTTTGTTTGGGTTGGGTACATTGTTTATATTATTAGGGATATAGTTGTTATATTGATTTTATAGTGTTTTGTTGCAAATAACATTACCTTGGTTAAGGTTAGACATGTTTTGGGGTAGGCTTAAAGTTAGTGTTATTATCATGGTTGAGGGGACTAGTATAAGGAATAGTAGTGAAATGAGTTTCTATGGATAAAGAGTAAGAAGAGGATGGGATCAAACCTTTGTTTTAGAAAGGGAAAGGATAACAAAACTTTCCATTGAAATTTTGCAAAAATGTAAGGTGCGACAACATCTCTAGAGAGGAATGTGATATTATATTTGGAGGAAAATATAATATGGACATGTTCTAACCAAGTAGATGAATATCTTAAAAAAAGTAGAAGAGACCTACACCAAGAGGGAAGGCCACTACACTACCAATCTAAGGGTTATTAAGCTAGAAAGATTGCTCTTTATGAATTAGAGTCATCACCTAGTTTTTAGTGAAAATTGGGAAAATAAGACAAACAAGGTGTATGTTATAATTAATTGAGGTTTAATTGATCTGTACATTGTCGTGGATATTCCACTGGAATGGTTCATCACAAAATATATGAAAAATAAAACTAAAATCTACACTATGAATGTTAAATTCCTTTAGATTCCATAATATTTAGTTACTGATTTTTTGCTTAAGCATGTAATAGATAAAATGCGGAAAATAGAGAATAGTAAAATACAATCACACACCATCCATAAGATGACACAAAGATTTTCTCTGGGAAACACTTACGGGAGAAAACCTAACTAGAAGGTGAGGTTGTTTTTCTCTCTTTTCTCTAGTATGGAAATAATGCAAGTACAAAGGAGAAGACACTCTCTATGGAGTCACCTGAGACCTGTAGCCTGTTAGGCTGCTAAAAAACATTAACCCCCTCTATTATTCTCTTTAATTTCCCACTCCCAGTTGTTTTGCTATGCTATGGAATAAAATACAATAACATAGAATGGAACCCCTTCTCCTCCTAGTTGTCTAGTATTTAACATAGCTCAATAGCCATCTACTGGTGGGTTTTTGACTTCCTCAACCCTCAATTGTTATAGGGTTTTGAACCTTCTAGAATATTCTTGAAATTACATACATGCCTAGCCCCATATTCATGATTAATGGGGATGACATGACATCCTCTTGTACGATGGTGGCCAACACAACAGGTCAACTTGCGGGAGGCATAACTTTTGCATACGAGCTCCGATTGATGCATGGTTTGCACCGTTGGAAATGTATCGAAGTGTAGAACATAATTAAATGGGCGGGAAAAAGTTTTAAACTATAGAACCCCCCAAAATTTCATTTAATGACTCAAAATGGCTCTGGAAGGTTCTGGACCCCAATTTTCCAAACTGGAACCTGCCACTAAAATGGCCCTGCAAGTTGTTTCCTCCAATTTTTTCCACTCTGAAAGGATCGAGATAGATGGAAAACATTATAGTGATCCATTATTGATCATAAATCTTTGTTTAATGACCTATAGGTTCTTAGGAAATGAATATATACATTTCATAGGAAATGAATATATGTGCTTTATTAAGTTGGTTACAACAAAAGGAAAATTATAAATGAATTAGAAAAAGTAAACAAGAGAAAACTATGGTTATTGACCTACTTACTTTGATGATCTATTAAAACTATTTAATTCAAAGGTGAAAACAATTGCCAATAAAGTGCATCTTGATTAATCTTCTTCGAACAAAAGAAAATAGGTTAATTGATCCAATTTGATGGTGATCAAACAAACTGGAAGTGAATCCTAAACCTTTTTTCCCTACTAGATGGATGAAAACCATTAACAAGACATGATATAATTTAATGAATTATAAACTAATATAATGGACAATACTTGGGCTTAGATAAGAGACAAACATAAGGAAATCAAGTAGAATTATAATTACCTAATGTGTTTGAATATGTTAATTGATATCGATAGACCTTTCTACAATACTTCTACATATTTCTACTTTAATGGATTTCATGGTAGTGTTGCAAGGCTCTATGGCCTTACATCCTTTCTCATCAAGCACTCCCCTCGCTCACATTATACTCTAGGAATCATGTATTCATCTTATAGCCACTATTGACTAAAGAAATCGCCTTTGTTGGACCTTCACCAACTTTAATCAGGCCCACACATTGCCCTGAAACCTCAACCATATGACTGTTGATATAAGGAAACAAGATTTCTCATGGGCATTACAACAAACTTTGCCAAGCATGTTTTCACATGGATTGACAACATTCATGTAAACTCAACTAAAACATTCATAAGCATGTTCATGACCAGCAAAAGAAAATCAATCAACTTTGTCAAAAGGTTCGAACTGACTAACAATAAGTTCATTAGTAACTGTATCAAAAGGTTGCAACTGACCAACAATAATGGAAGTAGTTGAGATGTCCTCTGGTCTTGGTTTCTCAATCATGTTAGTATTTATATACAAGCATACTACAACATAATTATTGATCTCAGAGGTTGGATACCTAGATCTCCATTCATGAACAATTGACTCTACAAGCATTCTTGTAGCGAGTGACCAAGTAGGTGCAAATGATACGATTTCAACTACTTCTTCATGGCTCAACACATCTCAAAACTCATCGGATGCAAGAACCATAGATTGGTCCCTCTCTATCAGCAGAAACTTCATGGATGGAAATTACACCATATTCTTTCAAACAAAAATCTCCAAAAGCCCTTGCCTTTGCCAAACCTAGTGCATCATCATATGGTAACCACATTTTGCATACATGGTAATTAAGGCATTGCCCACAAATACTTTTGAGTTGAAACTTACATTGAAAATGATGTGGATGATTGTCACTGGAAAGTTGGTTTTTGCACGTGTGCCCTCCACGCACAACGGTCTGGAAAACACCCAAATGTTTGAGCCTCGCCTTCCCTCCATTCTTGTATATTTGGCGTTTGACACATCCAAAAGTACACATATTTGAATCCAACCTCTTATAAGCAACCTTTAAATGAAACTAAATCCTGCATGTGATCCATGTCAAAACCAACAACTGTATTAAGACCAACAAAGACATCTTTATGGACATTTGGAGCTTTGTTGACAAGGCCTAAAGCAGGGAAAAGGGATCGCCGAAATAAATAATGATGATACATTTTTTTAAAGATGAGAAAAGTCTATTGAAAGAGATGGTCAAGCATCAATGGAAAGCCTTTAGTTTGGTACCATTCATGATCAATAATTGTTGCATGTTTCACAAACAAAAAAAACCATATTTCCAAATAAATAGATACTTATGAAGAAGAAAATTTGAACTTGTTGAGTGAAAATGGAAATGAAAAAAAAACAAGCTTGATTTGAAGAAGAAGAAATCTAGACAAATGTGGATATTGTCATAGTAATTGGTTTGAGAAAATTAGGAACTAATGGCTCAAAGATTTGATTATAGGAAATGATTACATCAATAACTTTCTAAGAAAACAAAAAAAAGTTTATGTCAACTCCATTATATATATATATATATATATATGTTTCCATTAATGTAAACATAACCTCTCAAAACATTCAATAACAAAATAAATAGTTTTTAAAAATAAAATTGAATTTCTTCATTTTTTCAATTATATAATTAATATATATATAATATTTTACCCTAACACATATAAGATCAAATAAATATAAAACATAATATAAGCGTCGGTGGGTCCTCGACCCCCCGCACCCACCCGACCTCAAGGTCTGTGGACACCTGTCAACAACATCCATCATCCACCTCGCCTCCTCATGCAGTTTAATACTCCTTGTCGTTGTCTCTTCATTGCAATCGAGTGTCCCTGTCCTCGCATTCACATCATGATTCTGCACGCTCCTTACCAACGCAATCCCCCTGTCCTTCGCATGCGGTTTGGGAAGGTGGCAAATAAAATGAGTTTAATGGCGGATACGACCCATATCTACGCTAACCATGGGAGAATCCTCCACTTATGGGCCCTGGCGCTGGGTGGCTATGTTATCTGTGTCCCCTTCTAGCTGCATTATTGTTTGTCTCTCATGTCCCTCCACAACTTCCTTGTCGCACCCTACAGTGGGAACTTCCTCCCCCTTCTCGCTCCTAAATCTTGCGTTCTGGTTCTCCAAATCCTTTGAAATGGCTCGGGGCAGCTCTTCCAGTCGAGGCCAGGGGGGCACCTCACGCAAACCCAGAACCCGGTCAAGATTTCGACTAGTGGAAGCGGCTGAAAACTCTACGGATACCTATTGCTCAGTCACCCCTCTGAAAATTCAGTGGGAAATGGATATGGCCAAGGTTGATGTTCACGTCCTATGGAAGTTAGTCTCAAATGAAGAGGTGAAAGAGACGACCAACTCGTGGGTTCTTGATACTAGTTTCGTCTATGGTCGATCCTCGCAGTACCTGAAAACTGTGGACATCTATTGGCACCTGAAAACTCTGATGGGAAGAGTTATGTTGGACCACCATGAAGCCCACCAAGAAGTACCCCTGTAGCTCGTTGACGTGCAACTCTAGATCAAGTTGGTCGACCACAAGTTGAACCTGATCGCTAACAAGATGGTCGACATGGATTTGTCCAATCTGGACTATGTTCAGCCCCAAGTCCCAACAACAACAGGCCAAAACATTAGCTAAGTTTTATGTTGTTCCTTCTATGTTTTTTGTTAAATTACCAACGAGGTTTGGGTTTAGCACCTCTGCTTAGTAGATTAAATAAGGAAAAAAGTACTCATAGAGGAACTAGGAGCTATTCCTATTTTAGTTTATAAGTTATAGATCTTAGACATATCAAACAATTATTGAATGACAATGTTATGTTTTGTTATTGGTCTAATTTCCGTGCAAACAAGCCAACAACAAAATCTTTTTGTATAATTTCTCCCTATAAATAATACAAAAACTCTAGATTATAATATATATATATATATAAACTCATTCCATTTAAAATTTAAAATTTTCTAATTTTCAATTATATTCTTAATATATATATATATATATATATATATTCACAACTAAAAACGCACAACATGAAGTCATCATCCGAGTTGATGTTGAATTATAAATATGCATGATCATGATATATGCTAACACAGTTTGTTTATCAAAACAAAAGAAACTCTCATTGTTCCACATTGAGAGGCAACGTGTCACACCTCCGCTACATTCGCCATTTAAGTTGGATAGAATTCAAAATGTGAATTTTGTTGAGAGGAAGGTAAGAATGAAGAAAGAATTAGAATTAATCCACCTTATATCTGGTTGGTCGTGAATAAATATTTCAAACTCACCATTAGTATTGGCCTATCAAGTATCTACATTTAGAGTTCGTAAATTTCGAATTGAACTTTTATGGGTTTTATAATCCAGTCAAAGTCAAAAAGTTTTTATAAGAAATGTCTATCAACTTAGTAAATAGTATCACTTTTCAATAATTTTAATATATATAAATATTCATACATTTTTCATACCGAATGATATCACTTTTCAATAATTTTAATATATATAAATATTCATATATTTTTCATATATTCATAAATATTCATATATTTTTCATAAATGATATCACTTTTCAATAATTTTAATATATAAAAATATTCATATAATGATATATTGTGTTTTATAAAAAATTTAATATATTTTAATTAATAATTTTTTTTATAATTTTTTTTTTTATAAAATGTGATAAATATTTATATAATAAAATTATGTATAAATTTTATAAAGTCTATAATAAAATAAATAAAAATATATTATATAAACAACACATAAAAATGTTTATTTGATGATGATGATGATTAACGTCCATTAAGATTTAATTGGTTTATGGGACTTTAAAAAGGTAAATGATTACTTGTGATTCTTTAGAATTTTGTTTTTGTGCTCGAAAAGCATTAAGAGAAGCTTTCCAAGATCACCATACTTTTGTTGAGTTAAGAGGTTAGGGAGGTTGGTAGTGTGATCAATATTTTGAAAATGAGATCTAATATGGGTATAGGCTGGACAATCTAATAGAAAGTACTTTTCATCTTCAACCTTCTTAGTGTCACAAAGGTGACACACTCTTTCATCCCATGGCGTTTTAGGAATTGACCAACGCCTAGTTTCACTATGGAGCTCGTGAGAATTTGTTCTTATCTTAGCAATGCTTATTTTTTTCTTTA
>ML792213.1:655089-668898 GCA_009831015.1 Picea engelmannii | reverse complement strand
ATGATGAATGCCAAATATCTTTTGAAATTCTAAAACAGAAATTGTCAACTACCCCTGTATTAAGAGGACCAAATTGGTCCCTTCCTTTTCATATCTGTACCGATGCCTCAGACACAGCCCTTGGGGCAGTTCTTGGACAAAGATAAAATCAAATTCCCTATGTTATTTACTTTGTCAGTAAAAATATGTCTCCAGCTAAAGTTAATTATACGGTCACAAAAAAAGAATTGCTAGTTGTAGTCCATGCTATCAATAAACTTAGACACTATATTACAGGATATCAAGCTTTTGTACACACTGATCATTCATCCATCAAATTTTTAATGAACAAACCTGTAACAAATCCTAGAGTTACACGATGGCTCTTATTATTACAAGAGTTTAATATCTACATTATTGATAGACCTGGTAAAGATAATCTTGTGGTTGATTTCTTATCTAGAATGAATCATCTAGGAGATAACACACCAGTAGAAGATAAATTTCCTGATGAAAATTTATTTTCTATTTCTACATTCACTCCTTGGTATGCAGATGTAGCTAACTATCTTGTGACAGGGAAGATGCCTCAGAAATTGTCTCCTAGAGAAAAACAGAAAGTAATTCAACTAAGTGCAAATTACATGTGGCACGATGATTGCCTTTACAAAACAGGACCAGATTTGGTGATCAGGAGATGTGTAAGGGAAGATGAAATTCATGATATTCTGCAAGCCTGCCATGATGGTCCTTGTGGAGGACACTTCACAGACAAGAGGACCACTTACAAAGTTCTGCAATCTGGTTACTACTGGCCTCATATTTTCCGAGATGCTAAAACCTATGTATCCAATTGTGATGAATGCCAACGAATGGGTAAGCCTACTGCACGAGACCAAATGCCACCTCAAGCCCAAGTAGTTATTGAGCCTTTTGAGAAGTGGGCATTAGATTTTGTAGGACCCATTAACCCTGCATCTAAAAAGAAAAAGTATATACTTGTATGCACCGACTATGTGACTAAATGGGTCGAAGCAAAAGCTTTACCAGCTGCAAGTGAACAATCAGTGGTAGACTTCCTTTTTAATGATATCTTTACTAGATTTGGTGTATCTCGAGAGATTTTGACTGATCAGGGAACTCAATTTAACTCTCATCTAGTTCAAGCTGTTATACAATAGTACTAAATCAAACACAGGAAATCTACACCCTACCATCCACAAGCAAATGGACAAGTAGAATCTACCAACAAAGTTATTGAGTTCATTCTTACCAAAACAATACAACTACACCACAAGGATTGGGCTAATAGATTATTAGAAGCCTTATGGCCTTATAGAATCACCTGGAGGAATACAACAGGACATACACCCTATGAGTTGGTGTATGGGAAGCAGGTGCTTCTCCCCATAGAATTCCAGATCAAAACCTTCAGGATTGCAGTACAAGTTGGCATGAACTTGGATGAAGCCCAACAACAAAGACTCTTGCAGCATAATGAGTTGGAAGAAATCAGGTAGGAAGCACTTCAAAGAACCACCCTCATTCAAGAGTAGAGAACAAAATGGCATGACAAGTATCTCAAAAAGAAAAATTTTCAACAAGGAGATTGGGCCTTGTTGTATGATAGCAGATTCAAGAACTTCAAAGGTAAGTTAACTACTCATTGGATGGGACCTTATGAAATTGACACTTTCTACGATAATGGTTCAATCAGGATAAAGACAATTGATGAACAACAGACACCACTACTTGTGAATGGTCACCGGTTGCAAATTTACAACAAACCCCTATCAAAAGAGGAATTCCTGACTCGTATACTACAAAATTTAGATATGCAGGTGATCAGTAAGGAAGGGGACCCTCCTACTGATCCACATTGATTGATTGGTTTATTTGAAACTTTTTGTACATAGGTGTGGATCGAGTTTTGTTAATAAGCTGAAGGTAACAAGAGATTCTTACCTCCTTTTGTTTTACTTCCGCAATTTTTTTGTAAATAAATTTCTATAATTTATTTGATCCTTCACAAACTTGCTAAACATCAGTTTGTAGGCATCGACAATATTCTATTCTTCTTCGATACCAGAAATCCTGTTCTGATCCGGTACCGGCATCCGGTACCAGTCCGGTACCAGAAGTCTGTCCTTCTACAGTACTATCATGACACATTACTTAATTGACAAAGCATGCTACACATATTTCAAAATCTTATTAATCTGAAGTACGAAGCCATGCAACAACCACTTAAGTTGGAACCAAGAAGCCGAATGCAGTATCAAATGGCAGCCCTTGTGAAGCAATAATTTATTTTGGTTCTTTTGACAACTAAAGGGAAGTATTTTAATTTCTTTTGGTTCTGTTGCTAGCTAAAAAGAAGTATTTTAATTTCTTTTGGTTCTGTTGCTTAAAAACAAAATAAAAAAAGAGGGACACAATCTTTATCTATGAATGCTCAAAGAACCATAATCCGCTTCAAAGACTAGAAGTTGCCTTTATCCAATATTTCAGCATGATTAAAGGGACAAAGATATATTAGCCTACAAGTAACTATCTCATCCTAACCAGACTTCAATAGTATTCATTGGATTATCTTACTAAAGAGTAACATATGAGTATATGAACACTCTCTACCATGGGCACACTAGGAAAACTTTTATGGAAGAGGATGTACCAATACCCTAAGTAAACTTTAGGTCATTCTCTTATGGACAAACTCGGACAAAATTATACATCTAGATCACTCTAAAGAAATAATGTGCATAAAAAGTTTATTTTTCCTTCAGACAAATCTTTAAAAGACATTCAAAAAAGAGCATATACCTTCCAACCCAATACCATCCCAGCCTGTAAAAAGGTTTTCAGACGAGCCTCCCTTGTCACCATGCAAAGCACTCTTTAATAAAAACCAAAATAGGTGACTATGGACAAGAAGTCTCTGATGGAAAAAGGGTTTAAGAGACTAACCCATCGGGATACTGAACAGGTTTGCTGGCAGCGGGTACCAGTCTATGGTATGACTAGGCAAACTCATCAGGGTACTGGACAGGCCTGTTGGCAATGGGGCATTCTGCCTGGGGAAGGGATCTCTCACTAATTACCACAACTATCCCACCGAAGTACTGAACAAGCTTGCTGGAAATGGGTTATGGTTGAGAAATGTCTCATCTATACTTGTCTGATTGAAAAATTCACTTTTGTCATCTAAAAAAACACAGGTCACTATTGGCATTTATGAGATACAAACTCCAGATTAATAAGAAAAATAATTACTACAAGCAAATGTCCATTTGAGAATTACCCTAAGTCAACTTACCGGTCTGGCATCTAAAGCCTACATTACCTAAGAAGGAAACTTCTTAAAAGTGGAGCCCTAAATAGGGAGTCTAATCTACTTATACTGTGAAATTTATCTATAACATCTAATGATAGTAAATCTCTGAAGCAAGTTAGGTTGGCCCTGTTCTTCTGGCAAACATATAAAAATTCCCCTGTTTTCACTGCTGAATGCTACCTTTGTCAATAAGCCATCAAAATAAAGGCAATTTCAATTTTTAGGCACGAGATCATATGCTAGGTGATAAATGTACTTCTGAAATTTGATTGGTTTCTTTTTCTCTTATCATCTTTTCTCCATTATGAGACAGAATGTTGAATCTTCTTGCATACAGATATGCAACATCCTTGGCATGGGGGAAGGTCAAAGAGCTCCTTCAGAACTCTTTTTCAGACTCACATCTCACCTTCAGAAACCATCATGATCACCCTGCAGAACCAAATACAAAAGAAGATAAGCACCGAATAAAAGAAGTACAGGAAATTCCCATACCAAGATTTCAGAAAAATCCAGTCTAAAAGGATGAATTCTGACAATCTACAAGCAGTCGCACATGCTATGGGTATTGATCATACAAAGGTAAAAGCAAAGGTAACATGGTATTTATTTTCCTCTTCTCATAAAACTACAATAAGAATGAAATTATATACTAGAACTTATGACCTTAGTATTAAAACCATGCACATATCCCGCGTACCCATATGCCTAAACCTAATCAATCTTCTCATAAGTGCTCGAAAATGGTTAAGGGAAAAAATCACATCAAAGCATGAATATGAAGCATGCCTAGTAATGATAGGCCACAAATGTACTTCGTCCTTAAGCAAATGATTACTAGTCTTCAACGATTCGTCACTTGTGAGGGCAGGTATGTTGTGACCTTCATATATCATCTTAGACTTCTATTACACTTTGAAGGAGGCCCTGCAATTGATTTCCCATATTTTCTATGGATTAGTTTGAACAAAATGGTAAGAGGTGTCAAATCCCTATCCAAAACTGAGAAGACTAGAATTTACCATCAAGGTCTCATTAAAATGTTAGTTTTACATGAACTTAGGAAGTAGAGGATTAGTTGGAAAACCCTTATCACTCAACACCTTCCCACAGAAAAAAAACCTATGGAGGAATCCCGACATGCTCCAAAGAAAAATAAGGAACCTCAAAAGAAAAAGGGAAAGAAGGATAAGGCAACTCCATCATCATCCAGGACAGTGAGCCAACACGAAAAATCTAGTAGACAAGTAGGGTCCTCTCCCACAGTCAATAAGACTTTTAAAAGTCCCGAATCAAAAGGTAAAACCAAATTAGTAGAGGAGACTTCAACAGTGGCACTTGAGGAGAAGGGCCATCAGACAAAAACTATGAAGAAAGGGAAGCATAGCTCATAAACTAAAAGTAAACAGTCCCCTGCCACCATTTCACAAATAGAAAGAAGAAAAGGAAGCCTGTGAGCACCCCTGATCCAGTACCTCCTTGTAAAAGAACCACAAGGAGCATGGCAAAGAAGGGCAAAACAATTGTCAGTCCTCATACGCAGGAAGATCCAATCAATCTTACCTCTCCTTCTGAAGACCTATCAGTCCAGGATGACATCCCTAGTTTGACTGAGGAACAAGCCATTATTACCTTATGTGGGATGAGGGAGGAAGTCGAAGAAAGGGAATGCATCTAGCCAGTAATGATGGATTCAACAAAGACCTTGACAAAAGAAAAAATGAAGAAAAAGATTGGGGAACTGCAAAAACAAAATCAGGAACTCAAACAAGAAGTGAAGGAATACCAACTATTGGACAGGTATATCAAAAAGGAAAATGAGCAATTGAAGGCAACTAGCCAACAACTTCAACATGACCATGAAGAAACTTCTAACAAGCTCAAGAAGGTACTACGAATCTTACAATACGTTAGGGTCATAAAAAGGGAGCTGAAAGAAGAGGCCTTAGCCATCAACATCATTGATCCACCGAAGTAAAGAATGTAGTCTCAAGTTTTGAAGAAATTTTGGGTTTGTTTTCAGTTGCATGAGGACATGCAATGATTTTGGCATGGGGAAATGTTGAGACCCGAAATTAACATCCCCACTACCCTATTATACTCCTCATCTATACTTTTTTGGCTTACCTAAGCTTGGGAGAATGACAAGAACGCTACCATTAGCCATTGATAAGGTCATAAGGTAAAGTGTGATTAATTCATGCATTTTGTGGTTTATTGAGCTAGGAAATTAAACATTTCATGTACTAATGCTTCAATTTTCCATGTATAATCTTTGACCTCTAGATAAATCCAACCTTCCTGTACCAGTGCAACTATCTGGTACTTGCACACAAATACTGCCACTGTCTGAATCCGGTACCAAGCACATCCAGTACTGAATCTCACCTGTTGTGATTCGGTACCAACGGTCGTGGAATGTCGTGATCTGGTACCACCATTTTCACGCTGCTGTGATCCGATACCACCATTTGCGCACTGTCGTGATCTGGTACCATCTACCTGTCGTCATCCGGTACCAATATAGAGAGATGAATGTACCAAGTTTAGTCCAGATCACGCCCAAGACAATTGTTGGATGTTTATTTTCTTTAGCAAGGCTATGTTATAATAGTTTGTTGATTGCCTCATCCTCATGCACTTCGTGTCATGAGGATGAAGCTAAAAGATGTAACCGAATAATTAAAATTAGCAATTCACTGATTTGCAAATCATTTCACCTCCTTGTGTTTCACGACTAAGACTGTTAAATAGTCGTGGCAAGGATGGTGGAAGTGTGGAGAGAGTTAGAATATTACAGCATGTGAAGCAGCATGTTATATTGCATAACATATTCTGAGTGAAGATTAATAGAAAGACATCATTTATCTCCATGTCTTGATTGTCTATGATTAAATGTAAGTTGAGTTGTTAGCATAAGTTTGATTCTATGTTTGAAATTTGAATGAGAGTAATGTGTGGGTTGAAGGAAAGCTTACTGTAGACTCCAGTCGCTGACCTGTTGAAGCGGCAAGGGCCCACCACCCAACAAAGGTCAACATCTTCATAGATTAGTATTATCATTTGTTTTTAATAGTGTAAATGTTAAATTAACCGAAGCTTTAATTCTCTCAGATGATAGCAGTACAACTTAGAATAGAATTTCCATTATATGATTTCTTAGAGATATTTACTTGCTCTGCTTTTGCATATGCTCTATTTTTATGAATTTGATTTTACTTCATAGACATGAATGTTGGCAGCAGTAGTTAGACATATCTGAAGGAGAACTAGTGAAGTTCACAACAACACATTGTGAACCACAACATACTCAGTATATTGACTTTTGAACTACCCATGCTATGTCTTGATGATTGATGTGTGATTTCCCTTTTAGAAGTGTGGATTGCATAGTTAGTTTTCTGGGTCAGATAGCAGAGTTGATCTATCAAACCAAATCCATATCATACTTGCATGTGCCATATTGGAGTAGATAACCTCTCTGTGAAAGACAACCAAGTGCATTTCAGTTTGCTATTTTGTTTTGTTTCCAGCATACATAATTTAGAATAACTCTACATTAGAATTAACTTTCTTACTGGTGTCTTGTAACTCTGTTGATTACAAATCCCGGATTGATAATTAATGAGTGCATTATATTAAACATATAAGCAACACAACAACTACTAAGTTTTGACATGAGTCTCTTAGTTTTGACACGAGTCGTCTCAGAGACTATATGTGCCTTCACTTCGTACTGTTTTAGTAGGCAGGGGGACGACGTAAGTAGTGAGATCTGTAGTTGTTTCAATTTTGAATACGGTAAATGTTGTTTTGGTTGGTTCAGAGATGAATACACAAAGTAAAGGCGAGCAGGTCAAGTCCTACAGTACACATCAATTTTTTGTGCTTAATCATGCCTTGAACTGTGTTTCTTCATTGTTGCTTGAAGAAATTTGTGGTCATGTGAACCAGTCTTCCCAGATGAATACACAAAGTAAATGTACTCCTCCTACTGGAAAGGAATAATACATATTTTCCAGCTTATATTTCATTATCAAGATGGAAATGAAGATGATGACAAGGATCCATTGTTGGGTAACTTCAATGTGCCCTTATTTTAATCTAGTTATATTGCTAAACAAACTTCATTCTATATATATTGGCACTTTTATGCATCGTCCTTACTTTGGTCTCTGACTTCGGTGCATAGTTTCAGAGGATCCTAGCCCCCGGGGTCAGGTTGAGGTTGATAATAAATCCACACATCTTCGAGTTTTCTAGGATGGATCCATAGCTGAAAGGAGAGGAGGAATTGCATCGGTTACAGCAGTAAGTAATTGCAGTGACCACACAAATTACTAGTCTATTGTTGTCTGCCTTCTATTTCAATGTTTTAGGTAGCTATACATTGGTTGCTCATGATTCTATTTTATTTTGTTTAAAATTACTATCAATTACAAAACAAAGTGCACAACATAGATAATAAAATAACAATTTTAACATAAAAACAAATGATATACGAGCTTCAATATTGTCAACTTTGGGTATATACATTAAAGAAAATTGTTTCTGATATTAAATAAGTATATTGTTTCAGGTTTGATTACTTGCAGGGAAAAATCAATCCTCATATGCTTCTTCTTTGTTGTTTCAGTCTGCATTCAGGATGCCAAGTCGTCTTAAATCACCTAGAGCAAACAAATGATTTGATCCACAACATAATGAGTTACCAACATATGCCATAAGTTGAATATTTTGTGATTAATGGTGTCCCTATCCTCGGGTAACTGAAGGTGAATTTTTACTGCTCCCGTTTCTAGGCAGTCTTGAGGTTGAATTCGTAATAAATGAAAAAATTCCAACATAGTGCTTGAAAACTATCTTTGGAAGATATGGTGTTTCTATCAAGGGCCCATATTTATTAAAAGAGTTGATACTATACATTCTACTTCATGTTAAATACTATAATATCTACTTCATGTTAAATTGTGTATAATGTGTTATGCAACTGTCAACAAAGGCTTACCTTATATTCGTACGAAGTTATGTAGATGAACATACATGATCTTCAAATTGATTGAGAACAAAATATGAACATATGGAATTGGATGATCTTCAAACTGCAAATTGATTGATCTGGATGATCTTCAAACTACAAATTGATCAATATTGATGGAGAGGAATGTAGACATGTAGGAGAATAGAGGCTCGATCAAGAGAGAAAAAGTTCCATAATGTAAAGGGATATTGTCCATTCAACAGTTTGTATATATAAAAATTGAGCAGATCACATGACCAAATTCTTATTGATGATTGCTTAAACCGACTTGTTCCCTTAAGTGTTGCCAGGTTGATCTTGATGTCATGACCTGCCTTAACTGCTGCCAGGTTGATCTTTGTTGAGTTTTGTGTGCCGTTCTCACTTTCCTAAGCTACATGTTTCCATACTTTAATGCAAGACTTAAAACCACTGAATAGTCGTGACACGTGGTGGGCAAGGTTCTTCGATTTGGATGCTACATGTGTCATGCACTGATATTATATGAACAAACGATGAAAAAGCCAGAGAAAACTCACCCTTAAAAGAACGTTGAAAGAACGTTTTGGGCGTAATTATATGCATTGTCTAAATGTTCTATGTTTTTGTCCTTTTAGCTTTTAGTCGGAATCTGACAACATAAATTTGCACAAAATCACAATTTTATGTTGTTTAATTTGTATTTTTGAATGTAAAAATGGATTCAATGTGTTGAAGTGTTGAAAAACCCATGGGACACTCCAATTACACAGAATTAACAACTCTCAAATATGCATATACAATAATTGTGTTGAAAAACCCATGGGACACTCCAATTACACATAATTAACAACTCTCAAATATGCATATACAATAATTTCAAATATGCATATACAATAATTTCAATTTCAGGTAAATATGGTTGAAAAATATGCCGAGAAAAAGGCCAAAACCTAAAACGTAAATCCTATGCTTTTGTCATAAATTTTAGGATGAAACTATTATTAAAATTAAATCTTTAATTAAAAATACTCATAATAACAATAATTACTTTTCTTTTAAACTTCTAAAACTATTATTAAAATTAAATCTTTAATTAAAAAGACTCATAATAACAATAATTATATTTCTTTTAAACTTGACTTCATATTTGAAAGGATTGACATATAGGACAATGAGCTGGGAATTTTAATTTGACAGAAATTGAAAGGATGCATAGGATTTATTGACCAAGGATTGAAAGTTTGAGAAGCCAAAGAAAAGACATGTTTTTGGTAAAAATTAGCAATTTTTAATTTTTATTTAATTTTTAATTTTTTAATTTTGGCGACGTAGATTTATGTTACAATACCTTACATAACTCAATCTCAATGGTCTTGAGCAGGATATAGTGGATCGGATCATGGACACCAAGATGAAGGACATCCACTAATATGAAAAATAAATTTATCAGGTTGTTAAAGCAAGAAAACTTCTTCAGCAAGGCAAATGGCTCATCGAGATTCAGATTCAGCAAAATTTTCCCCATCTATTGCAGGAAATTGACACAATGGGGACCATTTCTTCCTAAGGGGGGAGGACTAAGTTAGGTGGATATCAGTGGTCGACCACCTCTTCCACTGACTCAACACAGTTCTCCATCTTGGAAGTTTTATTATGATTTTTTAGGATTTTCAAGGTCTTAAAATTCTGAGGTTGTTTTGAGGCCCTAAACGATGTTTTCTAGAAAATTTCAAGGCCTAAGTTCTACTTTGACACACCTAGATCATGCTCCAATATTGTAGTCCTTAGAGTTTTCCAATGAGCTACTATGCACGCCAAACAAAGATTGTATGTGAAAGTTGCGTCCTCAAGAAGTTGATGTAAAAACTAACCACCTCAAGCCCCAAAATACATTTTTGGTGCTTCACCTTCTAGAGTTAGGGTTTTGGACCTTTAGGGTTCTTTCTTTATGTGAAAAGTTCATCCTTTCGACCTCTTGTATTATATTTTTTGAATGAGAGTAGCCGACATCTCTCTCTTTAAATATAAGCTACCATGATTCTAGCAAATTTTTGTTATACAATATTCTACCATTTTATTCATTAATAGAAATTAGATTTTCACTATATTACAATGCTCTCTGATATATTCCTATGTGTATTTCATTTTGTTCCCTATACAATCTAGATCAAAATAATTATTATATTGATTTTATAGTGTTTTGTTGCAAATAACATCATCTTGATTAATCATGTTTTGGGGTAGGTTTGGTTAGTGCTATGGTCATGGTTGAGAGCACTAGTATAAGGAGTACTAGGGAAATGAGTTTCTATGAATAAAAAGTATTAGGGAAAACAGTTTCTATGTATAAAAAGAAAAAGGAGGATGGCATCAAACCTTTTCTTCAGAAAGGAAAGGGTTAAAAAGAACTTTCTATTGATTTTTTTGCAGTAAAGTAAAGTGTGCGAGCATTTCAAGAGAGGAATGCGATGATCTATTTCGAGGAAAAGATATGATGGACATGTTTTAACCCAACAGATGAAGACATTAAGAAAAAGAGAATAGGCTTAAACATAGAGGGAAGGTTAGTACACTACTAAACTAAGGGTCATTAAGTGATAAATAATAGATTACTCTTTATGGATTAGAGTGATTGCCTACTTTCTTTTTGAAAATTAGGAAAACAAGACAAACGGGGTGTATGTTACAATTAATTAAGTTGTATGTTGCAATTAATTAAGGTTTGATCTTTGTTTAATGAAGTATGAGTTCTTAAAAATGAATATATAAGTTTTATAAGTTGGTTAATTTTTTTTTTAATAATACTTTGTTGGTAAAAATTAATTAATGAATTAGCAAAGTAAAGAAAAGAAAACTAGGGTTATTGACCTATTTTTTTTGGTGATCTATTAAAACTATTTAATTCGAAGGTAAAGACAATTACCGATAGAGTGAACCTGATAGAGTGAACCTAATTAATCTTCTTCAAACAAGAGGAAATATGTTAATTGATCCAATTTGATGGTGATCAAGCAAATTTGAAAGTGAATCCTCAACTTTGTTTTCCTATTATGAGGATGAGAACCCTTAACTAGACATGATTCAATTTAATGAATTTTAAACTAATCTAATAGACAATACTTGGGCTTAGACAAGAGACAAACAACAAGCAAATCATGTAAGCTTAGAATTGCCTGATGTATTTGAAGATGTTGATAGATTTCGATAGGCCTTTCTACACTACTTATACATATTTCCACTTTATTAGAGTCCATGGTAACATTTTATGGCTATATGGCCTTACACCCTTTCTCATAAAGCCCCTTCCACCCAACGAATCTACTCTAGGCATCTCATATTCATCCTTGATGTCTCCTCGTTCCTTGTCTCCATTGCAACGATCTTCATGAATTGTTCTTTTGCCTTCTTCATAATTGGTCCATTATTCTATTTTCTCATCTACCTTTTCGTTCCAACTTACCACGTCACCTTTGTTTGTCAACCCTCTAAGTTTTCTCTTCTCAATGAAAAGATACCCCTTATAAATTCATCTACAAGGCCTACAACTTGGATTCCTTTACTTGTTTCCCTCGATTGAGTTTGCTCATACTTCGTCCACACATTGCTTGAAACTTTGAACCTTCACTTCCTAGAGTTTCTTGATTTTGCATTCCTTCTTCCATGGGTATACTCACTTCCTAGTGATTTCCTTTACAACCAACACTAATCCATTGTCATGCAACCTTTGGGAGATTACCTTCCACTACTACCTTCAATGACACACCTTTACCTTTATTATATTGCATTTTGTGGTTTATTGAGCTAGGAAATTAAACATTTCATGTACTAATGCTTGAATTTTCCATGTATAATCTTTGACCTCTAGATAAATCCAACCTTCCTATACCAGCTCAGCTATCCGGTACTTACACACCAAGACTGCCACTGTCTGAATCCAGTACCAAGCACATCCAGAATCGAATCTCACCTGTTGTGATCCGGTACCAACGGTCGTGGACTGTCATGATCCGGTACCACCATTTGCGCACTGTCATGATCCGATACCATCTACCTGTTGTGATTTGGTACCAATATAGAGAGCCGAATGTACCAAGTTTAGTCCAGATCACGCCCAAGACAATTGTTGGATGTTTATTTGCTTTAGCAAGGATATGTTAGAATAGTTTGTTGATTGCCTCATCCTCATGCACTTCGTGTCATGAGGATGAAGCTAAAAGATGTAACCGAATAATTAAAATTAACAATTCACTGATTTGCAAATCATTTCACCTCCTTGTGTTTCACGACTAAGACTGTTAAATAGTTGTGGCAAGGATGGTGGAAATGTGGAGAGAGTTAGAATATTACAGCATGTGAAGCAGTGTGTTATATTGCAGAACATATTGTGAGTGAAGATTAATAGAAAAACGTTATTTATCTCCATGTCTTGATTGTCTATGATTAAATGTGATTTGAGTTGTTAGCATAAGTTTGATTCTATGTTTGAAATTTGAATGAGAGTAATGTGTGGGTTGAAGGCAAGCTTACTGTAGACTCCAGTCGTTGACCTGTTGAAGCGGCAAGGGCCCACCGCCCAACAAAGGTTAGCATCTTTATAGATTAGTATTAGCATTTGTTTTTAATAGTGTAAATGTTAAATTAACTGAAGCTTTAATTCTCTCAGATGATAGCAGTACGACTTAGAATAGAATTTCCATTATATGATTGCTTAGAGATCTTTACTTTCTCTGCTTTTGCGTATGCTTTGTTTTTATGAATTTGATTTTTCTTCATAGACATGAATGTTGGCAGC
This sequence comes from Picea engelmannii, assembly GCA_009831015.1. NCBI lineage: Eukaryota > Viridiplantae > Streptophyta > Pinopsida > Pinales > Pinaceae > Picea > Picea engelmannii. The sequence continues at coordinate 655,791 of ML792213.1, read as the reverse complement.
AGTAGTCAAACATATCTGAAGGAGAACTAGTGAAGTTCACAACAACACATTGTGAACCACAACATACTCAGTATATTGACTGTTGAACTACCCATGCTATGTCTTGATGATTGATGTGTGATTTCCCTTTCAGAAGTGTGGATTGTATAGTTAGTTTTCTGGGTCAGATAGCAGAGTTGATCTATCAAACCAACTCCATCTCATACTTGCATGTGCCATAATGGAGTAGATAGCCTCTATGTGAAAGACAACCAAGTGCATTTCAGTTTGCTATTTTTTTTTGTTTCCAACATACATAATTTAGAATAGCTCTATACCCATGACATTAGAATTACCTTTCTTACTGGTGTCTTGTAGCTCTGTTGATTACGAATCTCAGATTGATAATTAATGAGTGCATTATACTAAACATACAAGCAACACAACATTTTGGCGCCGTTGCCGAGGAGTTGCAAACAGTAGGAAGTGATTTTTAGCTTAGATTGTTTGCATAAATTTTTAAAAGGCTGCTTGAGGGAGGAGGATAAAAAATTTAAGAAGTGAGTGAAGAGCCACGCGACCACTAGAGTGGGGTTCTCCGAAGCCAGGTTGCCTTCTTACCTTCTAGATAGAATTAGGATTTCAATTCAGTTGAGAATCAAATTTCCATTTTATGCATAGATATAGAGATAACAAGGGTAGATTTGTAATCTCTAAAGATTC
>ML792213.1:629908-646527 GCA_009831015.1 Picea engelmannii | reverse complement strand
CTTCCCGAGATAAAGGACAAGATAAAGGAGGCAACTTTATGCCTTTTCCAATACACTTATACTAATTTATAATCATTTTTTTGGAAATTTTATAATGCTATCACATGTTGTGTTAATATATTGTTGGATATTATGTTGTGTTAATATATTGTTGGATATTATGTTAACTTTCCCTTTAAGATATTTATTATTTAATCACTTTAAAAATAATTTATTAAAAAATGAATTATAAACATTTACTACCATCAGTTTAATGAAATGTATCATTACTTTATGTTTAAACACATAAAAAAAAAAATATATTGTATTTATTATATGTTTACATAATGTTTAAGAAAATCACAACCTCTAAATTTCAACCTTGACCAAATTAACTAATAGCAAATCGATGTCATAGCTTGATAGATCTACTTTTCAGACTACTAAGTTTTGACAATGAGTCTCTTAGTTTTGACACGAGTCGTCTGGGAGACTATATGTGCCCTCACTTCGTACTGTTTTAGTAGGCAGGGGGCGAAGTAAGTAGTGAGCTCTGTAGTTGTTTCAATTTTCAATACGGTAAATGTTGTTTTGGTTGGTTCAGAGATGAATACACAAAGTAAAGGCGAGCAGGTCAAGTCCTACAGTACGCATCAATTTTTTGTGCTTAATCTCAATTTTTTGTGCTTAATCATGCCTTGAACTGTGTTTCTTCGTTGTTGCTTGAAGAAATTTGTGGTCATGTGAACCAGAAATTGATCTTGATTTGATTTGATCCAAGTCGTCCTAAATCACCTGGAGCAAACAAATGATTTGATCCACAACATAATGAGTTACCAACATCTGCCATAAGTGGAATATTTTGTGATTAATGGTGTCCCTATCCTCAAGAGATATGTAGGAGAATAGAGGCTCGATCAAGAGAGAAAAAGTTCGATAATGTAAAGGGATATTGTCCATTCAACAGTTTGTATATATAAAAATTGAGCAGATCACATGACCAAATTCTTATTGATGGTTGTTTAAACTGACTTATTGCCTTAAGTGTTTTCAGGTTGATCTTGATGTCATGACTTGCCTTAACTGCTGCCAGGTTGATCTTTGTTGAGTTTTGTGTGTCGTTCTCATTTTCCTAAGCTACATGTTTCCATACTTTAATGCAAGACTTAAAACCATTGAATAGTCGTGACACGTGGTGGGTAAGGTTCTTCGATTTGGATGCTACATGTGTCATGCACCGATATTATATGAACAAACGATGAAAAAGCCAGAGAAAACTCACCCTTAAAAGAACGTCGAAAGAACGTTTTGGGTGTAATTATAGACAATGTCTAAATGTTCTATGTTTTTGTCCTTTTAGCTTTTAGTCGGAATCTGACAACATAAATTTGCACAAAATCACAATTTTATGTTGTTTAAATTGTATTTTTGAATGTAAAAATGGATTCAATGTGTTGAAGTGTTGAAAAACCCATGGGACACTCCAATTACACATAATTAACAACTCTCAAATATGCATATACAATAATTGTGTTGAAAAACTCATGGGACACTCCAATTACACAGAATTAACAACTCTCAAATATGCATATATAATAATTTCAAATATACATATACAATAATTTCAATTTCAGGTAAATATGGTCGAAAAATATGCTGAGAAAAAAGCCAAAACCTAAAAAGTAAATCCTATGTTTTTTTCATAAATTTTAGGATAAAACTATTATTAAAATTAAATCTTTAATTAAAAATACTCATAATAATAATAATTATTTTTCTTTTAAACTTGACTCTAAAACTATTATTAAAATTAAATCTTTAATTAAAAAGATTCATAATAACAATAATTATTTTTTCTTTTAAACTTGACTTCATATTTGAAAGGATTGACGTATAGGACAATGAGCTGGGAATTTTAATTTGATAGAAATTGAAAGGATGCATGGGCTTTATTGACCAAGGATTGAAAGTTTGAGAAGACAAAGAAAAGACTGATTTTTGGTAAAAATTATTATTATTATTATTATTTTTTAATAAATTTTGGTGATGTAGATTTATGTTACAATACCTTACATAACTTAATCCCAATTGTTTTGAGTATGATATAGTGGATCGGATCATGGACACCAAGATGAAGGACATCCACTAATATGAAAAACAACTTTATCAGGTTGTTAAAGCAGGAAAACTTCTTCAACAAGGCAAATGGCTCATCGAGATTCAAATTCAGCAAAATTTTTCCCATCTATTATGGGAAATTGACACAATGGGGACCATTTGTTCTTAAGGGGGGAGGACTGAGTTAGGTGGATATCAGTGGCCGACCACCTCTTCCACTGACTCAACACAGTTCTCCATCTTGGAAGTTTTATTATGATTTTTTAGGATTTTCAAGGTCTTAAACTTCTGAGGTTGTTTTGAGGACCTAAACGATGTTTTCTAGGAAATTTCAAGGCCTAAGTTCTACTTTGACACACCTAGATCATGCTCCAATATTGTAGTCCTTAGAGTTTTCCAATGAGCTACTATGCACGCCAAACAAAGATTGTATGTGAAAGTTGCGCCCTCAAGAAGTTGATGTAGAAACTAACCACCTCAAGCCCAAAAATACATTTTTGGTGCTTCACCTTCTAGAGTTAGGGTTTTGGACCATTAGGGTTCTTTCTTTATGTGAAAAGTTCATCCTTTTGACCTCTTGTATTATATTTTTTGAATGAGCATAGCCGACATCTCTCTCTTTAAATATAAGCTACCACGATTCTAGCCAATTTTTGTTACACAGTATTCTACCATTTTATTCATTAATAGAAATTAGATTTTGACTATATTACAATGCTCTTTGATATATTCCTATGTGTATTTCATTTTGATCCCTATACAATCTAGATCAAAATAATTGTTATATTGATTTTATAGTGTTTTGTTGCAAAGAACATCATCTTGATTAAGCATGTTTTGGGGTAGGTTTGGTTAGTGCTATGGTCATGGTTGAGAGAACTAGTATAAGGAGTACTAGGGAAATGAGTTTCTATGAATAAAAAGTATTAGGGAAAGCAGTTTCTATGTATAAAAAGCAAAAGGAGGATGGTATCAAACCTTTTCTTCAGAAAGGAAAGGGTTAAAAAAAACTTACTGGATTTTTTGCAGTAAAGTAAAGTGTGTGAGCATTTCAAGAGAGGAATGCGATGATGTATTTCAAGGAAAAGATATGATGGACACGTTTTAACCCAACAGATGAAGACATTAAGCAAAGGAGAATAGGCTTAAACCTAGAGGGAAGGTTAGTACACTACTAAACTAAGGGTCATTAAGCGATAAATAGTAGATTACTCTTTATGGATTAGAGTGATCACCTACTTTCTTTTTGAAAATTAGGAAAACAAGACAAACGAGGTGTATGCTACAATTAATTAAGTTGTATGTTGCAATTAATTAAGGTTTGATCTTTGTTTAATGAAGTATGAGTTCTTAAAAATGAATATATAAGTTTTATAAGTTGGTTAATTTTTTTTTTAATAATACTTTGTTGGTAAAAATTAATTAATGAATTAGCAAAGTAAAGAAAAGAAAACCAGGTTATTGACCTATTTTTTTTGGTGATCTATTAAAACTATTTAATTCGAAGGTAAAGACAATTACCGATAGAGTGAACCTAATTAATCTTCTTCAAACAAGAGGAAATAGGTTAATTGACCCAATTTGATGGTGATCAAGCAAATTTGAAAGTGAATCCTCAACTTTGTTTTCCTATTATGAGGATGAGAACCCTTAACTAGACATGATTCAATTTTATGAATTTTAAACTAATCTAATAGACAATACTTGGGCTCAGACAAGAGACAAACAACAAGCAAATCATGTAAGCTTAGAATTGCCTAATGTATTTGAAGATGTTGATAGATATCGATAGGCCTTTCTACACTACTTCTACATATTTCCACTTTATTAGAGTCCATGGTAACATTTTATGGCTCTATGGCCTTACACCCTTTCTCATCAAGTCCCTTCCACCCAACCAATCTACTCTAGGCATCTCATATTCATCCTTGATGTCTCCTCGTTCCTTGTCTCCATTGCAACGATCTTCATGAATTGTCCTTTTGCCTTCTTCATAATTGGTCCATTATTCTATTTCCTCATCTACCTTTTTGTTCCAACTTACCACGTCACCTTTGTTTGCCAACCCTCTAAGTTTTCTCTTCTCAATGAAAAGATACCCCTTATAAATTCATCTACAAGGCCTACAACTTGGATTCCTTTACTTGTTTCCCTCGGCTGAGTTTGCTCATACTTTGTCCACACATTGCTTGAAACTTTGAACCTTCACTTCCTAGAGTTTCTTGATTTTGCATTCCTTCTTCCATGGGTATACTCACTTCCTAGTGATTTCCTTTACAACCAACACTACTCCATTGTCATGCAACCTTTGGGAGATTACCTTCCACTACTACCTTCAATGACACACCTTTACCTTTATTATATTGCATCCCTTAATGACATTCTGTCACATTATCAGTCTTCAATATTTGTTATTTCATCATGTCCTTTCATTTTTACTTCAATTCTCAAGTATCACTAAGGTAGGTATAGTGTGCCTAACGAGCATGGCCCGCTAAGGGAGTTGGTTAGCTAGGCCTCCCCCAAATGCATTACAACTCTAAGAGGTTGTGGGGTCAATCCACTTAGCATTGTGTTGAACAACGTACACTCAATAAGTGCCTAGTGATCCAAACCTAAAATCCTTAGAGAAATCCTAGCCCCCAAATGCATGCTAACAAGGTTTGATGATAAGTTGAGACCATACCAAATCATATGAAAAAGTCAAACCCCCTATTAAAAAAACTCTACATAATGACATCAAAAGTCAAACCTCCTATTAAAAACACTCTACATAATAACATCAAAAGAAAAAACTCTACATAATGACATCAAAAATATGTACATCACTAATCCTAATATAAATTCCACATATTATATTTATTAGGATGTACATCACAAGTGTGATTTTTTATTTCTCTTATTTAATGTGATTTTTTATTTCAACCAAAAATAAAAATATCAATTTTATCTTATCTAATTTTATTTTATTTTATGTACATCACTAATCCTAATATAAAGGAGTGGTTAAATGTTCTATTTTTTGGTGTTTTTTTGTCAGAATTAGACTATTTAAATTTGAACAAAATCTTTACTTTTTGTTGTTTAAATTGCATTTCTAAATGCATAAATAGATTCAGTGTGGATTGTATTTCTAAATGCATAATTGTATTATATAAACTTAGTTACTAAAATTTTTAGATTCAACCATTCCTCACCAAATTTCAGATAAAATCAAACCAAAATAAAAAAAAACAACCAAAAAATTTAAACTACTATTAATATAAATTCCACATACTATTTATTAGGATGTACATTTTTAATTTCTCTCTTTATTTCAACCAAAAATAAAAATACCAAATATAATTTTTTATTTCAACCAAAAATAAAAATACCAAATTTTATCTTATCCAACTTCCTATAATGAAAATTTGAAGCAACTTCTCCTATAATGTTTTACCCCGATTTTTTACTTTAACCAAAGATCAAAATGCAAATTTTCTTTTATCCAATTTTCTGCTTCAAGCGACTTCTCTTATAATATTTTGGCCCCTTCAATCCTAAAATACATTTTCATCCATCATACAATGCGCCAAAGAGTATGAGTTCCACACCTCCGTCTGGTTTAGAGTTCCACCGAGATAACATTGTTAAAATTTGGGGAACTGATTGATTGGATTGGATTTATTGTTGATATCCAGAAAGACAGTTTGCCTCCACCTTCAGTCACATGTAACTGGAAAAAGAAACAGGACTCAAAACCAACCACGCCTCATTTCTTCATTCTCTAGGTTTGGTTTTGGGCCCCAAATTCTGCTCTGCTTCGCTCTACTCTCTGCAATATCCTGCTGCGATACAATGGAGAAACGCAGACGAGTAATGCCAGGGTTACTACTACTGTTTCTGCTGTCATTAAACTCATCATGCCTAGGGCAAAACGCGGAATGTGCAGAAGAAGACCAGGCTGCATTATTAGATTTCAAAGCGGGCATCTTGGATGATCCCAATGGAGTTCTTGAATCGTGGACTGGCGACGATTGCTGCCGATGGAACGGTGTGTTATGCGACAGTCACAGTGGCCGAGTAGTAAATCTCATTCTCAACGCGGACCAAGGCAACAGCAGTGAATATATGAGTGGAACTATATCCGAATCCATCGGTAAGCTCTCTTCTCTCCAGACCTTTATTGTTTTAAGCTGGAAAAATATCGGCGGATCAATCCCATCTTCCATTTCTAGCCTCTCGGCCTTGACCCATCTTTCTCTAGATAATAACAATCTCACGGCTTCCATACCTTCAGACATTGGCTATCTGCAGGGGTTACAGTCTCTGTCTCTCTCAGGAAACCTACTTACCGGTCCTATTCCAGAATCCATTGGAAATCTGCAGAGTTTAACTGCTCTGTACTTGGATTCCAATTGGCTTACCGGATCCATTCCTTCAAGCATTGGAAATCTCAACCGGTTGTTCGTCTTGACACTCAGAAGCAACCTGCTCTCGGGTCCTATTCCGGACTCCATGGGAGCTCTGACAAGCTTAAACAGCCTTGATATATCAGACAATTTTCTCACAGATAACATTCCTTCATCATTTGGAAATCTGTCTAGGCTTTCGGAGCTGTTGGCAAGCAATAATCGTTTGAGCGGAAATATTCCGGAATCGCTCGGCTCGCTGAGGAATAATTTGGATAAACTGTGTTTGGACACGAATCTACTATCAGGCCCTATCCCAGAATCCTTCCTCAACTTAACATCCCTTTACTACCTGGATCTATCCCAAAACATGCTCACAGAGAACCTCCTCGTTTTTAAAAAAGCCTCTAAACTTCACACCCTCATTCTATCCGAAAACAATCTAAGCGGTGTCATCCCTGCCTGGTTGGGCAGCCTGCCAAGCCTCCGCTCGATTCAGTTATCGTTCAACAATTTCACAGGCCAAATACCCAATTCCTTTGGAGGGACTTCTCTACTTGACTCTGTTTTCATTTCAAACAATAAGCTCACTGGTACCATTCCTGAATCGTTCACTGCTATGCAATATCTGCAATCGTTGGATCTCTCAAACAACGAGCTCACGGGCACCCTTCCTCAATCCCAGGCTATATATAACCTGCTCTTCCTTAATCTCTCCAGTAATAGCTTATCCGGCCCGCTACCAGAGTTGGATAACATTGGTCTGGAAACTCTTGATCTGTCCTACAATAATGTAAGCTTTGAGGTCATCCCTGACTGGATTACAAACTCCAGTTTTCTAGTGGATCTGCGGTTGGCTGGTTGTGGTATTTCAATGAATTTGAATGACTGGGAGCCTGCTGCTCCTTCTCTGTATACATCTCTCGATCTCTCCAACAACGACATTACAGGGGACACAGGCAATCTATTCCAGAGCATGGGAGCATTAAAATATGTGAATCTGGCAAGCAATCAATTGAGTGGGAGTATTCCATCGTCCATTGGAACTTTAAATAGCTTGGAAACTCTGGACCTGTCCAATAATGAACTGAATGGAACGATCCCGGAGGAGATGACCCAACTGACGAATCTGAGGGAGTTAAATGTGAGCTGCAATCATCTGTGTGGGAGGATTCCGGAGGGCAAACCATTCGATTCATTCCCTGCTTCTGCATTCGATCACAATGACTGTTTATGCGGATCTCCCCTTCCTATGTGCGATTAGGTTTACAAGGGAGTACATCCGAACCTTGTATATTTGGGATACTATTATAATGAATTGAATAATTCTTATTCTGGTCGTAGGAATCCATAACAATTTACATGGCGGCCATGGATTGGAAAATTGACAGGGAGATCTGGTAGGGTCGAGAAATCATTTTGCTTTTGAGCATAGATGTAAAGAAGATCAGCATAAAGTTAGAGATGTCACACGAAGTAACTGTTTTCGTTCAGACAAGTCACTTTCACTAAAAAAAGAAAGTCACTTTCACTAAAAAAGAAAGCACTTCTCTACATGGTATTTCAAGGGGTTAGGTGTTTAATAAGGAGTGGGCTTTGGGATTAATCTTTTCTCCTGAGCTACTTTTTCGGTAGGTTTTTTGATGATTCTTTTTTAAATTTTTGGTCAATCCAGAATTTTAATCGATTTTCTGAGTATTTGGGTTGATTTAAAATGGGGCAAAACCCCTAAGGTAAGGTTTTGAAATGCACAGAACTTTAATCCATGTAAAACTCAAACTACCCTTGAAAATTTGTCTGAAAAACAAAACTTAGGAGGGAAGATTACTTCCGAGTTAGCCTACTCAATTTAATAATGGAAAAAACTAACCTGTACTTATACTTGTCATGAAGTAGATGTTATTTATGGAATTTGAAAAAAAATATTAAGTTTATTTTGAAAATGTAATTTTGTAATAAATATTTTTAAAAATATAAAAATATAAATATTTTTCATCATCATATAACATTGACATAATAATCATATAAATATAAAGACATTTTTATAAACAACCTATATAATAATTAGTTTAAGAAAATAGTTTTAAATTTATTTAAAATTAAGGTGTAACTCTACAGCTTTCCTAACAACTATTGAACCCAGTTCACCTTATGGATTCTTTCTAGTAACAAAGAAAATTTGTTAATTTCATTTCTTATTCATATTGAGTGTAATTTCAAAGTTGTAATACCATAAGTCAAAACATCTTAATCATGTCAAAGTTGTAATACCATAAGTCAAAACATCTTAATCATGTCAATAGTAAATTAGTTTTCATTCTCATTTTCAATATTAATTTTGTCCTTAAGTATGTTAAGGATGCATATCAATATGCTAAAGAAACAATATTGATAACAAAAGAAAGAAGATTTCTTGAAAACTTACTTATATGAAAATCATGCTTTTATATGAAAATCATGCTTATATACAATATGTGAATAAAGATTATAAAATTTTTGTAATCAGTTTTTTTAAGAAATTTTTCTGTTAAAACTTCTTCAAAATTAATAGGCTTTAGTAGTCAAAACTAATTTAAGATTTTCTTTTTACAACTTTTCACTAAAAAAAGCACTGTTAGTATGCCAATATGAATAGATTGTCTTTGATCACATTGATTGTGGTGTTGATACAACTAAGATGTGGATGACGAAAAATCTAATGTTGGTTGCGCAGGTACAAGATATAGCCCTACAAATCAATTTAGGATTCAAGTTTTGACATAGACAAATCATATGTTGATGTAGGGGATGGTACAAGATTTTAGTCATGTTAAATAGTAATAGAAGGATCCGTCTCAAAATATTCAATCCTTATTCTCACTAGTTCCATCTTAGGTTCTGTTAACACTCAAACTCTTGACTAGAAGGAAAAGTCCTAACTTTAGTGAGAGATCCTAGAGGAAATTCTCAAGCAAGCCACCCATTATCACTTAGGTGGCCTTGCTCGTCACTTTAGACTATGAAAGCCTAGTTAAGGGGGGAAATCCTAAAGGTCTTTAAGCTAGATTCATTGTAAATGTGCAAGTGTTTTTGTAAGCTTGAATTTGACATATAAAATCTTATCAAATAACCAATTTTCCTTGTAGACAAAATAAGTGTTTAGCATACAAATTGACAAACATAATGTCCTAATAAATTATGAATCAATTGATTAACCAAACCACATAAGAGTACTAAAAATGACTTAGAAAAACGCAGTGAATCTTAGTCAAACCATATTTGATTACTGTCACAATAAGTTATCAAAGATGCTACCACTAGTTAAGTGTGAAAAGAATGTACTCTGAAATGATCAATTACTCACAGTTTATGCTGGAAAGATAATAAATTAAGTGTGCGAAGGTGCTGACAAATTTACTCAGTTATACCATCAACATCAATTTAGTGAATACTCCAAACGACATAATGTTATGTCCAGCACAAGATTTACAAGTGAAATGATCCAAGAAATGTATGCTCTAGAAAGTTGATTTCATTAACAAGCATCATTCATACACCATGAGAACATGTCACTGTTATGAAATTATGGTGTATTAGTGCAATGTTGGTAAATTTTCCCACAATTTCAATTTTCCCAAAACTTATGTAAACCATTTAAACCATTCAAGATTGAACTTTATTATGAATGTAGCAATGGTGAAGAGAAATCATGCACATAACTATGTTCAAATCACATTAACAAAATTGTACCAAAGCTTAGAAGTATGAGGTGTTTGCATGTGTATAATAGACATTTACCAAACTATTAAATCAACATATAGAGCACTTAGACCAGTATTCATAAGATGATCAAATTCAACTCATAAAACTTAGATTCTCCAGAGGTGTTTACTAGCAGTGATGACAAAGTTAAGATAAACATGAAAGCATGTAAAATTCCATAATTTGTGATTATTGTTAAGTCCTCAACCCATCAAATAACATCCACATGAAAAAACTATGCCAAAGAGAAGATTGATTCACTGTTGATACCCAAAATTCCAGCAGACAGTTTTAAAGTAAAGATGAATATTCAACCAATTAAAAGCATGGCATTCATGTTTTAGTGCATCAATTTTGTTCTTGGGGTTGATTAGGTCACCATTGTTTCAAATCATTTTAAGAAAATATGCTCATATGTCTTATCCAATGATCAAACATTTGAATGGTAATCTTAAGATAGATCCACCCCATGGAATGCATTAGCATATCAAAGCCATCAACTAAAAATGAGACATAACCAAAGATTTACTTGTTTGCAAAAATGAGACATAACCAAAGATTTACTTGTTTGCAAAAAATTCAATGAACCCCAAATCAGATTGCCCCCTTAACTAAGAATTTTCCAGCAAAATTCAAACATAAACCCTCACAATGTAATTCTTTCCAAGGTCTTTATTTAATCCAAGATGAGAGTTATGTATAGATCTATGCTTAAGGTGTTTTTTTTAAACATGTTAGATCTTAGTATACCCCTTCTTAAAAACATGTATTAGATCAGACCATAAGAAAGGGAAATGCATATCAACCTTTGAATAAATAATTTAAGAGAACTATTTGCACTAAACTTTCCAAGTTAATAGCTATATTCTAAAATGTTAGCCTAATTAACCTGAAGAAAATGCAATCTAGATCTAAGGATAAAACTAAATCTAACTCTAGATTACAAATTAAACAAATAAAAGTGAAAAATTTCAGATGTGGCTAAAAATGCAAGGGAAGACCACTTGAGCTATATGGGGACACTTGATATACTCTTGAGTGTTGTTCATGTGTTTGAAGTCACAAGCACCTTCAAGGATTGTTTAATAAGCTTCAAACTTGGTTACTTGAAACACTACAAGGATATAGGGAGACTAATCCTATGAGAACATAGTCTAAGTAGTATAATATGAAATTTAAACTAACCCTATGGTAAGAGAATAGAACTCTACGATGTCTATGCTCAATACAATAAGTCTAAGCCTATAATTTCATAGGAAAATAAGAGACAAATTTTACCTCAATTGCCTTGTTTGATGTTGTAGTAGCTCCCTTCCACTTAGAAAACTTGCAATATCAAATGTCCTCTATAATAGCTCTAGAACATATGCTCAAGAAATAAACAAATCTCACACTAGAAGCAAGGCACACAATTTCTTCCAAATGATTTCCAACGATTTTGCTAAAGGGATCGGATGATGCACATGGAAGAAATTTATGTCTAGTTGTTTAATCACTTCATTGAGGATTCTAAGTTGTTGGTTTAACAGATTTTACACGTATTTTATGCAATGTTTCACCTGATATGTTTAAACATGTTACCCCCTCTCACCTAGGGGTAACTAGAGGAGATCATTCTTCATGATCCACATTGTAGACAGTGATCCCATTGATGATGACCAACATTCTCCATAGACAACAACCCCTCATATGCCTCTTATCCATCATTTGCTAAGCTCATTCACTTGATCATAATACTCGTCCAATGATGGTGGTCTAACACACATGAGGTATATTAGCCATTGTTTCATATGGAGTGTTTATAGGCATTTAAGTAAGGATCATGGGTTGAAGTTAGATAATGAAACATGATGCTTGGAAGTTATGCTCTTTTCCTTGTTTCATCTTGGTGGCCATCATGTGTATTTTAGTCAAGTGTCGTCACTCCTAGAAAAAATGGATATTACTGGGAGACCTTGATAAGGGTAATGTACGCATGCCCTTCTATACTTAACACTTTCCATCTATTTTCCTTTTGTTGTCCTATATTTTGGGATTGACTATTACATGTATCCAAAAAAGATCTATACTCCATCCTCCTATGAGAAGAAAGGGCATGAATGCCTAAGGTTGATGCAACTGTAAAGAAATAGAAAAACATGTTATAAATTCAAAATGAAAAAGAAAAATAAAGGGATATGAATAACAAATCAAAATCCAAGTAAGCTTGAGCTCTACCGCCTTGCTATGAGGCCATCACCCCAAGTCATAATACAATGAATGCATATCTAAAGAAAGGACTTAATTGAATTATCCCCCCTTGATGCAATAAAATGCATAAACCTAGAAATGGGGCTTGCAAAGAAAATCAATGAATATCAGAAGGAAAGATAAGGGGTGGAAAGAAATAATGTTGAGGAAAGAGTAACTCAATGCATGAAGGGATCCCTCTACGAAGGAGCTCATGAATATGAACATCATATGTGGCATTGCATGTCAATGACACTGTGACCATGAAGTAAACCCAAGATCCTATCATTCACTCACACTTACACCTTGATGGGTTTCTTGGGAATTACTCCTCTACTTGGGTATTGTCACACCTAATAAGGTTCTATGATGGTCTTCACTTACCTAAACTTGAAAAATTGCATAATTTATAAGCTAGTGAAGTTTGAAGAAGATAACTAATGTGATATACTTACGTGGATTTTACATTAAATATGACTCACTTTTTATGTTATAATGACTCTTGTGTCCATGATGGTTGGTCTCACTTGACTCTTTGAGACCATGCTTGATGATGGTGCATACTTAGACATAGTCCTTCGAAGGATGTTGATGATTCTTCTCCCACACTTCATGGATGATGTTACACATCCCTTGGAGGACGTTGGAGCCTTGATGATGAGCGTTGGACCATATGATGACTTGGAACACTTCTTGACACGATCCATCACACATTGGACTATGGATGTTGCACCTTGAACCTAGGACGTTGCATATATGAGATTGACATGTCATTTAGAGAAAGCATGGATCCCCTTAATGACGTTGCACCCTTTTGAGGACGTTGAGGTTTGGCTTGATGATATGACACTTGATGATGATATTGCACCCATTTGGAGAGGTCATAGATCCCTTTCCCTTGATGATTACATGCCCTAGCTTGAGGACATTTCACATGTGATGGGATGTTGTACTTGATGATGATGTCACACTTGTTTGAGCCAACCTAGCACATTTGATGATGAAGTGGCATATTTTGATGAGGAGACATGACATTTTGATTATGCATTGCACCTTTTAGGGAGAGACATGACCTTTGGAGCATTTACACCTCATTTTGGAGATGATGTCACCTTTATGAGACCTCTACTCTCACACATGTGGCATTTATGGAGGACGTTTTTATGTTTTAGCATTGCATCTTCATTTTAGAGGCATTTTTGGGGATTGACCTTAAACCTATCCACCCTCTATCATGGACTTGTTATTTTTTAGGGGATTTTTGGAGGATATTGGCTCATGGAAGGGGTAAACTGCTTGGTTTTCCCATATAAATAGAGGAAGCTCTCCCTCATTTGTACGCATTGCTACTTGTGGAGATTACTACTACTTTTATACTTCTATTTTTCTCTTTTAGTTGTGGATGAATGACTTATGTGACCTCTTGGAGGGATGATGTATGGATTCTTTCTTAAGTTTGATGGATGATTCATGGATGAGCATTATTTTACCTAGTAAGTGTTCTTTATAAATATTTATGAATTTATTTATTGAATGTATGAAGTGTGAATGTGCTTATCAAGTGGTGAAGGTGCATTTTTCCTCGTATTTTTCCTAAATGGATCTTATATTGCAAACTCTAGGAAGGTTTATAGTGGATAACCTTCTCCTCATATTGTCTTTAAAGCTTGTTGAAGGACATAAGACAATTTTATAGGGTTTGTAGTGAACTACTTTAGGGTTTATCCAAAATCCATGCTTCACCCTTTTCTAGAGAGTTCATGGTTTGACTCCATAATACCCCCCAAAACAATAGTAGGCACTAGTCTTAACTCCCATTAGTCGATCTTTAAAATAAAAATCTACCTTTTCTTTTATTGTTTTAGGGTTAGATTAGGGTTTGTAGCAATTATATTTCTTTAATTTTCAACCATAACTAGGCTAGACATCTAGGGTTTAATTGGCATTTGTCCTGAAAAAAGTACATCTTGTTATCATTTATTGCATTGTTGATTGAATTTTCATCCCAATAGGGCTTGACCTCTTGCATTGTTAGGACTGTATTGTGCCCTTTATATTTTAGAAAATAATTGTTCATAAAACCCTAGTTTAACTCACATTTTCAACACTATTTTTTGTTGCATATTTACTTGTTCAAAGGGATAATTTCTTGTTGTTGTTTTAACTTGATATATTGTTGAAGATTGTAATATTTCAGACAATTTTTGCACAACCGTATCTTTTTTCTCTTATTTGTAGTGTTTGAGGTACCCTATTGGCCTATTGTAACTTGCTAAATATCACAAATTGTATTGGATATTTCTCACACACAAATTTGGAAATTTCTTGATTGAGCCACCTTATACTCACCTTGAAAACTTTAATTTAGTGGTGGTATATTTGAGTAACTAATATAGGAGGCTGTAGACTTGATCCCATATTGCTATAAGATTCCTTGTGTAGATTTTAACATTGTACAATTAATTACTGCAAACTTATTCTTAATAAAAATAGAAAAGATACAAATGGAACACACACACATTACAATCTAGGGAAACAATGCCCATAGATATTCTACACCAAGAGAACTTTTTAATGCTCATAGATTTTGTTAATGATTCTGCAACATTCTCCAAACTGTCCGCTTTCATCAACAACACCTTCTTGTCTTCAACCATGTCTCTCACAAAGTGATACTGGACATCAATATTCTTTTTTGTTGAATGATAAGCTGAGTTCTTCACCAGGATGATTTCACTCTAACTGTCACAATCTATCCTTACAGCTAGTTGTACCAAACCAACACCTGAATACAATCTCTATAAACATACTTCTGTTAGAATATAATGGATGTGCTCATTTAACCTTATGAAATATCACTATTGTCACCCAACCATAGGCCAAAGTCACCCCCGAGCACCTTAACCTTGACAGATAATAATTCCGGAAGCAAACCCTAGGCTAGATAGCCAAACAAGATAGTGCACCTCTCTCTCCAAGGATAGCGCACCAAACAAGAGCTGATCAGAGAGTCCAAACCATAACCAAGAGATAGTCCAAGCCAAAATTGAAATCTGCTAGCTGCAGCAGCTGCAACGACAACTATCCTCCAGACTTGCGCACAAACTGGCCAACTGCAGTGCGCACAAGTGTTGCTTCTGCAGTTCTAAGAATGCCTGCTAGAATGAAGACTGGCCTCCTGTATTTATACTAAAACTGGAAAACTTCTTGGGCCAACTTCTCTTTTTGGGTGCCTATTTACTTAGTATATAATATTTCCTTTAGCTGACTTCTTCTCTTGGAGGCTAATAACCAAATACAAGTTATCCTCTTGAGCCAACTTGTCTTCTAGGGTTATTAGCCAACTAATTAGGGTTTCTTATTGCTTCCTGAAATATTCTATTCTTGTCAGGTTTACATGTGGAGGTAAATACCTCCCGCAACTACCATAATATCAACACTCCCTCCTAGCTAGGGAGGTATTGAAGGTAATGGTCTTGAGCACAAACATACCATTCACCCGGTAGCATCAGCATAGTCGTATAGACTGTTAGAAAAACAGGACCGCGGAGCAATAAAATAAAACAAATGCAGAAACAAAACACAGAAGACACACAATACAAGAGAGACACATATTTACGTGGTTCACCCAGTGTGGGCTACGTCCACCAGAGAAATTGCCAGGTCCTTCCTTTATTATTATCCAACAAAATGAAGGGATACAACCTACAACAAAACCTGTTGTAACTTCCTCTTCTTTCTCTCACAGTCTCCTCTCTCAAAATACAATATTTACCATCAACCATAGCCGTGATACATTTCCCTCATAAAAGAGGGTTGCCTTTTAGGGCAAAAAACCCTAACATAATCTCTACAGTTAGATCTGTGACCTTATAATGAACGGTCCAGATTTACAATGAAATTATAATATACTTTTACAAGGCAATTTTTGCTTCAGGGGCTTCGCCCCCGAACCCCCGCTGGGGGCCCACTTGCCCCCAGACCCCCCAGCCGAGGGGATAGCCCCCCCAGACCCCATAGAGGGGGTACCCCCCCTCTGCACTCCCCCGCATGGAAGAGTGTACATACTTCTGGGGTGTAAATACTTCATGGGGTATAAACACGACTGAAAGCAAGGACCTCTGAATCAGGAAGATAATCAGGCTCCACAACCAACAATCT
>ML792213.1:605616-617092 GCA_009831015.1 Picea engelmannii | reverse complement strand
CATCGTATTTCTTTTGAGGTTTCTCTTTTTCACTAACACTTGATTCTTCTTATGCACATCAAGTCCAAAGTTCTTCAAATGTGGGATACTCCTTCCTTGTGTTCATGCTTGCGGCGAATGCATCCCATGTCTTGGGAAGACCATTGAGTACTATATTTACCAGATCCTTCTCTGAAATGATCTCTTCAATGGCTTTTAGTTGATCTCTCAACTGAGAGATTATCACAAAGTATGATGTTATGCTATCATCATCATTCATCTTCATGTCACATAGCTCATTCTTCAGACTCATTACTTATCCAATGTTTCTGACTAAGAAGAGGTTTATTAGGGCATCATACATCTTCTCAGATGAGTTAAGATGGAAGATGTAGGGTGTCAAGTGGTCTTTTATAGAGTCCACTATGATACTCATGGCATTTATGTCACTGTCTTTGAACTTCTCCATAACTACAACATTTTGCGGTTCCTTCTCTTTTCCTTCTTCAAACTCTGGTTCCACGATCTTTCCTTTCATGATATCCATCACTTTATTCTTGGCAAGGATGAGGTCAATCCTTGCCTTCCACACTCTGAAGTTAGAAGCCCCATCTAACTTGTTTTCTGACTTCATAGAGTAAGTCATGGTTTCCATGACTTGGTCAACCCTAGATTTGACTAAAAACTCAAACTTGACGTCTTAGCTTGCTGAGAGTACCAGGAGATGCGCTAGGTTATGGTGCACTAGTCTATCCATAAATTAGGTCAATCCCTTCACTTAAGGTGCCTCAACGAGAGGATTAGGGTTTCTGCAACTTCACCTGCTAGTAACCCTAATGACATTGCTTTAGTAACTGCTTCTGCTAGAAACCCTAGCGATAGTTCTTCAACGAGTTTAGTATCCTTCTGGCTATGCTCCCTTCCAGTGGTTAGATTGAATGAAGGAGGTGTGGGCCCATAACCTGTTAGAATATAATGGATTTTCTCATTTAACCATATACAATATCACTATTGTCACCCAACCATAGGCTGAAGCCACCCTTGAGCACCTTAACCTTGATACATAATCATTCCAGAAGTAAAACCTAGGCTAGACAACCAAACAAGATAGCACACATCTCTCTCCAAGGATATTGCACCAAACAAGAGCTGATCATATAGTCCAAACCATAACCAAGAGATAGTCTAAGCCAAAACTGAAATCTGCTAGATGCAGTAGCTGCAATGACAACTCTCCTCCAGACTTTCACACAAACTAGCCAACTGCAGTGCACACAAGTGTTGCTTCTGCAATTATGAGAATGCTTGCCAGAATGAAGACTGGCCTCCTGTATTTATACTAAAACTGGAAAACTGTCTGGGCCGACTTCTCTTTCTGGGTGCCTATTTACTTAGTATATAATATTTCCTTTAGCCAACTTCTTCTCTTGGAGTCTAATAACCTAATACAAGTTATCCTCTTGAGCTGACTTGTCTTCTAGGGTTATTAGCCAACTAATTAGGGTTTCTTCTTGCTTCCCAAAATATTTTATTCTCGTCAGGTTTACACGTGGAGGTAAATACCTCCCGCAGCTACCATAATATCAACAACTTCTTCCTTGCTTGCATGAGTGGATGCCATGTATTAAACTTCTGTAGTTGAGAGTGCCACTATAGACTGTCTTTTGCTCATCCAATTGATTTCTCCTCCAAATAGGTTAAACACATACCTTCTTGTAGATATTCTATGATCCAGATCTCTAGCCCAATCTGCATCCACAAATCCATGTATGTCCAACACTTTGTCCAATCCTGGTCTTCCTTGGTAGCACACTCCATAATTGGTAGTGGCATGCAAATCCTTGAAAATCTTGTTTACAGTTGTCCAATGCTCCTTCTCTAGTTTTTACATACACCTTCTCAAAACTCCCACTGCATGTGAAATGCTTGGTCTAGTAGAAACCATTACGTACATCAAACTTCCAACCACACTCACATATGGAACACGTGGCATGTCCTATTCCTCTTCCTGTGTCTTGGGACACTGATCCACATATAAATTCACACCTATAGGAATATGAACCTTGACAGGTTTAAATTACTGCATAATAAACCTCTCCAATATTGTCTCGACGTAGTTCCTCTGATTTAACCAGAATTTCCAGTTTGCTCTATCTCTTTTAATCTCCATACCCAAAATTAAATTTGCAGCACCAAGATCCTTCATGTCAAATTTAGAGGAAAACTAGGTTTTCACATCCTGGATAATCTCCTTGTTGTTTCCTATCAACAACATATCATCCACATACAAGACCAAATAAATAAGATGATCACTAATTAATTTGAAACACAGACAGTGATCTTCTTTGCTTCTCGTGAAGCCAAGTTCCAACATATAAGTGTTATAGCATAATTTGACACCACATATGCTTATGATGACTCATTGGCCTCATCTACATCACTTTTTTTGCTTACAAGACCAAAATCCCCCTTTTTCTTCCCTAAAAATACTTAAAAAAACCCCATCTTCCTTGATGTGCGTGACTTTCCTTCAAGCATCTTGCATATGTACACCCCTTGCTAATTAGAAACCCACGTACATGTTAATTTGGATCAAAAAAATAATAAATCCCAACATTTCAAGTGGAGCTGATGGGTTCCTCAAGTTCCTGATCTCCTATAACCCATCCACAACTAATCCAACTATAAAAAAGGAGTATAAATTGGATCCTTTGGGTGGAGGACAAACATAATAGAGAAATGCATCCTTATGCTTGTTATGGAAAAAATGCTCACATGGATCTCACTTAGTGGATCAGTAAGATCTCCCTAGCATAATCCTAGATATCCTAGACATGAGGGGGTAGACTTCTAAGGGGTTTCCTAGATCTAGATTCAAAGATATAGATTCCTTGCAATCCTATAGAAATGAGAAGATCCACATACCTTTCAAGAGGTGGTCCTTCATATCTCTTGGTTGTTATAGTCCTAGAGTTCCAGCTCCAATCTTGAAAATCTGCTCCCTGTATACAAAAGACACACAAGAACCTCTCTACTTTCCAATTTAGGATTAGGATATTAGATCTAATCAAATTTCAATCAGATATATAACAATATGAATCACATCCAACAATTTCTATTCAACTACAAACAATTATAGGAGAAAACCACAGGATCTATTAATGTAAATGGAAACTTACATCACAATTGCATACCTTGATTGTTGATGTAGGATCCTTCAATCTCCTTGCTCCTTTCTCTTCCTTACAACTCCTTGGTCATGTGAGGCTCCAATGAGTTCTGGCTGGATAGTTTTGTAGTTTAGCAACATAACCTTGTTATTGAATTCTTTCATGTTGTCCAAGGCTTTCCTTTGTTATATATCTCTTGGAGGAGGCTTGAGAGAGGCTTCTATATCTTCTATAGGCCACTATAAACTCGAATGATGTCAATTCCTAGGATATTACCACTAATATCCAACTCATCTCTCGCCCCTCACCTCATAACTCCTCTTTTCTAGATGTTTGACAGTGATTCACTTGTTGAGCCACTATTGTCTAGCGAGGCCTTGCTTGTTGCATGCTAGGTGTCACGCGAGGCCCTCCAAAAATGGTCTAGAAATGTTGAAACCTCAGGAAAAAGTTGCATTAAGGTTTCTATCCACTAGTGGCTTCCTCTCTGACCTGTAGGGTGAAGATTAAGGATATAACAGATGCCCCCTAATGTGTGAGGTCAAGAAAGGAGTGGATGGATGAAATACATTACAATAATGTGCATCTGAGGAAACACAAGGAGAGAGAAAAGGAGGTTCAGGAGACCAAAGAAGACCTGAAATCAAAATCCAAGGATGAGTATATATAGATCAATCCCCTAGGTAGACATACTTAGACTTAGAATGAGCATGGATACCAAACAATACACTACTGATCCATGAAATGAAATGGTAGACCATGTCCATGAAAGAATACACAGTGGATCCATGTCATCAATAAGACCATAGCCACGAGACAATACAGTGTGGATCTATGTCATGACTCAATCATAGCCACCATTAGATATGATGTGGATCTATGTCAAGAACATAATCATAGCCACCAAAAGATACAATGTGGATCTATGATACAACATATAGATTTCAGGAAGAAAAAGATCACCGAGGAGAGTTACCCTGAGGTATTCATATACAAGTGACATACTCCAATGTAACTTGGGAGGGGATGTTGTAAAAGAAGGATATGTCCCCAACCCAAGGTATTTGTCCCAAACCATGATGGTACAAATATACATCATCCAAATAGATGAGCTGATGTTGAGCATGGTAGAAACCGTATGATTACTGGTCATTGATTTATACCATTAACAGACTTGAGGGGACCCACTGATGATGAATATGGACCCCAAGGTACCTAGTTCAATATAGTGAGTGTGAATAAATGATATGATGTCGAACACTCGTAGAATCAATCGATCGAGAGTCAATGGTGAAAACCCATTGTTGATCACGAGGAGGCCTGCCACTGAGGACTGTAAGCTCCAAGGTACTAGTTGGTTTCTAGATCCCTCTCCTAGATAATTATCTGAAGTCAATAGGAAGAGATCCATCGAAAGAGGGCCTTGATGTATCCCTCATCAATTGACACAAAAAATACACCAAGAGATGTTGTGAAGAGTGAGTATCAAAAAGTACAACTAACATAGGTATGGACGACTCCGAAAGTCAACAAAATAGCAGATGGCCAAATCAGGATGAAACTTCCCTTGAATATATAGCATGAAACTATGGTGACTTGGAACCAAGACACAAGAGATGAATGAATATAGTACAACAACGCAGGAGGCATTGAAGCACTCTCCGTGATAACCAGCCGAAGGAGTATCTCTGACTCATATTAATGGGATGGATCCTAGGAAAGATAAAACCTAATTGAATGATGAGGACTCAAACATGTGCCATGTTCAAGGGTGACTCGACTGACACTGCCATGTTGAGAATATTCCAATGGTGAAAAACCTCCACTCTTTTTTTATTTTTATTTTTCTATTTTTCCCCTCCTTCATGGTTTAGCGAGCACAAAAGAATGACACAAGTATGCTTGGTCTCCTTCATGGTTTAATGAGCATGAAATATTTACCCAAGTAAGATTGATGTTATTTTTCATAAATTTAGTCCCCCAAGCCTGAAAAATTATAAAAAAATACAAGGGACAACTCTTCTAGCCTAGGTGGAGTAGAGTATTCCTTTTTCGTAAGTAGTCCATCTGATCCGAAAAAAGGGTTAAACTTACACTGACTAAATGTCATTTCAAACCATTTAACGAGTGTGAAAGAAACAAATCTCACTCGACAATATTTTCATTCTTAAAGAGTCTGAAAAGAGCTTAAAGAAGATTCATCGGGAGAGAACGAGTGGCTTAACAACATGCTCCTATGTTCCAACCATGTGGAACCAACCTAAGCAATGAAGAATGCAAATGGTACTGGAAAGTGAGGTCCACTAATCCTTGATTATGAAAACTATCCTTGGCCTAAGCCTAGCCACGGGCTCTCTTTGCAAAGTGGAGGTCAAATAATCCAAGAGGTGTATGGTCAAATCTACTGCATAGCGGTAAGTGGGATATGGACAAACAACATTGCAATGATGGGAGGCATGATACGAGCAACAAATGCATATGCGACCATGAAGAAACATAATTTTTTTTGGGAACCCCAACAGGATATGGCTAGAATATAGACGAAGAAAGGAAAATGAGGCTCAATATTCAAGCATGGTGGGCCTAAAAGAGGGCTCCCAGTCTTACGGTAAAATGCACCATGGGCACCAGATGGAAATCTAGGTGCTAACTAGGGTGCCCATGAAGGGTAGGCACTACCAAAATATTTACGATGTGTAGAAGGAGTGACTAATGTTGCAACCTCGTGAGTTTGAACCTAAGGCATATGCTAACAGTATGGGTGGTTAATAATGAAAGGAGAGAAATATAGGGAAAAACCTATCCCTATATGCTAGTTTAGGAACACGTACCTCAAATTCAATGGAAGTTGTCATCTTCATAAAAAATAAATCCCTAGAATCCTGTCAACACATGTAAACTAGATTCCAAGGTCAAAACACATAACGAAAAATAAAAAAAAGAAAATATTTTTGTATTTTGTTGGATATGATATATGCAAAAAAAAGCACACTCACATGACATGCCTATGTACAAGGAACTAAAAATTCTGATACTTTATGCAAAGAGAGCCCGTGGCTAGGCTTAGGCCAAGGATAGTTTTCATAATCAATGAACTCATGAGCCAATGTTAGCATCATATGGCTCACTACACTGGGGCCATGCCACCTGAGATTGAATTTCCTTATACGAATATACTCATTGTGAGTAGTCTCGCAAGCTAGGAAAGATCCATGATATGCTCCATCAATATGTAAAGGGGGTATGAAATCTGAATCTTCGATGGAAGGGGAAGAAGATAATTCAGTGGCAATTTATGAAAAAGATAACCAAGGAAGAAAAGGGTCAAGACTAGGGGTTTCATTAGGTTTCCTAGTAAATGCCCCCAGTCTCAGATCAAGACCTATCATGTCAAATCTCATCAGTTCCAAAAAAGGGAGGATGGATTCTCGATGATTCTCACCTTCCCTAGGCTTATCGATGGAAGCCACGACTTCTAGGATGGCCTCTTCTAAAGGAAACTCAAAATATAGGATGTCATCTAAACTTAGAGAGTCAATAACCTGTTCAGGTGGAGTAGGTTGATCACACTCCATATGAGGATGGAGGTGTTGAATAACATCATCATATGCTTATGGGATTGCCTAATCAACAACATCAATCACTATGAGTGGCATGGTTGCTCCATATGATTGAACATCCTTGGAACGAGGTACCACCCAAGGATCAATAGACCTAAGGGATCCATTGGTAACTAAAGGAATCATATTAATAGGAGAAATGGTTGCAGTGGGAGATGGTGGGGGAAGGGGAAATATACCCATAAGCGAAGGATATTTGAACATCCCTGCACCAACATTCGGAGCAGATTGAGTGGTATCACCAACAAAGGGTACATTAGACACCGCATTGGATCCAATTTCTCGGGTACAAAACACACACTGATCGATGATAACGATTTTCCCTTGGTGCATTATTGATGCTTATGGTGCATTACTGATGCTTATGGTGCTTCTTCTTTATTAGAATAAGTCACAGGATTCTTCGATTTTCGTAGGGTTTGTAATGGTGCTAGCCATCACACTCTAAACTTGGCTTCTGTTGTTTGGGTAATCTACTCTCCCGCTAGAAAATCGATCGCTTCCGAAGGTGCTTGTCTCAACCCATCTACTAATAATGTGGCTGAATACAATGCTATTATTTAACTACTTCGTGACACCATTTCACATGGAATTCAGTCCTTAGAAGTTTGTTTGGATGATCAATTGGTAGTGTCTCAGCTAAATGGCAAATTTCATATTCATGACCCTATGCTACGCCGTTGATTCCTTCAGGTACATTTGTTGGAATGTAATTTTTATTACATTACTTATGTTCATGTTCCAAGAAATTACAATTCATTATCCGATGCATTTGCTAACTATGTGGTAGATTGACACTTATAACATTCACATTAACCAAAAGCACAAAAATCACACATGTATATATTATATACTATATAATAAAAACATAGGCACATTTTCATTAAGGAAAAAATATCATCCCTATATAATCAATGTTCATTAAGTACAAAATGTGGATCATATTACAAAATAGGATTTAAGCCTCGATTGTCTATGTTTAAGGACCGATAATACTAAAATATACAATGATCTCATCATCATGATTAAAAGGGCATAGCCTTTACCTTGGAATGTCTCTCATAACAAACCACGACATTGGCTAGACGTCGAAAGAATCATACCCATGCTCATGGCACTCCAACTACATGTCGCCGCATTTGCTCCATTAAATCTTCAATCTGTATCATTGGCACTGGGTGTACCAGTATGTCCAGGTTCCTTTGGAAATTATCCAATACTTGATATACATCTCCACATGGTTGGTCATCATGAACACATTTTCCATGCCAAGGAAACCCCTCAATCCACCTAGGTCCCACATCTGCAGATCTGCACAATCATATTATTATCTTGATCCACACCAAAAATATTTACTTTTTAAAAACAAAAAATATAAAAATCAAATAATTAAAAAAGATTTTATACTAATATCTCCATAGGCACTTCCAGGAGGAATGGGAATCTCCCAATCGTTGTGATAATTTATCCCTGCATAAGGATAATCCTCTATCGCAACCACTTGGCGTGACCATCAAGCAAAAAATGAGTCCTCCCAGAGATCACCCAACTGTCATCCTCCCTGCCTTGGGAGTATCTCGGTTCATCTCTCCATGGTTCCATCTCTAGTATAATGCAGATGGATTTCCACTTTGGGACTCAACATTGGCACTCTCTCAAATAAAAATGTGCACAAGAGGCTTCCAAAGCCAAAGTTCTTCATCTTTCCTTGTTTATAGCCTCTCAATTGAGCCTTCATGCACATCAACAATGAAGTGCTCAATCATATATAACATGTCTTAAACATTCAAATGCATAGAATATCATCATTATTGAAGGTTGATGTAATGATTCATATCCTGCAATTTGAGCAATCACCAAGACGATGATTTTAAGGTTGAGGCTCTATAACTATTTTATTGGGAGTTGGCTCCCAAATTTCTCTGTCTCAGTCGAGCAATAAATCACAATGTATTCATTGATAATAAGACCAATGGATCCCTTTCCTTTCAAATTGACTATATCACATCGGTGGGATATCCTAGTATGAAAATATATATCCTTGGTCTCAATCTTCAAGGATTGCTTGTTAATCATGAAAGCATCAAATTCAAGCTCCCAATAATTGATCAATGTTTCAAGCAATCTTCCTTGTGACCTAATCTCATTACAATGAAAGAAATTATAAAATACGCATCGTCAAATGGATTCTTTGGCCTCTTGGTCATCCATAAACTCATTATCAACATCCTCATATCCTCTTTCCCTCCATTCAATCACCATCATGCAAAAAAAATTCAAATTCTTGAGTTAAACTTTTTTATTTTTGAAGTCTGCGGAAATGTATGTGACTTCCTATTATTTCCATGTATGTGACCCACGTTGAAGAAAGCCTCAAAGATGGTCGTCTAATCTAAAAAATGCATTAAAAACTCAAAAAATCACTAAAATATACAAAATTTTGGATGAAAATGGAGAGGAGGGAATGGTCTTTTACCTGGTCCAAGTGGTTTCAAGTTTCAAGTTTTGTGCGTCCCATATGAGTCCTTGGAAGGTTGAAAGGTAAAAAGGGCTCGTAGTTCTCTCCAAATGGTAAAAGGTCAAATGATATGGTAAAACTGTGTTTTTCACCTATTTTAACCCATTTTTCCCACTTTTTACATAGTGTTTTACCCCCTTTTAACATTTTCATGTTGTTTAGACTAATGAAAATGCTTTGGAGACATTTTTTCATGCATTTTTTTTTTATCCAGGTCGATATCGGTGGCCACCCACCTTTTCCAACTCGCTCAAAACAATTTTCTGGCAATTTTGGCAATTTATTATTTTTAGTAGTTTTTAACTTCCGGGGCCATTTTGAGGGCTTAAATGAATTTTTTTTTTTGGGATCGAGCTTCTCAATGATATCGAAAGTTTCTCATTGAGCCCCCAAAATGAATCTCCTCAATGATACCTTTGCAACGAGCTATCATGCGCTCCAAACGAAGATCATATGCCAAAGTTACGCCCCCAGGAAGTTGGTACACCAAACTACCCAAAACGGGGTCCACAAAACTGTTGGATTTTCATCTTCTGGGGTTAGGGTTTTGAATTTTCTTTATGATAAAAAGGAATTTGGAGCCTCATTGTAAAATCATCTTCTCACGGATGCGAGTAGCTGTCACATCTCTTCTCAGAGATAAGTTGCCACCAGTTTAGCGAGTCTTTCTGCACTCTATATTTTACAGTGTTTGTACATTTTCACTCATTAATAGAAAATTGTGTATTACTGTATATCTATGTTTATGCTTGCATATCTAATACATTTTTGTTATAATATTGGAGATCTGAGATATCTCTGTACATTTCTTTATTATATCTCCCCTCTCATTTCATGTCGAAAATAATCCGGATTAGTGATATCAGAGCAGGTTGCTCTTGATCATTTTTTTTCTTTAGTGCATGTCCCCGACAAGGTCTGAGTATAGCAAGTTGGTTCTCTATATTGTCTCTCTTGAATACAATTGCTCTCACACGCCCAATAAAATCTCCATGGCGGAAGAAAACAAAAACGACGGAGCAGACGATTATGTCAATCTGTTGCTTGAGCAAGCTCTCACGCGACAGAGGGACGAAATGATGGAGAATTTTTCCCACATCCTTCAACACCTGTCGATAGAAATAGGTGCATATTCATCAAAAAACCACTTTAGAAGCACCTCTCCTTTCAAGGTACAGGTTAATTTTGATATTCCTATATTTTAATTTCAGATAAATGAAGATGCTCTAGACAAATGGTTAAATCTGCTAGAAGGTTATTTTTTTTTTCACCAATTTTCTGACAGGGAAAATATCAACTTCACACTCCTTAAAGATCTAACCCATGTCAAACATTGGTGGGAAACTTACTGGGAGCAAAGTTCCATACAAGAGTCTAGAATATATGGGGCCGATCCCACTTGGGATTTTTTTGTGGACGTGGTAAAGGAACAATATTACCCTGTTGGAAACTATGAGGACAAGTATATGATATGGACCACACTGCGGCAAGAGAGGGGCCAAGAAATTCCATATTTCACCAATACCTTCCATAGATTGCACACTAAGTTGGGTATCAAAGACTTCGAACTACATTTGGTTCTGAAATATCGTGGAGCTCTACACAGATACATCCAAACTGAAATGGATTTTATGGACATCTCATCAATCAGTGTTTCTTATCAATATGCTGTTAAAATCGAGCAAAAATTTAAGCACCAGAACAACGAGAGTTTGGGTCTGCAAATCTGCAACAACCAAAGTATGATAAAGAAGGCCCTAACAAACCATATCCTGAAAACCAGTCCAAGCCACATGAAAAGAAGGGTCACGGGAAGATGAAGAAGGACACCATAAAATGGCGTGATTTCCAAAAACTCCCCTCTCACAACACCGATGAATGTCGCTCAAAACAATCATTGGTGACCGAAATCAAAGACAAGGAGCTGAACCTTGTGTTAGGGACCTATAATTATAGGTGAGTCGATTCTTCGACTGTTGATTTGGCATCTCTCCCGGTGACGAAGCATGGCTCAGGTGATTTCGTTTCCTCCCTCCACTCTTTTCACTCAATCCTCCATCACCCTGCTGCAATCCTTCATACACCTGCGCCCTCTTCCCCCTTGTCCTTTTGCCCCATTGATTTCGCCTTACCCGCCTTCCATCCCTGCACAAATGGACTTAGGATAAAGCAATAAAGTTAGTCTAAGT
>ML792213.1:558103-599453 GCA_009831015.1 Picea engelmannii | reverse complement strand
TTTCGGCCGAGACGGTTGAACCGACTTTCGGAACTTGATGAAGAAATGTATCTTATATATTGAGATGATTTTAATGTAATAGGGTTGGATCCTCACGCCCTGTGGCTATCAAGCTGTAACTTTTTTAATAGATCTGCCATTAAGGAAAGGAAGGCTCTTTACAGGATTCTTGCGTATGTTCACTGGTGTTGTGTTTTTCTCAGTCAAATGTTTTCTTGCTCTGTAACCACTTTGTGTTCTGAATCTAATCTTTATGAATAGTGTTATGTCTCAGGATTTATCTCTGATACCCTGTTTCCGATTCAAGAGATTTAAATGTTTATCTTCTAAATATCTTCAGTTAATGAATTCTTAAATGCTGGTTAGTTGAAGATATTTTCCTCATCTGTTCTTCCATTCACCATTTAAGTTGCAAAAGATCCAGTGAGCGTATTATCTCGCCATGTGGAAGTCATCTTTCCTCGTTTATGGCTGTATTTCATTCCCAATTAATTACAGACCCCATAGCCCAATGGATGTGTAAGCTGCCTCAACCAATTTATAAACCCTTTTTACAACAAAACCTACCTGTCCTTTTTACCTAGCCTAAGATCTGAAGTCAAAACAAAGTTAAATCATATAGAGAGATCCCTCTCTGAGTCTTGGAGGGCTAGATCCAAGACTCGAAGCGGTTTTGATGTTGCCTCTGTGATTGCCTTTCAGCCTTGGGCAAAATTACAGAGTGCTAACACCTTGATTCAAAATATGATTTAGAAAATACTGATAGAAGACAGATCATCGACACAGACCCCACTGTTATTGTCGCGACGAGATAAATTCAACTAGAAGAACCAACAGATCCTGAAGAGTGGGAGCAACGTTTTCATTCCCAGATGTGGGTGAAGGGGACCCCGCTGCATTTTATTGTTGATAGCAGAAGCCAAAAGAACCTCATCTTAGCAGAGATCGTCAAATAGTTTGGATTTTTGACAAAAACAGACCCACAACCATACAACATCAGGTGGCTTTGCCAGGGATGAGATCTCCGTGTCAGCCAGCAGTGTCGATTGACATATGACATTCATCCCTTCAAGGATGAGGTATTATGTGATGTTGCCCCACTCGATGTCTGTGATGTTCTCTTGGGCCATCCATATATGTGGAAGCACCATGCTATCTATGAGTATCGACCCCTTGGTGTCATTGTTACTCTGGGGGGTCATATCTACAGGATACCAGAGGTGGTCCTGACTACTGTCCCACCTAAACAATGCCGCAAGGTAGTATCTCATACTACAAAATTTAGCTTCTTCACAATTTGTTCAAAAGGTGAACAGAAGGATACTGCAACCACTACAACCTTGGTCCAAGCACCTTCTATCCAACAAAAGAAGGTCAACAATACTGCAACAAAGCACAAATATTCCTTCTGCACATAGACATCTCATGTATCCAGACTGGTTAAAAAGGTCCAACCCTTCCAAACACAAGTTCATGAAAACCTTCAAAAATCTAAGCAACACAACTTCAACAAGGCAAGCAACTCATCAAGATGCAGATTCAACAAACTCTTTTCCCTCTCCCTTGGGAAATAAACACAATGGATACCATTTATTCCCAAGGAGGGAGGATTGATCCAGGTGGATATCGGTGGCCACCCACCTTTTCCAACTCGCTCAAAACAATTTTTTGGCAATTTTGGCAATTTACTATTTTTAGTAGTTTTTAACTTCTAGGGTCATTTTGAGGGCATAAATGAATATTTTTTTGGATAGAGATTCTCAATGATAGCTAGAGTATCTCATTCAGTGCCCAAAATGAATTTACTCGATGATACCTTTCCAATGAGATATCGTGCACCCCAAACAAAGATCATATACCAAAGTTATGCCCCTAAGAAGTTGGTACACCAAACTACCCAAAACAGGGTCTACAAAACTATTGGTTTTTCATCTTTTGGGTTTAGGGTTTTGGATTTTCTTTATGATAAAAATGCCTTTGGAGCCTCATTGTAAAATCATCTTCTCATAGATGTGAGTAGCCGTCATATTTGTTGTGGGTGGGAAATCTATTGTGGGTGGAAGAGTTGTTCAACAGTGTTTTGGCAAAGAAGGAATTTGAGATGGCCTGATGCCAGGTAAGCATGTCTAGTGAAAATTAGGGTTATAATAGATTCCCCCTAATGTGTGAGGTCAGAAGAGAATTTGATGGCCAAAATACATTAACAATCTTCACCGATGTGCTGAACAAGTGAGCCTAGGGACCAGAAATCGGGAGGTGCCATCTGCAAAATAATAATTGTCTCACCAAGGCGGGCATACCCATGCTCGGGATAAAATAAAATCATGGCTACCAATCAAATGCACTGTAGATCCATTTCAAATAACTATATAAAGTGTAGCCGCGAGAAATACACAGCAGAGATACATATCAAAATAAAAAAGATATACGTGTAGAGTATCCATCTTCTAGAAGCTGATAAGGCCTGATGGCTGGAGATGAGGTCTTTAGAGCTCGAGAAACAACTTCAAAATCTTCAAAAATTGGGTAGGAGTGTAATAAGAGTGTACGAATTCACTACCCAGAGGTCTTCGACGACTCATCGTCATGGACTAGAGAATCTTGTTGATCAGACTGAAGGCTTCATTGATTTTGAACAAAGACTTGATTGGATGTTCAGGATGGCCGAGCATGAGGGAAAGAGACAAACTGCAGAGGGGCCGACTCAGGCTTGGTAAAAACTTCCCTTGAACAATAACACAACAAATGATGAGACTCAAGAAACATGGCATTAACATAAGTTTACGAGGTAAGAGGCAACGTAAACTCTCCATATGTTTGGAAGAATAACCAAACG
The DNA here is from genome assembly GCA_009831015.1 of Picea engelmannii. Lineage (NCBI taxonomy): Eukaryota > Viridiplantae > Streptophyta > Pinopsida > Pinales > Pinaceae > Picea > Picea engelmannii. The sequence goes on along the minus strand of ML792213.1, from coordinate 596,617 downwards.
GAGGAGGACACGACTCTATGTAGCGAGAAAAACTTCCTAAGGTCATATTAAATCCCAGATTTTGACGAACAAACGGACGGATGTGCTTTATCCAAGGGCGACTCATTATGCTGCCAATAAAGAAAATACTTTTCCCTTCCTCTTTTTGGGGTATATTTTATTTTTTTGTCTTTTTCAATAATTTTGGAAAAATAATAAAAGAATGTTACGTTACAAAGGAGGAATGAGTGTTGCAAACATACAAGTTCAAGGCGTAGGGACAAGACTGATGTTCAAAGTAAGGACACTAGGGAAAAATCCTCCAGGGGCCAAAGGTGTCAAGACGCAAAGGCAAAGTGCTACAGGGATTGCGTATAAGGCATGCTTTAGATGGTTCAGTTGAGAGCAACATGGAGCCACCATTAGGCCAAGGACACGGGTATGCAAATGCGATTAATAAAACACACAATGGTAACGTCCTTCGATATGAGTTTAACGAGCACAGAGAAGGTAAGCTCGGTGGTTTTTCATATTTAGAGAGTCTAAAAAATGTAAAAGGAGACTTCACTGGGGTACCTTTTTCGAAGGTAGTCTAGTCGGTTCGAAAAAGGGGTAAACTAGCACTGAAAAGACGTCTATTCAAAACCATTTTAACGAGTGTGATAAAGACAAGATCAATTAGCCATTTTTTCATTTTTAAGGAGTTTGAAAAAAGCTTAACTATGGACTCCGTCAGGAATGTTCTTCTGGACCATTTTAATAAGTGTGAAAGAATAAGGTCACTCGACGATCTTTTGAATTTTAGGGAGTCTAAAAAGAGCTTAACTATGGATTCCGTGGGGGTTCCTTTTTCATACATTTAGTCCCTTAGGCCAAAAAAAGGGTTAAAATGATACCTGAGAGTACTCTTCTAGAGAACTGAAGTTCCTTAGAGTATACCTTTGTTCGTACAGTTGACCGTCCAGACCGAAAAAGGGGTAAAATACCGCTGGATAGACGTGACTTCAAATTTCAGTTTAATGAGCATGAAAGGCCACAAGATCACTCAACAATATTTTCATGTTTACAGGGTCTGAAAAGGGATTAAAAGAAGACCCATTGGGGGCTACAACTCATGTGTGAAACTGGTTCAGGTAGAGCCCACTGCTAGGCTCAGACCAAGAGTCTCTTCGATAGTCAATTTGGAAAGTCTCCCAAAAGGGAAGAAAACACAAACCACGGTGTAAGTCCTCCCACAGTATAGAAACCGTAGTCATGGATTCAAGGGTAGACTCATCTAAAGGCAATTCAAAATCTGAGAAATCATGCAAACGAGGGTCGACAGTCCCAAAGGGTGAAGTAAACTAACCATACTCCATATGGCGATGGAAGTTCTGGATAGGACTGACAGAGTCTATCAGCGAAGAATCACGAGCACAAAGGCTTGAGGATCTACAAACAACGAGATCAGACTCAGAAGGATACTCAAGCCCACTTGGACCAAGAGAGGGAAGCAAGGCTTCCCATGCGCCCATTGGATAAACCAATGGATCAATTGTTGAGACCAAGTCTCGAGAGGGAACACATGATTGCACCAGTTCCTTCTCAAAATCAATTGAACACCGAGGATAAGACGCCACATAATTAACCCATGGCGGGGTAGAGTCTACATGAACGCTAGGAACATATAAAGGGGTAGTCTGAAATAATGTCGAATTAGGATGGTGATTATCAGATGCCAGCTGGTCGATAGTGACAATGCTTCCATTGTGAGGGAAATGCATCACCCGAAAGAGTGTAGACACTACAACATTCATGGCATATACATAATCACACCCGAGAAGCATATTGAAATCTAACAGGCCTTGCACCACTATAACATCAACAAGGACAGTCTTCCTGCCTAATGAGATAGGAAACTGAGGAAGAATCCCCAAATATTCACTAGGACGTCTGTCAAAATCCAACAGCTCAGGCGAAGCAGACACAAGCTTGGGAGATCCAAAGACTTTCCAAACCGAGGAGGATAAAATACTTGCAGAGGCTCCCTCATCCACAATACATCGATAAATGTTTGTTGAATTAACTTCAACCCTTATTTGAAAAGGTGTGGTAGAAGGAAGATGAGGCTCAACAAGGTCATTCCAGTCAAAGGAAACCATCCTAGGGCTTGGAGGGGGTGTGATCGAAACGAGCGGAATGCCCCCTTATTTTGAAAGTATTGAACTAGAAATGCTAAAAACATAGTCGGTAGACACGTCACTCCCCAAAAGAAGAGTGGGATCATCCGATGACTGCATCGACATGACCACTTTCGCAACCAATGGATGAATAGGTTGCATGACTACATGGTCTAAAGGCACCTCAGCCCTCAAAAGAGGAGTGGGATCAGTCGATGACTACATTGGCATGACCACTTTCGCAACCAATGCATGAATAGGCTACGAGACTACATGGTCTAAAGGCACCTCACCTCCCAAAAGAGGAGTGGGATCAACCAATGACTGCATTGACATGATCACTTTCTCAACCAATGGTTGAATAGGCTGAGAGGAAGAATCCCCAAAAGACTTAGAATCATAATAGCTTGCAGATAGGGACCACAATCTTTGTACCTCTGGAATGCCAGGGCACAAATGAGTAAGGTGATCTCCCTTGCAAAGCTTACAAGGGAACTTAGGCTTACATCCTATCCGTTTAGGTTTCTCAACAGAATTAATGCCCCCAACATGACTAGTAGTGGTTGGTTGCACATCTCCAACATGACTTGCAGAGGTTAGTGATGGGTCGATAACATGACTTGCAGAGGCTACAGACCTATTACCAGTATGACTAGCAATGACTTGACTTTTTCCCCCATCATGACTTGCAGAGGGTGGGTGTGTGCCCCCAACATAACTTGCAGAGGCTGGGTGCTGGTCTTCAACATGAATTGCAGAGGTTATCGACCTATATCCAACATGACTCACAGAGGTTGGTGATTTCTTCTTCCTATTCTTCCTCTTTCTATTTTGTTTAGACTTTCGGTTACTAGTAACTGTACTTTCACCAGAGGCGAGAGAAGGAGGAGGAGAAGACTTTGCTGACGAAGAAACATCAACAGGGTGCCCATGACATAAAGTGCTTAAATGAGAAGCATCAAGAGCATTTGGGACATTTGGAATGGTACCCAACCAAACCGGTAATCCCACATTCAACCCAGGAATGTACAAAGTGGCCATTAAAGGGACACCAACGTTTCCAAAGAAAGGAAAAGCACAAGAATCCCCTTGTGAAGGGGTTCCTTCGTTGGTATCATCGAGAACTTTAGCCATGAATATATTATGCATAGGTTCTCCCTTTGTGGGATCGTTCATGTCCATAAAAGTCTCACACACTGACTCTGAAGAACCAGTGTTATCAAAACAATGCCTATAAAGAGGCGGCTCCACGTTTCTAAGCGGAAGACTAAAAAGTCCTCTCAACCAGTGGAGTGGGCGATCTACCACCCTAGGTCAGAGAACCAAAGCCACAACTGACTAACTCACTATGGAAAACTCGAGAGCACAGAGCACACACTAAAAGTTCCTAAAGGCAAATCAAGCAAACGACTAACTAGTTGGAAGAACCGTTACACCAACCAACACTAGAGCAACTTACCGGTGCAAGTGAAACTCAAATACGGAAGCACCCTCTGGGTATACTCTATAAATCATGGCCCGATGTCTACCCTAGGTACTGCGGTCACCTATGTAAGTCCCTAAAATAAAGACAACTAGGTTGCTAGCTCGTGAACAATCACCAGGCGGGTATAGTCGACAGTCGGGTGGATCGTAATGAGCAGGGTATCAAGCCTGAAACCTATCAAGGGTATCGAAAGAAAGTGTTCCGAAAGATGACTGAGGACCTCAAATGGATTCGAGACCCATGAAGCTCCGTGGAAAATGCGATCAATGGAATCCCAAGACAAGTCCTCTATATGCGTTCCCCACTACGCTTGGTCTGGCTTTGGAGGGGTTATCTTCGTTGCCTTTCCGCACGCGACCTCGTGTTTAGCCCCTGCGTTAGAGGGGGTCCCAAATAATTTCCACGTTATTGGACTTCTACACTCCTTAGCATAGACTTGTATGTTTGTTTTATAGCCTTGAAGAGTTTCCTCTCCAACCTAAATCAAGGCTCTAGCCTAATCTAGTTGATGGACCCTACAACCATAAAGTCTAGTAAATTTTAATTAGCGTTCTTTTTACTGGCTTGATTTACTCAAAAGGGTATGGTAGTGCAACTAATGGTGTTAAGAATCTTGCGAAAAATGATGAAACTTATATGAACACTGGCAAAGAATGATTACATTTCTTATTTTTTTTCCTTTTGAAATGCTTTTAAATTAGAAGAAAACACAACGCTATGCTAATTTCTTTTTCTTTTTCAAATAACAATGCAAAGAAAATGCTAGGAAAGAAAGAGATCTAACAAACTAAGTTTTTTTTTTAATATTTTCTTCCAATCATTTAAGAAATAAACAAAAGATTCTAAAAGAAACCGATGAATGCATGATTCATGCTCCCCCGGCCATGAGGGGGATTTTTTTTTTTTAAATGCAACTCATTTTTCTTAAAATTTCAAGCTAAAAATAAGTTAAAAAATCTAGGAAACACAAAAAAACTTTTAAACGAAAAAGCAAGCTATGCTGGAATACAACCTAGGCTAAAACTGCTTATGACAGAGACTAGAAAGAAACAAGAAAAACCCGGGAAGTAAAAACTTGACAGGGAAGAGGATGACTGCCTCCTCAAAATTTTCTAGACAGACATGCGACTGTCACTTCAACAACCAGCATATGCATGGGGGCTGCCCAAAGACAGGACGCATATGAACGTGTTCAGGCCCACTACAGGCCACGTGTGCCTCTGTTTTTCCTCAAAAAAGGAGGACAAGCAGCTAAGCTTAGGCAGGGAGTATTGGTATTGAAAACCATAACCCCTTAAAGGTGCAAAAACTTGCTTTGACAAAGAAGAGGCAAGCAAACTTTAGCAAAACAAAGCTAATCCTGAGGTTTTTACCTGACTATGGACTGTTCAATCAGAGACCTAGAAGGATCCCTGAGAAGGATCACTTCTGCAGGGGAGAGGATAACTGCCTCTTCCCAAGAAGGATTTCCTGGGTTCTTAGACACACAACTAGCACTTCATCAGCAGGCGTACATACACAGGTTGACTAAAGGTAGGGCACATGCATACACGAGCTATCCCACTACAAGGCGTGTATGCCTTTTAAGAATCTCAAAAACAGAAAAGAAATAGCCTGGTAAGTAGAGCAGAGAAGACTAGTATTGAGAACCTGAACCCCTGAACACTCAGACTTCTTGCAGAAACTCAAAAAAGGTAGTAAAACCAATTTCAAAATACCCAATAAAATATCCCCAAAGAACCCTAGAGAGTCCCTAGTATGGTCGCCAATTCTGTTGTGGGTGGGAAATCCCTCCTACGGACTAGCACTAAGGGTTTTATCATGCATGCAGAAATGACCTAAAGATTCTTACTTTTTACCATCATCCCATGCCTAGACCCCCATTACTCATATGTAAATACAAGGCTCAAGAGATTAAGTTGACATACCTTATTCTTCATGTTTGATGTCGATCCCTTTTTTGCGCTTGGTCGTTCTTTGATTGCAAATCTCCTCCCAATGCTGACCTGCATTCACTAAAGACAAACAAAGAACTCCACATGCATTTGATCTATGAACTAATGGGTTAGAGATTTAATCAATCATACAATCAATATTCCAATAATGACAATCTCATATGGCGGGACGTGAAAAACAATTCTTTTATTAACTTCACAATGATACCTTACAATGATAAAGTCAGCTACTGCTCCTCGATCCTAGTCCTGGGCTCTTCTTCCACTGTCTTCCAACTTCTTTGCTCTATACTTCTCTTTGCATAAGGATGGATAAAGGTTGGGACAAAGGGAATTCTCAATCGGCTATAGTTTCTTTACTATGATTCTCCTCTTCCAAATGGGACCCCTAACCCTTCTTTTATAGGCTATAAGAAGCTAGGTATTTGGTCGAATGTCCAGCCATGCATGGACGAAAGGTTTAGTTAACTAACCCAAAGCTGTGTGTTCCATCAACAACTTTCTTTTTTTTGTGCTTTTGTAGGTACACGCGGGCTGTCTTGGGTCAACTAGCGTGTACACGCGTGCAGTAATGTAGCAGGGCACTTGGGCCTTTATAAAAGGGGTTTCTTAAGAAGAGTTGTTCAGCAGTGTTTTGGCAAAGAAGGAATCTGAGATGGCTTGATTCTAGGTAATCATGTCTGGTGCAAATTAGGGTTATAACAACATCTCTTCTTAGAGATAAGCTTCCACCATTCTAGCAAGTCTTTTCACACTTTGTATTTTACAGTCTTTGTACATTTTCGCTCATTAATAGAAAATTGTGTATTAATGTATATCTGTGTTTATGTTTCATCTCTGATACATTTTTTTTATAATATTGGAGATTCGATATATCTTTGTACATTTATTTATTATATCTCCGCTCTCATTTCATGCCAAAAATAATCCGGATCAGTGGTATCAGAGCAGGTTGCTCTTGATCATTTTTTCTTTTTCTTTTAGTGCATGTCCCCAACAAGGTTCGAGTATATAAAGTTGGGTCTTGATCTTATCTCTCTTGAAGACAATCACTCTCGCACGCCCAAGAAACCCTCCATGGCGGAAGAAAAGAAAAACGACGGAGCAGATGATTCTATCATTCTGTTGCTTGAGCAATCTCTCACGCGACATAGGGAAGAAATGATGAAGAATTTTTCCCACATCCTTCAACTCCTCCTGATAGAAATATGTGCATCTTCATCAAAAAACCACTTTGGAAGCACCTCTCCTTTCAAGGTACAAGTTAATTTTGATATTCCCATATTTGAAGGTCAGATAGATGCAGATGCCCTAGACAAATGGTTAAATTTGCTAGAAGTTTATTTCTCTATTCATCGATTTTCCGATAGGGAAAATACCAACTTCGCACTCCTTAAATCTCTCCCCCATGTCAAACATTGGTGGGAAAATTACTGGAAGAAAAGTTCCACAGAAGAGTCTAGAATATATGGGGGCCGATCCCACTTGGGATGTTTTTGTGGATGAGGTAAATGAACATTATTACCTTGTTGGAAACTATGAGGACCAATATATCAGATGGACCACACTGCGGAAAGAGAGGGGCCAAGTAGTTCTGGAGCTCACCAATACCTTCCATACCTTATGCACTAAGTTGGGTATCAAAGACTTTGAACGACATTTGGTTCTGAAATACTGCGGGGCTCTACACAGATACATCCAAACTGAAATGGATTTTTTGGACATCTCATCACTCGGTGTTGCTTATCGATATGTTGTTAAAATCGAGAAGAAATTTAAGCACAAGAACAAACGAGAGTTTGTGTCTGCAAATCCACAACAATCAAAGTATGATAAAGACGACCCTAACAAACCGTCTCTTGAAAACCATTCCAATTCAGATGAAAAGAAGGGTCATGGGAAGACGAAGAAGGACATCGAAAAATGGTGTGATTTCCACAAAATCCCCTGGAAAAACACCGATGAATGTCGCTCAAAACAATCATTGGTGGAAAAAATCAAAGAAAAGGAGCCGAACCCTAATTCAGAAAATACTGACATAAGACTGATCATTGATGCTGACCGCACTTCTATTGTCACGACTGCAACAATTCAACCATAAGAACCAACAAATCCTGAAGAGGGGGCACACCTTTTTCATTCCTAGATGTGGGTGAAGGGGACCCTGCTACATTTTATTGTTGATAGTAGAAGCTAGAAGAACCTCATCTCAACAGAGGTCGTCAAACAGTTGGGATTGTCAACAAAAACACACCCACAACCCTACAACATCAGGTGGCTTTTCCAGGGATGTGATCTCCATGTCAACCAACAATGGCTATTGACATACGTCATCTAATCCTTCAAGGATGAGGTATCATGTGATGTTGCCCTGCTGGATGTCTGTGATGTTCTCTTGGGCCAGCTATATATGTGGAAGCACCATGCTATCTATGAGTCTCGACCCCATAGTTTCATTGTTACTCTAGGGGGTCATCTCTATAGGATACTAGAGGTGGTTCCGACTACTGTCCCACCTAAACAGTTTTGCAAGGTAGTATCTCATACTACAAAATTTAGCTTCTTTACAATCTGTTCAAAAGGTGAACAAAAGGATATTGCAACCACTACAGCCTTGGCCCAAGCACATTCTATCCAACAGAAGTAGGTCAACAAGACTGCAACAAAGCACAAAGATTCCTTCTGCACACAAACATCTCATGTAGCTATATTGGTTAAAAAGGTCCAACCCTTCCAGCCACATGTTCGTGAAAACCTTCAAAAACCTAAGTAGCACAACTTCTCCAACAAGGCAAGCAACTCATCAAGATGCGGATTCATCAAACTCTTTTCCCTCTCCCTTGGGCACTCAAAGAAATGGAAACCATTCCTTCCCAAGGAGGGAGGATTGGTCTTGGTGGATATTGGTGGCCACCCGTCTTTTCCAACTAGCTCAAAACAATTTTCTGGCAATTTTGGCAATTTACTATTTTTAGTAGTTTTTAACTTCCGGGGCCATTTTGAGGGCCTAAATGAATGTTTTTGGGATCTCGATTCTCAATTAAATACAAAGGATCTCATTGATCCCCCAAAAATAATCTCCTCGACGATACCTTTCCAACGATCTATCGTGCGCCTCAAACGAAGATCGTATGTGAAAGTTACGCCCCTGAGAAGTTGGTACACCAAACTACCCAAAACGGGGTCCACAAAACTGTTGGCTTTTCATCTTCCAGGATTAGGGTTTTGGATTTTATTTATGATAAAAAGGCCTTCGAAGTCTCATTGTAAAATCATCTTCTCACGGATGTGAGTAGCCATCACATCTCTTCTCAGAGATAAGCTGCCACCATTCTAGCGAGTCTTTCTCCACTCTGTATTTTACAGTCTTTGTACATTTTTGCTCATTAACAGAAAATTGTGTATTACTATATATATGTGTTTATGGTTGCATCTCTGATACATTTCTATTATAATATTGGATATCTAAGATATCTCTGTACATTTCTTTATTATATCTCTGCTCTCATTTCGTGCCGAAAATAATCCGGATCAATTTTTCCTTAAGAGATGTCTCTTTCTCACAGGTGTTGATACATCTGTTGGAATGTTTTGACTTCTTTGGTAGGTATTGTTCTACTTACTGACATATAGGGTAGGTTTCATTCCACCTACACAATGCATTCATCTGTACCAATCACATATTTTTCATAGGATCAACCCAATTAATTATGGAATTATACATTCAAGTTGCTCTAAAGGTGTCTTTTATAGATGGTAGAGCTTACCTCTTCATGGGTGTCATAGTTAGTACCTCACTAGCCATCTAGAACCCATGTTGTGGTTTTTCTGTAGGTTTGGAAGCCCTGTTTAGTTCCACCATGACTTTGCATTGAAGCTTCATATCTTCTTGTCATATTTTGTTGGCCAATTACTAGTTGGGCTTCCAAACATTTGTTGTCTTGAGTTGTACTTGCATTGCATATTGACTACTTGTGCTTTTTGGGCCTAATGTTGGCTTCAAATTGCTATTATATAGCCACGTATATGCATTCTCAAAAAGTTACCATCCTTGCAATACTATCCTTTACGACTTGACACGCTTTATCGCTGGAGGAAAATTCTCCCGAGCGTCCATATCCTGCATTTATTTCCTTTCATTGAGCATAGGTATGTTCCTTGCGCTTAGAACTAATTTTCTCTCTCGTGATGCTTATTCCCTCCATTTTAATATAGCATTATTTTATTCATTTTCAGGATTTATAACATGAAAAAGACAAAAAGATAAAAAAAAGAAGGATGGGAATGAATCTTTTTTTTATATGGAATCTACTTGTGTGTCTCCCTTGAATGTAGCACATTCTTATGAGTCTTTACCTCATTATTGGGTTTAGTATGGATTTAGGAGGCCCTTTTCTCATTTTTAGCATAATCTCCTCCAAATGGTTATTATTCCAGTCATATGGAGCATTTTTTATTCCTCCCATGTCGTAGAGGTATCCCAATTTATATAGTCAATGTTTCCCAAGTCACATTATGTGTCATTTTTTTGTTCAAGGGAAGTCAACCTATGTCAACCACTCTTTAGAATACTTGAATTTCCAAGTTGACCTTCCCTTGTGTCAAGTACATCTCAGTTTCACAAATATCTTTGTATCTCACTCGTGCTAGTATAGAAGGTCCCCATTGACTTCTTGTTGGCGGCTCTGCACTTATCGACTATGACTTATTTCTCTAAGAGTATGACCTACAATTGTACCTTGGGCCTATTTAAATCATTGATAGGTGACCTTGCGCTCACCGGATGACAAACCATTATTGGTCCCTGACTGAGTGGTTTCCCCTGTGTTAGACGTCAACAACCATTATCACACATAGGGATTCATGTGGTACCTTGGTTTTCGTTTGAACCCATTGGTGGATTCCTCATCTTTGTTAGTAGTATTCATCATTGGCTACTATTAAGAGAGTCTCTACTGTGTGTTATTCCATCTGGTACATGCTGGAGTTGTACCTTAGTCCTTTTAATATTTTTTTTCGATTTCTTCCAAATATTTGGCTTTATTCTACTCCTCATGCTGGATGATCGAGGATGTATTAATTCCTTCCTTCCAATGGATATCTTCCTATAGAATTCAACAAATCTTGCTATGGGACAGGGATCTAGAGTCATTTTTAGTACCTTGGGGATTACAAACATTAGTGGCATGTTCCCTTGCTATTGATAATGGGAATACATCAATGTCCCCTGATCGGTAGATTCTATCATGTGTTTGAAATCAACTCCTTTATTCACACTTGTTAGATTGTACTAGGTACCTTGACGCCCATTATCGTTATCGGTGGATTTCCTCGTGTTTTTTTAAAATATACACCAATAATCGGTAATCAAACGATGTCTCACTATGTTTGAAATCAACACATATTTTTGCATGGTGTAGACTCCTACCATGACAGGTTTTTTTGAAGACCTTGAGTTAAGTACGAGCATGATATATTTTATGCTCCTACTCGACTTGTATTAATTGTACCACCCTCTTTGACATTGGTACTTGTAGATGATCAATTTGTTCCATGGATGATTTTAGGGGCTAAATTTTTCTCATGGGCTAATTTTCCATGGTTTTTCCAAAAATGAGATTCTCTATTTTAAAAATGATTCGCCCAAATTCTATAAGATAAAATTATTTTACCTTAAAAATCGCCAAAATTTTATAAAAACTATATAAAATCCTTATAAATTTGAATATTTTTACAAAAAAATCGCCAAACATTTATAGTTGGCATATGAAGGATTAGTAAGATTCGCCAAGGTTTCTACATTTAAAAAAAAAATCCATCCTTAAAATCATCCCTGATTTGTTCACTCCATTGACTCCATATATCCTCTATTTGATTCCGAGACATATCTCCATTGTGTATCCATTCATGGCTATGATCTACATTTGCATGTATCCACTATGTATTTTTCTCGTGGCCATGAATGCTACTTTTATGTATCACATGGATCTACTGTGTACATTTTTTCGTGGTCGTGGACATCAGTTATGCTTTCATTACTCATGGATCCACAATGTACTTGATTTGGCGGCCAAGGTTACATCACTCCTGATCATGGGGCATGCCCGACTTGGGAAGAGAGTATCTTACTTGTTTCTGTTGTAGGTATTGTCTTGGAATTGGTCTTCAACTATTCCTACCAAGGCCCCTCCATGATTTGATGATTATTTTGTAATGCATTTCAGCCATCAGTTTCTCTTCTAACCTCATAAATTAGGGGGAATATAGTATAGTGACATTCAACACCACATATGTTTATGATGACTCATTGGCCTCAATTACATCCCTTTCACTAATTGTAGGACCAAAATCCCCATTTTCCTCCTGTTGACCAAAATTCGGTCATCTATATTTTCCCTCTCTTGGATTAATAAAAAAAATGATATTAGAAGGTGAAATTTTTTGAATTGTTATAAGTTCCTTGAATAGTCCTCAGTATCAGCTTCACCACTCATTTTTCAGATTAGAAATCCGAGTTTGTATGCTCAATATATCCAAGTTTAAAGTTTTAAGCAAAAAACAATGCCTCTTCCATATAGAATAAAGTTAATTTCTTGAAGATGTATCCAAATTTTTGGGTCCAAGACCCTAGTTTTCTTCAATTTTTGGGCCCAGAAACCCTTAAAAATATTCGTGTGCCGGGTTCAACACCTTTAAAAATCTTCTATTCTATCATTCGTGGGAACCCTCCATACTCACTTACCCACTCCACTCTGCTCCATTCCCTTATCCCATACTTGAATTTTATTTGAGTTATGGTGGTCGGTCGGAATCGCCATAAATCCCTCACCTCTCCCCCTCACTCACCTCACGTCCACCTCTAACACACTCATTTCACCCCTCACTTCTTCTCCCCTCAAAATGCTTCCCCACTTCCCCCTCACCTTCCTCACTCCCTCTTTTCCCTTTATATCATACTTAGAATTAAAAAATAATAATAATAATAATTGGACTCACAGGGATGGACTCACCCACTCCCCCTCATTCCTCACTTCCTCACCCATCCCTTCTCCCCACATACATTAAAATTATTTTGAGTATAGCGGTCGGTCGGACTCGCCATACTCCTTTTCCCTCCTTTTCCCTTCCCCCTCACATTTCCTCAAGTCTGCCCCCGACAATCTCACCTCACTTCTCCCTACGTCACTCCCTGTCACTCCACTCCCTACATTTCTCCCTCCCCTATTCCACCACCTACATTTATACCCTTCCCCTACACTACCCTTTCTCCCTTTCCTACACTCTCGTGCCTCCCACACTTAACTCCTTTTATTTAAACTTTATTATTATTATATTACTCACCTTTTAACTTTTCCATTTTATAAATTACTTTATTTAACCCACATGTAACCTTGTGCCATGTACCCGAATCTCCTAGCCTATGGAGGAGTTCCACATGGAAGCTAATTAATTGGAGACACATGGAAATATATTAATGGTTGGACAAAATTTAATCCAAGGGTCCAGATTTGTCCACGAATTTTGATCAATGGTGGTTGAGCCACAATCTTACAGAAGCCATAACTTGAGCTCCAGGTGTCGGAATCACGCAAAATTTATACCGTTGGAAAGGTATTTAGACGTAGAAGATGATGATAGAGATTTCAAAGGCTGAAGGTTGCTACATTTTCTCTAGAAATTAAAATATCAGTCAGCTGCATTTTTAATGGGCATGCATGCCAACTCAACTTCACGAGCTCATATATTGAGATCCAGGAAATAGATTTCGAAAAATTGTATATAGTTGTAAATATAAGACAATGAAGATCATATATGAAATTATTTACATGGATAAAACATTTATTATCATTCCCAGAGAATTAAAACACAATCGTCCTCTTTTAAAGGGAAATTAATTAAATTTCAAAAATAAAAGTTTAATTAAAATTTTATTAAAAAAGGAGAGGGACCCACTTTCAATATACTTGTATTGATGATGTGAATTCATTAATGAGGAATTAATGAGGCATTAATTAAAGATAATATTTCAAGAAGAAACTTGTACGTGAATTTCTAGAAGGGAGAAACCCTAACTACCCAAGTAGTTAGAAAATCTCTCCTTAAAAAGAGAAGAGAGGCTCCATCAAAGGTCCAACAATGAGTATTGTACAAGAGACCATCATAGTAAGTTTATGATGATCACATCTTTCTTGCTTTGTCAGTTCCTTCATCCATTTATTCCACCTCTTTCACTAGAAAGGTTTAACCGATGTCTGATAACTTCTCATTTTCTTCTTTCCAGGTCTTGATGTTCTACTTTCACCCACCATCCTCCTTCTACGAGATTATTTCTTGTATTTATTTTCTTTATGGTCTGTGGGAGCCCCAATCCTAGTCCTTAGGACAAAAAAATTTTACATTTCAAAGAATATGTAACTTACTATATATTTTTAAGAAATTTCAAGAAAGCTACTTCATGAACAATCTCGACTGTACTTTGTAACCCCAAGTTTTGAATATAAAGTATTTGAGGTTGATCTATCATTATCTTTATTTGACCTTCCCATGTTCACTCTGTTAAATTTATCTTATGCATGTAGATCATCTTCTTTTATTTTTATTTTTATGTGATCGGAAATATTTAGTTAAACTATGATGGATGTGAAGAAATTTTATCTATTTTTTTTTAATATATGAAGTGTGTGGTTTCTGGTCATTTCTACAAAACTTCATTTAAAAAAAAAAAAAACATTTTATTCCTTGTTATTTTATATTTCTTTGATTACCATGATGGACTTCGACAAAGTCCCATATTCTGAAGCTCTAGAGTCCCAAGAAAATCTGAATTAAAGAGGAGTACCACCTCTATAAAACACAGGGGGATTTATATCCTCATGAGATTGTCATTTTGGTCCTAACGGATTCAAGCGTCAACACCTCTCTAAAAATATTTAGAAAACCTCATATTGCTTGATGTACTCAACTTTCCTTCAAGAATATCGCGTGTGTACACCCCTTTCTAGTCATAAACCTACGTACATGTTAATTTGACTCAAAAAAATAATAAATCCCGACATTTTGGGTGGATTGGATGGGTTCCTCAGGTTCCTGACCTCCTATAGCCCCTCCATAACTACTCCAACTTTCAAAAAGTATTATAAATTGGAGACTTGGGGTGGAGGAAAAACATAATATAGAAATGCATCCTTATGCTGAAATTTTCATTATAGTCTTGCAAGTCCCCTTTTCCCCTTGCATATGAGATTGTCTTTCCCATATGAAAACCCTTGTTTTCAGAAGTTCTGTTCTCCCTATCTTGTCAGGAAGAAATACTTTCCCTTCATTGGAATTGTTTGAGAACAAAGTATTGGAGGTATTGTTTATCATCTATGGCCTTGGGTAGAGGAACTTGGAGCCCATGTTCAGAATTGTATAACAACGGTTATAGGTTGTAACCAAATTTTATGTATTTCATAATTAAAGATCTCTTGTTCTCATCCAATTTCATTTATTGATTCATGTTTTTGATATATTATCTATATCTTGATTTGAATATATTATGCCAATTGAAATGATAATGTTTAGTTAGTTATCAGATAACTACCTATTTGTAGTTTCATTTCTCTTTGTTTGCAGGAGATTTCAAACGTTTGTTGCGGAAGACTACTGGAAAAAAATCATTCACACGGGATCAATATCAAACATCAAAATCTATGTTTGTTCTCTTCTCTTTCTATTGAAAGTTAGTTATTTCAAAGTAGTTATTCTTTATTGACTTCTTGATTTGAGTCTGAGGGTGGTATTTTAGGGTATTGCTTTGTTTTGGTTCTGATCCATAGCCATAGTGTAACACACCCGACCTCCTAATCCAATCTAGGTTTGGTGGGATGTTTGATTTTCCTCTCTTGTCAATATGTACTAGCATTCGATTTCATTAGTGCATATGTGAAGACATCTCTTATCACTATATATACTATGATGAATCTCACGATTCACAACAGAAGGTCTCCCTCTGAGTTAGTTAAGGTTTCTAGGGATCCATACAACCCCAATCTGAAGTTCATCATTAATCCTTGCCTTCAATCAATAACCATGGATACTCAGACTAATTCTCGTCAGATTTCCCCATCGCCAGGGTCGACACATCTTTCCCAATGGATTTAATCCAATAAATCGTTCAAAGGGATCCAATGACTCTTGGATATGTTGGTTCAATGGATACGATCTCACTGGAGCCTCTATTCGATCGAAGATTACCCTCCTAATGTCTCGATCTTAATGTACCCAGTGGGGCCCATAGTAATTAAAAATTGCGATCAACTCTCGCCCATGCTTAAACCAATGGTCCACCTTCATTCTCAAAGTTCCTCCTCATCGAACTTTCTCCATTCTGGTTCCATGAACTACTCTGAATGACCCACTATGACCTAACACACTTCTACAGATCGAACTATCCTCATTCATTTGATCTGACAGATGTGGTGTTCCTCGAGGTTTACAACTAATCATCGAACAAGGTTTAAGAACCCTCCTCCTGGGAATGATTCTTATAATATACAATGGATGAGGTCTTGTGGATGCTCCCTAAGATATCTACGTTCCTTGGAATCTCTTCTTTTAGACTCCCATCCTAAACCTCTTCTCAGACCTTTGATAGTCCTTACTTCGATACACCAACAATGGGATCCAGTGGTATAGAATCCCTTGTTTCCATCCTTTGATAAATTGATGGCCATGTTAACTCAGGGTCTTAATATAATCCCTTCTCTTAGCCACTCTGATGGTAATCCCATCTGACCAATGATTCTTCTCTACCCATTATGCCGATTCAATGACTTTGAATCATACCATATTAAAATGTTGGTTTTCTTCAAGGTGTTAGCTCGAGTCTAGACTTAAACAATTTAGGGTTTCTGCTAAGTCTTTTTTGAGACTCTACCAGACCCTTAAGAGATCTGAAATTTACTCTTGACCCATTTAAGGTATTCTTACTTTGAAGTTTTGATAAGGAATTGCATCCTGCAAAATTTCCACTTAAGGAAAGTGATTTTTCAAAGATGCCAAGGCCCCTTTAGCCTACACAAGAACCTCTTTGGTACCAGGGTATTCTCCTCATCTCCCATATGAATATTTTTTCCATATATTGAAAACTTTCCACTCAAAGATGCAAGGTCCTTAGGGGTACAAACTACCCATACTTGTTTATCTTCATGATTTACTGATTTAAACAATGACAACAACATGCATAACCCATTTTCCTCGGGAATTCAATTCATTGATTACAAACATCCCCATTCCCATTTAAATTAGAAAAACACATGTTTACATCATTCATGCACAATTAAACAGATCAAGTTAAACACTTATCCAATTAGGGAAATAGCCACCACCAATTTACTAAGAGAGGACGCCTTTCCTCCCAACCTTATGCCATAATGTAGAGTTCCTTCCTACAATATGCCACCCCTGTGCCAAACCATGATACTACAAGAGGAATGATTCAATTGGTTTCCAAGCTTAGGATGATCTAGGAAGGTTACTCTCCTTCCTCCTCTAACAAAAGAAGAAGTTCCCCCCTTCCCATTGAGCTCAAGGTCTCAACAATTTAATCAGGTAATTTATCAAATGGATTTCCTTTGCACAAGGGAGTCCCTTCTCTTCTATACAGTCCCTTAGTGACCTCCCCTTCCTAGTGTCGGTTTTTGTCCAATAAGTACCAAGCTGCAACCCTTTATATCTTTAGTCTGGATTTGGGTCTTCTCTGTTTCAGAGTGATCATCATTGTATTGGACAAACTTCCTATTTTCTTCAAGGAAATCTCTCAATTTTCTTGTCTTCTTCAATTTGTGCTCACAAACACCTATGTTCATTACATCGTTTCTCTATCAACTTTCTACTCACTTGTTCCTTCTCAAGTTTTCTCTTCTTGAGCTCCTTCGTGCTATGTTGTCTCTTTTTCATTTTGTTGTGTGTGCGCACCCTAGTGTGTGCTCTCTTTCTCCAGTACTCTAGCTCTTTGTTGTCTCTTGGTGTTTTTCCACCTTTTTCTTATTCTTCAATCAATCCCTTAGGATTCCCATGGCTTCCTGTAGACATGACCTACTTCCTATGATCCCAATATTGAAGGGGAAATTTCATGGTGTCCCCTGCGTCAGTTTTCGCAGTTGACCCCTTGATTTCGTCAAGAGGCCAACATTATCATGTGTTATTAACTTTTTCAACCACCGGTCTGATTTCCTTAATTGGTCATGTGGTTCCATATAGATTAGGGTATGTTGGTAGGTGTGTGTGTTTATGTCTTGCAAGAATAATATGGCTTGTTAAACAAGGTTTCTGTTTTATTCACTAAAACATCTTAGCTCCACCTCACTTTTCCACTTCATCAATTCATGCTTCATTAGTTCCCACTTGTGTATCATGGCCAATACTTTCAAGGATATTCCCTCTTAGTCATCTGTTTGGTATTTTTATTAATTAGAACACAATTACATGCTTCATAATCACATCATATGAAGTCTTAACATAATTTCATTCTTGGGGGAAAATAGGGTGTTACATTCTCCTCCCCCTTAAAATAAACACCATCCTTGGTGTTTAAAATACCATGTATGTACAATTTATATAGGAAACAAAA
This sequence comes from Picea engelmannii, assembly GCA_009831015.1. Lineage (NCBI taxonomy): Eukaryota > Viridiplantae > Streptophyta > Pinopsida > Pinales > Pinaceae > Picea > Picea engelmannii. The sequence continues at coordinate 578,425 of ML792213.1, read as the reverse complement.
ATGGGTATGCCAATATCATGGCATCTTCCATCTCCCATCTATCCTCATCTTCTCCAAATTACTTCCATTGCATGTTGACCTCCACGATGGCTTGGTTTCGAAGCATTATTTCTCTCCTGTCTAGGATGCATTGAGGTTGGGGATGAAATTCTCCTTCTGGTTCCACTTATATCATAGTCCAATAAAAAACATGATTATGATCATGGGCATATTTCTTTAACAAATACACATGGAAAATGTTATGAGCTCTCAAAGTAGGTGGTAATGCAAGTTTGTATGCCACTAGCCCCACTCTTTCTAGGACTTTAAATGGTCCACAATAGCAAGGTGCCAACTTAGCAAACATTCTCATTCTCAGGGAAATTCCCTTTGGTATCACTTGGAGATACACATGATCTCCCACTTTGAAGTATTTATGACTTCTCTTGTTGTATGCATATCTCTTTTGTCTATCCTGAGCTACTTTCATATTATGCCTTATCTTAATCATTGCATGTTCCATCTCCTTCAACAACTGTGGTCCAAGGGTAATCTTGTCCATTGGATTGTCCCAACTGATTGGAACTCCGCAATTTCTGCCATATAAAACCTCAAACGGGCTCATCTTCAATGATTCTTGGTAACCATTGTGTTAGGAAAACTCTACCAAGGGTCGATACTCCTCCCACTATTTGGGCTGATGCATAACATGCATACTTAACATATCCTATAATACTATATTCACTCTATTGTTCTAACCATCGTTTTGAGGATGGTAGGCCATACTAAATTCCAATTGTGTTCCTAATATTGCAAGCAATCTTTTCCAAAAACTAGAAGTAAAATTGGAATCTTGGTCCGAGATTGTGGTCTTGGGTAGACCATGCAATCTAAAAATTTCCTTCATAAAAAATTAGCAACATCTATGTCTGTGAAAGTAGACTTAATGGGAATAAAATGTCCCACCTTTCTCAACTTATCCACTACAACCATGATTGCGTCATGTTGTTTGATTGTCTAGGGTAGATTACTAATAAAATCCATGGAAATAGTCTCCCACTTCCAGTTTGGAATTTGCAAAGGCTGCAATAGCCCAGTAGGATGTCTGTGCTCCACTTTCACCTATTGACACTCCAGACACTTAGTGATGTATTGAGCAATGTCTTGCTTCATTCCCGACCAATAGTACATTTGTCTTACTATTTTCACCATTTTTTGGTAACCAGGATGACCTACATAGGATCTTCGATGGAACTCATCCATAACCAGGTACCTTAAATATGCTAAATTAGGCACATACAATCTGTTGTTATACAAAATCAAGCTATTAGTTCTAAGTCGATATCCTTCATATTTCCTTTCTCTAGGTTCTCGTTGTAACCCTCCTCTTACTTGATTGAAGAACTTATCTTCCTACAATAGGGTTTTAATCCTCTATTTAATGTCGGACTCTCCTACACTTGTTGCTACTAAGTGTATAGTCTGCATGCTCCGACTGAGTGCATCTTCCACTCTATTTTCCTTTCTTTTTATATGTTTGATTTTGAAATCAAACTTGCTAATAAACGAAAACCACCTGGCCTGTTTGGCATTCAACCTTGAATGATTGAATAGATACTTTAGACCAAAGTGGTATGTCATCAAGAAAAACCTTCTCCCAAGAAAATAATGCCTCCACATCTTCAACACATGCACAATTGATGCAAGATCTAAATCATGGGTGACATACTTTTTCTCATGCTCATTCAACTTTCGTGATTCATAACAAATCACTTTCCCTTATTCCATAAGAGCTCTACCGAGACCTTGTTTGCAAGCATTGGTACAAACAAATAAATCCTTTTTTTGGGTTTGTAATCGTCATAACATAGACATTGGTCGAAAGATGCTTGCGTTGCTGAAACATGGCCTCGCACTCTACTGACCATACAAATCTATTCCCCTTCCCCTTTGTAATAATGTAATAGTGTTACCAATTTTAGAAATTCCCCTTATGAACCTTTTGTAATATCCAACCAACCCCATGAAGTATCTTACTTCTGTTACATTTTTATGGGCATGCCAATCCATGCTTGCCTTGATATTTTTGGGATCCACTGCCACTCCTTCTGTTGAGATTACATGGCCTAAATAATGGATTTGTTTTTGAAATAAATCAAACTTGCTGAAATTATCATGCTGAGCCTCATTTTTGTCACCTCCAATTGCCTTATCTTGTACCATATCCTAACCAATTTTGCCTCATACATATGCACTCTCTGCCTATTTTCCTCAATAGACATGTCATTTAACAATTGTTTTGTGCCTGAGGTAATATTCATTTAGTGATGATTTATGTGGTTTATTAATGGTTGGAATTGAATAATTAATGATTATTATGCTCCTAATTACTTTGTTTATTAATTAAGCACCTCCATCTGGTACTACCACTAGTCCGGTACTGCAACACACCATTGATTTGGTACTCCACTTGATTCGGTACTACAACAACCCACCAATATGGTACTCCGCCTGATCTGATACTCCGCCTCTTCCGGTACCAACTTCATCCGGTACCATCTCTGCACCTCTTTTGGTACCAGCTTTGCACCTCTTTCGGTACTAGCTCCATCTGGTACTACCATCGCACTGGTCCAGTACCCAAATTATGAATGTACTGGTCCGGTACTAAACCCCTGCCTATAGGATTCTGGTACCAACATCCTACAGGATTCTGGTACTAGATTTGCACCTCGATTTCTGTGCAGATAAAGATGAATCTCAAAATTTGGGGACATGGGTTTTGTCGAGAGTGACATTTTCAGGTGGAAAAATGGAACATAATTCACCCATCTCACATGTGTGTACCTCCATCTTAGGGGGAACGATTCAACCTAAAATCATCAAATATTTCAAAACTTCCATATTGCGCCTTGATTTTCATGCAGATGGAAGTACATCTTAAACAAAAATCAAATGGGTTTTTAGAAAATCTATCCATATACAAAACCCATACATAATTTATCAAAATTCATAGCAAATAGAGATATATCGAAGGATCTTTAACCCGAATTTGTAATATATGGTGAAAACCCAGATTTTGTGCATAAACAATTTAAACGAATTCTGAGTTGGTTGATTTTTTCTGATCCATCCCCATTGAATTTCCTTGTATAAATATGAATGAAGAAGTAGTAAGTAGAGGAGGATACACATTGTTATGTTGAAGGAAATGTTGAACTGTTGATTCAATCGATCAATTGAAGGAATACAAATGATATTTTGTGCAATTCATGGGAATGAGTAAAGTGCTTTAGTCTGCAATTTCTTTAGAGGTACCTTGTTGGTTCGGCAAGGGCCCACTGCCCCAACCAAGGTAAACCTCCCTGTACATGTCTTTGTGTGTTGTAAGTCAATTGTGTGAGTGTGAAAACTTAATATTTGTGTGTGTTGTAAATGATTTTAAAAGTTCAGTACATATTTATTTGATTTTGAATCAGTGTGAGTAAATGGTTATACATTGAATAAGGTAGATAATTCCATTTCCATTTCTGCAGATTGATATTTAATTGATAAGAGTTTGATAGATGTGTGGGATTGTTAAGTGAGAAATTGTTATTGTTTTGAATTTATGATTGTGATGTTCTTAGTAGGTACAAGAACCATAGCACTTCATCTCTCACCTTCATGTTCCATGTAATGAAGTCTCTCAATCATATTGATTGTTTCTTGTATTAAAGAAGGTTTGATTGGAATTGATATGGTTATGATTGATTTCTTTCTAAGAGTGAATAAAGTATTGTTGTTTCAAATGCTACAAGAAGAAAGATATAAGTTCATCTCTCCATTTCATGAGCCTCTAATGAACATACTTGTTATCTGAGAAATAACCTTTTTCATTGAGTGTTTGCTTGAGAGTTTAGTTATCAGTTTTATCTTCCGAGTTTGATGTTGTGTGAAGTGTTCAGATATCTCAAAAACAAATTATTTTGTTATTGATTGTTTCTTGATTGAGCTATACTCATCGGACATAGATAAACCACCTATTGCTGGCACACATATGTAACAACTCTGTTGATTACAAATCTTGGTCGATAATTTATGTTTGGTATTATATTATGCATATAATTGCACCAACATTTTAGCATCATTGTTGGGGAGTTGTAAACGATAATAGATAGTATTTGAATTAGATTGCTTTAATGGTTTTGGATTGGTTTTATGGATGACCTAAGGGAAGAGAGAAAATGGTAATATGTGAGGGAAGATCCTACACATCTACTTTGGTGGGGTTTCTCCAAAGTTAGGTTGTCCTCTCTTCTTTTAATGCAAGTGTGTTTTTCCTTCTTTTATGAAAAATTGTTTTTTCATGATGTGCTAGCTTGTGTGAACAGATAACCTGGTGACAACAGGGTCCAAATAATGCAAGGAGTTCAAGTTTGGTGTTTTTTATTTTTGTAAATAGTTTTAAAATTCAGATTTTTGATGATAAATCATGTTTGGGGCATTGTAAGAACCCCCGAGTACTAATTTGTGTTGCGAGACAGGGATCATCAAACAACTAGAGTAATTCAAGGATGATTAAGAGATTGAAGAATGTTCCTCTAAGAACTTTCTCACATTCTAGCAGTAACTGGGATATTCGCCTCTCAGGAAGAGCATATCTTGACAGCAGTCAAGAATTTAGTTGTCTCTCCACAAGAAGATTTAGAAGTCCCTTTGGATTCCTATTGTCAATTTGTTGAGGAGACTAAATAATCATGGATAAAATTCAATGGAGAGCAACCATTGGAACCTGATATTGAGGAGTTCTTAGCATGCCTCTTAGCAGATCCTGTATGTAATACAAATACCAATCATCTTGAAGAGGATAATCTGTGTAGCATGGAAAAGGAGCACATGTTGTTTGACCTAAAAAAAGAAGGGAAACTAGGATATCTTGATCCTATTGAAAGATGGATCTAATTAGTTTACAGGTCACACTACTCTTTTACTTTTCATTATTTTTTTATATCATCATCAAAGCAGCCGGTCCTTCATACTCCGGTATGCATTAAAATTTATCTTTTAAACCCGAGTATGAATATATTTCTAACCCTGTTACACACTTGGCTTCACTGGAAGTATGCTTATACTTGAAGGACATTTTCTTTTGTTCAATTAGAGTAGGATAGTAAATCAATAATTAAATGTTGCACATAAGTACAATGCAACATATCTTTCATACTTTTCATAAATGGGAATGTCAAAAGCTAATAAAACAACCGGTTTAAGATCTTTTGTTCCTATAGTAGATTTCTTTCTAAAACGTTATGATAATTTTGTTTGGAATTTTATGAGAAGGTAATATCTTCATCCTCTGAATGCACACATAATACTGGAAGGGTTTCAAAATCGAAGAAGGTATCCTTGTCAACAGAAGATAACACTTAAGGGAGTGCTTTATGACCTATTTCTTCAAATTTCTTCTTTTGCCTTAAGTTGTAAAAGAGATGCATTTGTGCTGTATCCTTACCTATCTATTTTAAGACCACTATTTCACAAGGGTGATCGATTAAGTGATATTTTTAATAAAAATTAAAACTGAATGTTAATTCCGAACTATTTTATTCATATCTAATCATTCAACTTTGGACATTTTCCCTGAATTTTCTGTTTGTAATCATGAATAAAAATCTAGTTTTAATTAGTTCTATTGGTTTGTTTTTAGCGGATGTTCACAAACCTCTGATCAACCTTTTTTTTAGCATCTCACATTGTTTGCATGAGGCCATGCAAAACCTTAGGCATGGGGGAGTGCCTAGTGAGACAATAGTAGTTAGGTTTATTTTCTAATAAAATGGAAGTGGCAACATAAGCAGTGGTTAGTTTGGTTCCAAAAAGAGGAGGCTTCTGCATCTCAAAAGGAGGTTTCCCAACTACATTTTCTTTCTTGTTACAGAGCTTGAAACCCAATCCTTTTATGACATTTCCATTGCAATCTCAATATTCCTACATCAGTGTGTTGATTGCAGGTTTTCCAACATGATACTTCAACATAACAAATTCATATGTTTCTTCCTGCAACAACAATAATTGCTAGCATATTCTACAACTTGATACTCAGAGTATGATAGCCACAAGGAGAAGCCAACAAATTCCAGTTTGCAAACTACATCTTCAGATACCTCATCAAATTTCCATCTGGTACTGAAGAAACAATTTTCTATGGTGGTCCGGTACTAAGCCTGTGGTCCGATACTAGTGGTGGAATTTTGGTAAAATTGTTCTATACTTGATATTACCCTTTTTGAAACAAAGAACACTTTAGGGAATGGAGGTAGGACCTGGTTATTACATTCTTTCCATTAAGAATTATATAAATTATGTGCTAAAATGTTTGGTTATTTTCATGTACAGTTTCCATCTTAAGCTATCAATATCACCATCATTTTAAGTGAAACTTCCATGTGTATTCCACTCTTGTTTGCTAAGACTACCAATGCATCCATTCTATTATCATTGAATTCCTTTGTGAAGTGGTTGTCTTCATGAATGAGAAAAAAATCATCCATCCTGTCACTCTGTTTCTACCCCCTGTTACTTATTTTCGTTTTTATGTTTCGGTACTACAAAATTCTATTTCGGTACTGCTCTATTTCGATACTATCTTGTTCTAGTACTATCCTATTCTGGTACTATATATTGCGGTACTGCAAAAACATGTTTTGATACCATTTACCAATCTGGTACTGATTCCAAGGTGATATGATATTTGTCCTGTACTTAACATTGTTTTCACTTCAGGTAATTGAAGGTATGAGATAATATTTTCATGTTCTTTATATCAAGGATCATTTAAGTCTTGTGTTGAATTGTTCTTTACTCTCATATACATATTCCTCTTATGTTGTTACACTCACCCCTAAATGAATCATCCTTGCTATCCTTAAGGAGAAATTTTCACATTTAGCTCTATATGATAATGGGTGCACATGTCTTATTACCTCATCATTATGAAAAAGTGATTAATAATTGAAATATCCATTGAAAAGTGGTGGCACCATTATGTCTAATACTAACTTAGTTGATTCAACAAGTTCTTATCTAAGTTTATCTTTACAAGTTTATCTTGGGAGGTATTGATGAAAACCTCATGTGCCAGACTGCCCTTGCAAAACCTCAATGAACTTTCATGAGAACCCTAATAGGATTAACTAGAGGGACCTCTTAGTCATTATCCGAGATGTTCCATTATACTTTGAATAGTTGAGATTTAAGTATAATGTGGATGATGCCACCCTTGGGATAATTGCAAGCAGTTAATTATGTGCCTAATAACTCTAAAACACTCTTGTACCACTTGCCTTCCTTATACTCTAAAATTGTCAATGAACAATATACATCATTCTAAATATTTTGAGTAATATAATAAAAAGGAAGTATCAAGAAGTACAAGTAAACCAGCTAAGGTACTGAACAGGCCTGCTGGCAGTGGGGTCATGCTTGTATGGTATTAAGGTAAACCTGCCGGGGTACTGAATAGGCCTCCTGGCAGCGGGGCTATGCCGAGTAAAGGGAGTTGAAAAACATAAAGTGGCACACCTAAAATTGAACAAAAACCCTTGGGTCTCATTCTGAAGCAATAAATATCAAATAAAGGCTAGGATATGACCTTTATATATCTCAGATGATGTTCCTAAGAACCTTCAAGTATCCAATTTAAGGTTCTATCTTTAAAACAAATTGGTTTGCATGAAAGTGGGACCCTCAGTATATGTAATTCACCTTACGTAAGAAAGAAGAACTTCATCTCTAAAAACTTGGAGAAGAAATGAGTTAATCATCTTGGGATGTATTCTCTTATGTGTTCCTCTCTTCAAATGAGATCTAAAATATTCTTATATCATTTTTGTTTTAAAGGTAATATAGCCAAGGGGGATATTAGTCAAAGCCATTATGAAAACTCTTGGCCAATATCCTATAATCATATTAGAGTCACATCTAGCCCTTTCTCCTAACTATGATCCACAACAGATTGGATAAGACTTAATGTCAAATCACTAACAGATCTAATCTATTTTTCATGACTCCACTTTTCCATCATAACTACTTTTCCATGGGTAAGAAGTGTGAAGCATAGGCCAAGTAGTTTATATTGTATAGCAGGTTACTTAGAAGAGAACTTAAGGAGATGAATAAAGGTGGAACTTCAGGGAATGCTTGATCAAGTGAGAAGTATCATCAGTTTTGAAATTTTGAAGATCATTGTTGCATGAGGAAATGCAATGGATAAGGCATGGGGGAAATGTTGAGCCTCATTTTTGTCACATCCAATTGCCTTATCTTGTCCCATATCCTAACCAATTTTGTCTCATACATATGGACTCTCTCCCTATCTTCCTCAACAGACATATAAATTAACAATAGTTTTGTACATGAGGTAATATTCATTTAGTCATGATTTATGTGGTTTATTAATGGTTAGAATTGAATAATTAATGATTAATATTCTCCTAATTACTTTGAATATTAATTAAGCAGCTCCATCTGGTACTACCACTAGTCCTGTACCGCAACAACCCATTGATCCAGTACTCCTCTTGATCCAGTACTGCAACAACCCACCGATCCGGAACTCCACCTGATCTGGTACTCCACTGATCTGGCACTCCACCTCTTCCGGTACCAGCTCTGCACCTCTTCCAATACTAGCTCTATGCCTCATCCGGTTCCAGTTCCATTCGGTACTACCATCACGCTGGTCCAGTACCCAGATTATGACTGTGCTAGTTCGGTACTAAACCTCTGCCTACAAGATTCTGGTATGAAGAATTCACCCACCGCACATGTGTGGACCTCCATATCAGGGGGAACGATTCAGCCTGAAATCATCAAATATTTCTAAACTTCCATATTGTGCCTTTCTTTTCGTGTAGATAGAAGCATATATTACAAAAACATCAATTGGGTTTTTATAAAATCTATACAGCTAAAAAACCCATAAATCGTTTCTCAAAATTCACAGCGGATAGAGAGATATCGAAGGATCTTTAACCCAAATTTGTAATATCTGGTGAAAAACCCAGATTTTGTGCATAAACAATTTAAATGAATTTTGAGTTGGGGGATTTGTTCTGATCCATCCCCATTGAATTTCCTTGTATAAATATGAAGGAAGAAGTAGTAAGTAGAGGATCACACACATTGTTATTCTGAATGAAATTTTGAACTGTTGATTCAATTGATCAATTGAAGGAATACAAATGATATTTTGTGCAATTCATGGGAATGAGTAAAGTGCTTTAGTCTGCAATTTCTTTAGAGGTACCTTGTTGGTTCGGCAAGGGACCACCGCCCCAACCAAGGTAAACCTCCCTATGCATGTCTTTGTGTGTTGTAATTCAATTGTGTGAGTGTGAACACTTAATAGTTGTGTGTATTGTAAATGATTTTAAAAGTTCAATACAAATTTATTTGATTTTGAATCAATGTGAGTAAATGGTTATACATTGAGTAGAGTAGATAATTCCATTTCCATTTCTGCAGATTGATATATAATTGATAAGAGTTTGATAGATGTGTGGGATTGTTAAGTGAGCAATTGTTATTATTTTGAATTTATGATTGTGATGTTCTTAGTAGGTACATGAACCATAAGACTTCATCTCTCACCTTCATGTTCTATGTAATGAATTCTCTCAATCATATTGATTGTTTCCTGTATTAAAGAAGGTTTGATTGGAATTGATATGGTTATGATTGATTTCTTTCTAAGAGTGAATAAAGTATTGTTGTTTCAAATTCTACAAGAAGAAAGATCTAAGTTCATCTCTCCATTTCATGAGCCTCTAATGAATAGACTTGCTATCTAAGCAAGAACCTTTTTCATTGAGTGTTTTCTTGAGGGTTTCGTTATTAGTTTTATCTTCTGAGTTTGAAGTTGCGTGAAGTGTTCATATATCTCAAAAATAGAGTATTTTGTTATTGATTGTTTCTTGATTGAGCTATACTCATCAGACATAGATAAACCACCTGTTGCTGGAACATATAGTGTAACAACTCTATTGATTATGAATCCCGGTTGATAATTTATGTTTGGTAATATATTATGCATATAATTTCACCAACATAGCATACACCTAGTGCTCTCTCATCACTTGTACCACCATTATGATATGTTCTTCATGTTCTTATCTAGTCTTGGAATATACCAGAATATCATCCACAAACACCAAGACAAACTTGTCTAGATACTTGCTGAGCACACTATTAATCAAACAATTGAATGTGCCTGGTGAAATTATGAGTCAAAATGACACCAGTACAAACTCATAGTGTCCATACCTTGTTCTAAAGGTTCTCTTGTGGATGTCCTCATCCTTGATTCTGAGTTGGTGATATCTCAAAATTAAATCAAACTTTGAGAAGAATGCAACTCCTCTGAGTTGATAAAAGATATCATCAATATCGACAAAGGATTATTTTTCTTGATGGTCATCTTGTTCAACTGTCTGTAGTCAATAAATAGTCTTAATGTACCATCCTTATTCTTCACAAACAAGGTTGGTGCTCCCCATGGGGACACACTCAGCCTGATGTAACCTTTATCCAACATCTCTTTCATTTGTACCTTCATCTCCACCAACTCTAGTGTACTCATTCTAGAGGGTACTTTTGAAGTTGGTACTACTCGAGGTACAAGGTCTATAGAAAATTCAAGATCTCTCCTTGGAGATAATCTAGGCACCTATTTTGGAAATACATCCTTAAACTCCCATAACACTAGGTGATATTCAACCTTCAACTCCTTGATTTTTGCTAAGTTAAGTACTTGTATAGCATACAAGGGACAACCTTTTCGACTAAACTTCTTAAGTTGCGACACTGATATTTTCCTCACTGAAGCTGGATTCTCAATGCCTTGCAAAATTCTTGCATTTCCCTCATTATCTTCACATTCCAAAACCTTCTCATAAAAATTTAATTTTTCCTTGTGGGAAGCTACCCAATCCATACCCAACAACACATCATATGAGCATAGGGGTAGGATATTTAAGGATGTTTGAGTCTGCAGTCCATTCATTTCAATTGGACAAACTTCTATGATCTTAACCATTTTCCTCTTTATTCTAGTGGCTAACAGAAGCAACCGTGCTCTTGTATGTTTATTTCTCTGTAATGAACATTCCTCAACAAATTGAGGTGAAACATAAATAAGGTTAGATCATGGATCAATTAAAATCGAGATATGTTTCTTGGTGATAATTCCTTCCAATTCCACCACAGAAGCTTGGTGGTTCGCCTGTCGATTTTCCATAGCTGCATATATTCTTGGCACGATTTTGGCCACATCATTTATTGTCACTACTTCTTGTACGTGATACACCTTCTTTCTATCATGTTTTTTGTGGGGACAAACCTCAACAAGTGTGGTTTTCTAGAACCGCAACATTGTAGAGGCCTTTTCTTTTGTTTCTCTACTTTCTCTCTTTCCTACTCTGCTGGTCTATTTCTACTTTGAGATGAAAAATTATTTTGATGCACACTTCTTCTTAGTTGACCCAACTATGCAACTTTCCTGGTATTCTTGTATGGTAATGACTTGAATCCCTTCTTCTGGAATCCACTCTTGTCCTTCCTCTTCCAATATTTTTAAGGATCTTTCTTATTCCTAGACTCATCATATAAGCTCTTGGAATTTAAAATAGTGTCCTCCAATGCCTTTGGCTTATCAAACTCAATCCTATCTTATACTACTATGGAAATCCATTGAGAAAACACTGCACTCCCACTTTAAAATCCTTTAGGTAAGGGACATACCTCAAAAAATCCATAAACCTTTTGGCATATGCATCCATGGTAAGTTGTCCCAACTTATGCTCATGGAATTCCTTAATTTTGTCATCACAATACTTCTCCGATAGGTAAGTCTTCCTGAAGTATTTCTCAAAAATTTCCCAGGTCAATATTCTTTCCTTTAATCCCTTGATTTCGTTGAGGTCTTCCCACCAAATAGAAGCTCCTCCATTCAGGTTAAAAATGGTAATCCTTGCCTTGGTATTATTGGAGTAATTATGTACTTGAAAGTAATTCTTCATACCAAACAACCATGCTTCAACTTCTCCTCCTTTCTTCATTTCTCCATCGAAGGTAGGTGACTTAGACTTCTTGAATTCTTCAGTCAAAGAACTATGAGAATTATTCCTCTTTTTATTCTTAGGGACACTTGACTTTGTGCCACTACTGGAAAAATCCAATGAAGAGGGATTCCCACTAGATGACGATGATGAAACAATTCCATGAGATATTCCTTTCTTGGCATCCCGATGCCTCTTCCTAGAAGAACTTATTTCCACATTACTATGGCTTAGCCCATGCCTTTAGGAAACCGAAGGGTTCTTCAAATTTTCTTACTGCCGCAACTCAGTGTTACTGGGACCCTACTACATATATTTTTGAATATCCGACAAGATATACAGTAACACTACATTCAACTCTGCTTGCTTGGTCTGATCTCTCATGAGCCTTTCATTGTTTGCCTTCAAACTTCTAACGGTGGCCATTAAATATGGAGGGGTTTCTCTATCCCTATGACCATCAGATTTCTCATATCTAAGGTGTGAGATGTCATCCATACTATGTTGTACCATTCACCTCTACTTCCTTTCAGTATGTCCTACGTGCTGAAACAACAACCATTATTATTAATTACATTACCAATTTAAAACATGCATGCTAGAAAACATTAAATGTTTTCTTAAATAGTTTCAAGCGGCCTTGGTGACCCATTGAAGCCTATATTTTGAACTCTACCCTGATACCACTCTGTAACACACCTGACCCTGGTCTAATCCACTTTAGGGTTGGTGGGATGTTATATTTTCCTCTCTTGTTACTCGAGACGAGCATTCAGGTTCATTAGTGCCTATGTGAAGACATATTTTATCACTATATATAATATGTTGAATCTCACGATTCACAAAAAAATGTATCCATATGAGTCAGTTAAGGTTTCTAGGGATCCAGACAACCCCAATATGAAGGTCAAAATTACTCCTCACCATCAATCAATAACCTGTGGATACTCAAACTCATTCTTGTCAGATTGCCCCATTGCGAGGGTCGACACATCCTGTCCGATGGATTTAATATGAAAGATCATTCTCAGGGATCCAACAAATCTCATATGATATTTTAATGGCTACAATATCATCAGACCCTCTATTCAATCAATAGTTACCCTTCTTCTAAAATCTCTTTCTTAATGTACCCAATGGGGCCCACGATAATTAATGACCGAGATCAACTCTCACCCATGCTCAAACCAATGGTCCACCTTCATTACCAGAGTTCCTCCTCATCGAAGCATCTCCATTTTGGTTCATGAACCACTCCAAATGACCCACTCCAACCCAACACACTCTGACAAATTGAACGATCCTCGTTCATTTGATTCAACAGATGTGGTGTGCCTTGAGGTTTAAAACTGAACACTAGAAAAGGTTTAAGAACCCTACTCCTTGAAAGGATTCTTATGATATCCAATGTATGAGGTATAATAGAATATAGTCAAGAGATCTATGGTCCTCAGACTCCCTATTTTTAGACTCCCATCCTAAACCTTTTCCTATACCTTTGACGGTCCTTACTCCGATACACCAACATTGGGATCAAGTAGTCTAGAATCCCATGTTTTCATTCTCTGACAAATCAATGGTCCCTGTTGACTTGGGGTATTCCTCATCATACTCCTAATATAATCCCTCTGCTTGGCCACTCCGATGGTAATCCCATCCAACCAATGGTTCAACTACTCATTACACTAATTCAACTACTGTGAATCATCCCAGATTAAAATTTTGGTTTTCTTCAAGGTGTCAGCCCAAGTCCGGACTTAAAAAATTCAAGATTTATGCTAAGTATTTTCTAAAACTCTACTAGACCCTTAAGGGCTTTGAAATTTAATCGTAAACCATCTAAGGTAATATTACTTAGAATTTTTAATAATTTCTTGGATGTCCTTCAAAATTTCCACCTGAGGTAGCTGATTTTTCACAGAGGTTGAGGCCCCTTTATCCTACACAAGAACCTCTTCGACACTAGGGTACTCTCCTCATCTCCTGTATGAGTATTTTTTTCCATATCTTGCGAAATTTCCTCTCAAAGTTGCAAGGTCCTCAGGGGTATAGACTTCCCATACTTGTTTATTTTCATGATTTACTAATTTAAACAATGACAACAACAAGCATAACCTATTTTCCTTAGAAATTAAATTCAATGATTACAAACATGCCCATTCCAATTTAAATTAGACAAACACATTTTTACATCATTCATGCACAATTAAACAGATCAATTTAAACACTTATCTGATCAAGGAAATAGCCACCACCAACTGATTGAGAGAGGACACCTTTCCTCCCAACCTTAGGCCATACTGTAGAGTGATTTCCTATAGTACGCCACCCCTGTTCCAAACCATGATATCAAAAGGGGAATGATTCAGTTGGTTTCCAAGCTTAGGATGATCCAAGAAGGTTACTCTCCTTCCTCCTCTAACAACAATAGAAGTTTCCCCCTTCCCACTGAGCTCATGGTCTCTATAGGTTTATCAGATAGTTTTTCAACTAGAATTCCTCTGCACAAGGGAGTCCCTTCTCTTATATACAATCCCTTGCTGACATCCCATTCCCAGTGTTGGTTTATGTATTATAAGTACTAAGTTGTAGCCATGTATAACTTTAGTCTGGATTCAAATCTTCTCTATTTCAAGTTGATTGTCAATGTATTGGACAAGCTTCCTATTTCTTCACAGAAATCTCTCCATTTTCTTCTCTTCTTTAATCCATGGTCACAAACATCTTTGTTCACTGCATCATTTCTCTATGAGCTTGTTGCTCATGTTTTCCTTATCAGGTTCACTCTTCTAGAGCTCCTTCATTATTTTTTCTCTCTTTTTCATTCCGCTATGCGTGTGTTCGTTTGCGCATGCTCTCTTTCTCCAATAGTCTCCCTCTTTGTTGTTTCTTGGTGTTTTTCCACCTTTTTCTTCTTCTTCCACCAATCCCTCAGGATTACCATGGCTTCCTGCAGGCGCGAACTACTTCCTGTGATCCAGATATTGAAGGGGAAATTCCATGGTGTCCCCTACATCAATTTTCTTAGTTGACCCCTGTCTTCTTCAAGAGGCCAAAACTGTCAGCAGTTATTAAATTCTTCAACCACTGGTCCAATTTCCTTAATTGGTCACATGGTTCTATACAGATTAGGGTATGTTGGTAGGTCTGTGTGTTTATTCCTTGCAATCATAAGTTGGCTTGTTAAACAAGCTTCATGTTTTATTCACTAAAACATCTAAGCTCCACCTCACTTGTCCACTTCATCAATTCCTGCTTCATCAGTTCCCACTTGTGTATCATGGATAGTAATTTCACGGTTGTTCCCTCTCATTTATTTGTTTGGTATTTTATTAATCAGAACACGATTACATGCTTCATAATCACATCATATGAAGTCTTAGCATAATTACAGTCTTGGGGGAAAATATGGTGTTACACATAGGACATTGTTTTTTGTAACAATAAGTATCAAATTTTTGGTACCACATCCTTGGTGATTGCTTTAACCCATACAGGTATTTTCAACTTTCATACTAACTCCTTCTTTCCCTTCACATAAAATCCTTCTGGTTTCTTCATGTAGATTTCTTCTTCCAGATCCCCATGTAGGAATGTTGTCTTCACATCATTCTGTTCTACTTCAAAATCAAATGCAACAACAACAGATAAAATAAATCTAATAGAAGTTAACTTGGAAATTGGACAACAAATCTCACCAAATTCAATTCCCTCAACCTAGGAATAACCTTTTGCTACTAATTGAGCTTTGTATTTCTCCATTTTTCCTTCTGCATTCAAATTATTTTAAACACCGATTTATTTCCAATGAGATTTCTTCTAGTCAGAAACTCCACTAGATCCAAATCCTCATTCTTATCCAAGCTTGCATTTCTTCAACCATGTCCTTTTTTCAAAGTTTTCCATCCTATAAATCCAATGCCTCCCTAACATTTATAGGATCATCATCAGTAACAGGCAGAGAAAGATTTGAATGGAAATCAGGTTGAGTATACCTTTCCAGTTTTCTTCTTTCCTAGACAGATCTCCTCAATATTGGAGTATGGGGATCTTCTTCTTCTGATTCCTATTCTTATGTAGAGTCTAATTCATCATCCTTTAACTCAAACTCTATTTTCTTTGGTTCTTCCTTCCTTGGTAGGAATTCTTGTTTGACAACATTTTTGATTTCTCTAAATACCACATCTCAACTATACACTACCTTCTTAGTTTCTGGTTTCCAAAGTTTATACCCTTCCAGACCATATTTATACCCAATAAAGATACACTTTTCAACCTTTTTATCTAGATTACTTCTATTTTTCTTTGGAACGTGAACATAGACCTCACAACCAAATACCCTGAGATGTGTGAGAGAGGGTTTGTTACCATTCCATACCTCGTGTGGAGTCTTTTCATCCAATGATGATGAGGGTGATCAATTGACCAAGTAACATGCATTACCCATTTCTTCTGCCTAGAATTCCTATCCTAACTCGAAACCACTGAGCATGCACCTATATTTCTCCATAAGTGTCTTGTTCATCCTTTCTGCAACTCCATTCTACTAAGGTGTATATGGAGTATTATTTTTCCTTGCTATAATACACTTATTACATAATTCTTCGAATTCATTTCAACAAAACTCTCCACCATTATTCGTCCTCAATGTTGGAGTTACTTCACACACACCTAGGATTTCTTTTTCCTAAGGTTTTTCCTTGTTTATTATTCATAATTAGTCGTTATCCAGTCTCCTATATTTTATAGGAGAATATTCCACTTGGAGAATATTCTCTTTCAGTTGACACTTCAATTTGACTAGTTGAGTTGAGTTTAGATGCTCCATTGTTTTTGTCACCATGCAACATTGGGATCATCTCCATGATAATTTGACCTTGCCTTGGTATCATCACCATACTAGCACATTACCCTTGATTCCCTGAGTTAACTCCTCACTACTCTCTGTTCAGTCAGTTAACTAAAGACTATTTGACTAGTTAACTCAACTAGGTGGCAGTTCACTCCCGTAACTTCATGAGAGACTAGAATAGGTGGAAGTTCACTCCCGTAACTGCTGGTGTGTATCCAGATCACTCTAGACCACCACCATGGTGCATTGGTTCTCCTCCAGTGCGCACTCATTGAGCTATAAAGAGTATATCATGTGTAAATTATTCATTATTCATAACAGTTAATGAGAATTCTTTCATTCTTTCTCTCCTTCTTATTCTTTCTCAAATTCTCTCTGAAAATGTGTGTATTATTGTTTAGATAGATCTATTATGTGCAGGTTCAACACATTTACATGTTATTAGAGCCGACGAACTTCTAAGAAAAAGCTACACCAAATTTTTTTGCAGGTACAAAAGATTGAAGACATTGGAAAGATGGATTTCCAAAAAAAATTCATTCTTACACCTTACAACTATTTTGTATGGAAGGAGAAAATAGCCATACAGGTTAATCTTGAATAAATATACATAACCGACATCAGCCATAGAAAAATCCAAGTATTTAAATCGCATGGATGAGGCACTCGGAACAATTTGCAGTCTTATTTCTCTCGATCTCCTTTTTCATATATCTTCCTGTAAGATTCCCAATGAAGCCTGGACCACCTTGGAAGGGATATTTGGAAAATAGGATAAGATGAGGGGACACATGATGGAGGTGGAGCTTCTCACATTGGATCCAAAAATCTTCGATAATATCCAATATTTCTTTACAAAATTCAAGGATTTACTATCGCAACTCAAACCTTGCGGGCTTGATAAATCAAAGGAGGAGAAACAAATAGTTCTCACCATTCTCTCCAAGATTGGTCCTAAATTATTTGTATTCGTATCCACATTCCATACTATCAGATTCTCCTCTAGAGCCACCTGGAAGATGCCTTCTCTTGAGGACTTTATCAAATCCCTGACACAAGACCAAACCAAGCTCATCAACATGGGCACAATCAAAGGCTCAAGGACGCATGCACTCACTGTGCATGATGGAAGCCGAAAATATCAGAAATATAAATATAAATATAAACAAAAATCTCATGCACATTTGAAGAAGGAAGGGTACACAAAACCTTTCACCAATGCCTTCGGATCCAAAGGAGAAAAGGGAAGAAAAGGGGAGAAATGCACATATTGTCACAAAGGATTCCATTCAGAATCCGCATGCATGAAAAAAAAATAGATTTGATGTCTCAAATACTTTATCAAAATGACCTTGGAGATCGCATCCCCGAGGGTGCCAAGAAGAAGAAGCCAAAAGATCTGAATTCGAAGAAAGGCAATTCTAGCCATGCCTTGAGTGCCATCAACTCCTGTCCCGATGCTTGGATTGTTGATCCAGGAGCATCACATCACATGGATGCATCAAACAAAGTATATAATTCATTGGATGCATGAAAAGGTCCTCCTATTTTGATGGGGGGGAAATGTTATGTTGAAGTCATTGGCAAAGAAAGGATTGAAATCACCAACGAAAGCTTCGAGAATGTGCTGCACGTTCCCAAACTTTCTGTCAACCTTCTCTCCATGTATCAGATGATAAATTCCCACGCCAGAAATAAAGTCATATTAACAGCAAATTCCATGGACATCTACAACATGCAAACCAACTCCAGGGTTGCTACCAGTGAGGTAAATCATCATTCTAGATTGTATACATTTTCTGAATTCATTGAATCTGATTCTACTTTACTGCTTACTCATGCTGATGAAAGTAGTATGATATGGCATGAAAGTTTTGGACATTTGAATTTCATATACATGCAAAAAATTAGCAAGCACAGATTGGTTGATGGTCTACCAGACATCCATTTCTCCAAGGGAGTATGTGAGGGATGTGTTCTCAGAAAACACCCTCAAGAGAAATTCGACAAAGAAAAGTCCTAGCGAGCTTCCGTACCTTTAGATCTGATCCACAATGACCTTATGGGTTCTTTTTTGCATCCATCCATAAGAAAAGCGAGGTTTGTTCTCATTTTTGTTGATGATTTTTCACGTTTTACATGGATCTACTTTCTCAAACAAAAATCCGAGGTCTTTCAACACCTCAAAGATTTCAAAGCCCTGGTTGAGATACAGTCTGAAAAGAAGATCAAATTCCTTAGAACTGATAATGAGGGAGAGTATGTAAATCATGAAATTCATAATATTTTCCATGAGATAGGGATTTAGTTGCAGCACACAGTTCCCTATACTCTGTAGCAAAATGGATTTACTGAGCGAAAAAACCGATCTCTAAAGGAGATGGCATCTTGCATGCTACATGCAAAGTCTCTACCATAGAGACTATGAGTCGAAGCACTTAATTGTGAAACATAAATCCAAAACATATCTCCCCATAGATTTGCCTAGGACAAGACCCCCTATGAGGCTTGGAGAAACTCAAACTGGAAGTGACTCACTTTTGCATTTTTGGTTCACATGCATGGGCCTGGATTCCCTTTGAAAAGAGGAAGGCACTTCATCCACACAACATTGAGTGCATTTTTGTTGGATATCCTGAAAATGTGAAGGGATATAGGCTTATTGATCTTTCCTCGGACAGGCTCATCATTGAGTGAAGTGTCCAATTTGAGGAAAGTGTCTCGCATGCACCTCAGTAGCCACATGCATACACCTTCATTCTTCCACCTGTCCGAGATGATGAGCATGCACATGTTGACTCTTCTTCAAGTGATAGTTATGATTCAAAGGAATCAGATGATTCAGATTTAGAGTCAGTACAATCAGATGTAGAGTTAGAGCATCCAGATGTAGTTTTAGAGCCAGAGCAGAGGCCCAAGTGGGCACAAACTACTCTTCAATATGCAAGAGTTCTCATTGGTGATCCAACTGATACTAGGAGGAATTGATCTGATTTTGAGGATCCTCCTATTGCACTCATTTCCACTGAACCATTTCCCTCGAGGCATATTGTCTTGGTTCAGTCTTCAGATCCATAGTCTTATGGCGAGCCTGCTAGAAATCGCTTTTGGGAATCCTCTATGCAGGAGGAGTACAACTCCCTCCTCGAGAACTAGACTTGAGATTTGGTTCCCCTTCTGATCCAGGTGGATATCGGGGGCCACCCATCTTTTCCAAATGGCTCAATACAGTTTTCTGGCCATTTTGGCCATTTACTATTTTTAGCAGGTTTTAACTTCTGGGGCCATTTTGAGGGCCTAAATGAAGGTTTTTCGAGATCGAGGTTCTCAATGATAGCCGAAGGCATGATTGAGGCCCCAAAATGAATCTCCTCGACGATACCTTTCCAACGA
>ML792213.1:542193-555556 GCA_009831015.1 Picea engelmannii | reverse complement strand
TAGAAATCGTGTATTACTGTATCTCTGTGTTTATGGTTGCATCTCTGATATATTTCTGTTATATTACTAGATATACGCAATATCTCTGTGCATTTCTTTATTATATCTCCGCTCTCATTTCGTGCCGAAAATAATCCGGATCACCTTCCTTCTAGGAGGAAACTTGTCAGATGCACATGGGTATATAGGACCAATAGCACAATGGATGGACATATTAGTAGATACAAAGCCAGGCTTGTCGCCAAAGGCTTTCAATAGGTTCATGGTATTTGACTATGATGAGACCTTCTCTCCAGTAGCGAAGATGGATTCCATACAATTGGCACTTGCCATTGTGGAAACCAAGGGATGGGAAGTCCATCAGATGTATGTGAAGAATGCATTTCTTCATGATGATCTCTCTGAGGAGATCTACATGGAGAATCCCCAGGGATTTATGCAGGACTCATCTTTGGTCTATCGACTAAATATTTCCCTTTATGGCCTCAAGAAGGCTCTAAGGGCATGGTATGCCAAGATGGAATCCTACCTGCTGTCACAGAACTTTGTATGTTGTAAATCATACCCGAATGTCTAGATTCTCAGGAGAACTGATTCACTTCTACTCTTAGTTCTATATGTTGTTGATCACCGATTGCTTCACTTCAACGATTTTTGCAGTCAAGAGGATTATACATGATAGGTTTTTGATGACGGAGATGGGTCCTCTACACTTTTTCCCTAGACTCGATATCAGTCAGGATGCATTAGGCATCAAACTGTCTCAGGCCAAGTATGCATGAGATCTCCTTGAGATATTTCACATGACAGAATTCAAGTCTGCTCTGACTCCTTTCCTATTAGGAGTCAAACTTGAGGATTGTGGGGAGACTCCACTAGTTGATAGCACACTGTACAGACAACTAGTGGGGAGCTTGTTATATCTCACACACTCCAGACCAGACCTATCATATACAATTGGCGCAGTTTTCAGGTTCATGCAGGAGTTGCATTAGCTACATTGGAAGGCTACAAAGCATATCCTTCGATACATACATGGCACCATCACCTTTGGGATTCATTATGCAACAAAATCTACATTAGATCTCATCAGGTTCACTGATTCCGACCGGGCTGGCAATAACATTGATCGCAAGTCCACATCTAGTTACTCACTCAGTATTGGTTCCGAGCCTATTTGTTGGTCGATAAAGAAGCAAGCTTCCATTTCTCTATCTTCAGTTGAGGCAGAGTACATAGGGGTAGTTAGCATAACCATTCAAGCTATGTGGCTACAACATTTTCTCACTGAGTTGGGAATTCAGTTTCATCGGCTGATCGTCATCTGTTGTGACAACCAGAGCACTATGAAGTTCTGCAAATATCTAGTTCAGAGGTAGCGAATGAAGCACATTAAGATCCACATGCACTACATCTGAGACTTAGTACACGAGGGGATAATCGACTTACAGTTCTGTCCTTCAGTAGAACAGACGACAAACATCTTCACCAAGACCTTCACTGAGTAGAAGTTCCATTCTCTACGAAGTCGTCTTGGAGTGAAGGACACAGCTGCCTAGAAACTATATTTCTTCTTTTTACATACATTATACCTTGAGGGGGGGTTTTCCCATGAGGTTTTCCCTCTTTCCTCACTTTATTTAAGTTCATATTTTGTATTTGGGTACCTAACATGGCCTCGTTGTCGGGACCCATTCTTTATTTTCACCATAGTGATGTTCATGGGGGGTGTTGGAGTTACTTCACACACACCTAGGATTTCTTTTTCCTAAGTTTTTTTCTTTTTTATTAGTCATAATTATTCATTATCCAATCTCCTATATTTTAGGGGAGAATATTCCACCTGGAGAATATTCTCTTTCAGTTGACATTTCAGTTTGACTAGTTGAGTTGAGTTTAGATGCTGCATTGGTTTTGTCACCATGAAACATTGGGATCATCACCATGCTAATTTGACCTTTACTTGGTATCATCACCAAACTGGTGCATTACCCTTGATTCCCTGAGTTAACTCCTCATTACTCTTTGTTCAGTCAATTAACTAAAGACTAGTTGACTAGTTAACTCAACTTGGTGGGAGTTCACTCCCGTAACTGCCTGAGAGACTAGACTAGGTGGAAGTTCACTCTCGTAACTGATGGTGTGTGTCCAGATCACTCTAGACCACCATTATGGTGCATTGGTTCTCCTCCAATGTTCACTCATTGAGTTATACAGAGTATATCATGTGTAAATTATTCATTATTCATAATGGTTAATGAAAATTCTTTCATTCTTTCTCAAATTCTCTCTGCAAATGTGTGTATTATTTTTTAGCTAGATCTATTCTGTGCAGGTTCAACACATTTACACTCAAAAACTTAATTCTTTTCTCTGTTTGATTCTCCACAAGAGCCTTAAACTCTTTAAACCTATTAAAGACTTTAGATTTATTCCTAAGGAAATATATCCAAGTATTCCTCAAGATATCAACTATAAATGAGACATAGTACATAGATTTTCCCAGTGATGGAATCGACACAGGTCCAAACACATCACTTTGTATCAACTGTAAAATTCCCTTTTATCTCATTGCACCAGGGGGGAGTCTTACCTGATTCTTCTTCCCATATACATAATGTTCACATAAATAAAAATCCAGAGAGAAGTTAGACATACCTTCAACCATACCTTTACTGTGTAGTAGTAGAAATCCATTCTCTCCAATATTCCCCAGTCTTTGATGCCACAACATAGCCTTTTCTCTAGAGACTATAGGAGTTTTTTCTTCTTCAACTCCAATCTCAGGAACAATGGAACTATTACAACCATCACTAATAATTCTTCCTTGCAACTTATATAGAGTTCCAATCCAAACTCCCTTCAACAACACCATTTCTCCTCAAACCACGATCCAGGGATGATTTTAAGGATGGAAAGTTATTTTAAAATGTAGAAACCTTGGCGAATCTTACTAATCCTTCATATTCCAACTATAAATGGTTGGCGATATTTTTGTAAAAATATTCAAATTTCTAAGGATTTTATATAGTTTTTATAAATTTTTGGCGATTTTTAAGGTAAAATAATTTTATCATATAGAATTTGGGCGAATCATTTTTAAAATAGCGAATCTCATTTTTGGAAAAACCATGGAAAATTAGCCCATGAGAAAAATTTATCCCTTAAAATCATCCCTGGTTGAACCATCCTGCATGTTTCTTTTTCAAACACTGTTTTTACCCTTGCATCGTCCATTTTGATTACATAAATAAAATTTTTGGCCAATCTTGGGATGTACAAAACACCAGGGAGTTTTCTAATCTTTTCATCCATGAGTATCAACTTGACTTTTGCTTGTCCTACGATTTTGGCTATCGATTCATCACCTAGGAAAAATCACCTCCATCATACCTTTCATACTCGCAAAACCACTCTCTATGAGGAGTCATATGAAATGATGCACCCGAGTCAACTAACCATGCCTCATGATATACATGTATACTTGAAGAAGCCAAGTACACATCCCCTCCTTCTTCCCGTGGGGTTTTTAATTCTATAGAAGGAGCATCTTCAGATCCCTTCCCTCTCTCAACACTTTTGGATCTACATTGCTTCTTGTAGGTCCCTTTTTTTCCACATCTCCAACATTCCTTTACAAACTTTCTGGTAGATTTAGATCTTCCCTTAGATTTATATTCCCCACTTGAGCACTTAGATAATATATTTATTTCCTGGGAGAATCCTCTTGCAAATAATGCATATGTTTTCTATCCTTCCATATGCTTCTGCCTCATCTCCTATGAGAACAAGGATGAGACCACATCATCAAAATTTAAAGTAGTTGTATTACTACCTATGGTCACAAACAAACTATCCCACGAGTATGGTAAAGAGCACAATAAGATGATACATTTGTCTTCATAAAAATTATTAATATCATTAGATAATAACTTACGTACCACTGTATTGAAGGAATTCAGATGCTCTATCACCGAGTCTCTATCTTTTATCCTCAGGTTATACAACTTATTCCGCATGAAAATTTTATTTACTAGGGACTTATACTAATACAAAGTCCCCAAATTATCCCACAATGCCTTGGTTGTAGCTTCCCTTGTCACATTTAGTAATACTGAATATGAGAGACACAACCGGATTGTGCTCTTCACCTTCTGATTCAAAATTTTCCAGTCTCTTGTTGACGTTTTTGTAGATACAGTACCTGGAAGTTGACATCCACCATTGAGCACTTTACCCAAAGCAATACACCTACAAATAGTCCTCAAAAACCAAGCAAAGCAAGCATATAATGATAATATATGATTTCAGCACATTCAATTGCATAATCCATTAATATACATAACAAATACGCCCATGGAATAATAATTCAAATATTTGCAAGATATCAATTGGACGGGAAAATAGTATTTCTATTAATATATGATCAACATAAGTGAAAATGTTACAGACTTCTGTGTCAACATGGTTCATAAATGAGAAAGTAATTTACTTCCAGCTGGGCCTTCACCACTTCAATCCTCCACCAAAGGAAAGCTCATAGAAGAGAGACAATAAAGTTCGCAATCAATAAGGGAAGAGCTTGGGGGTTGAACACTATGTTAAAACTTAAAGGACAAAGGGATGAAGACTCAATATGAAGTAAATAATTTCTCCAGAGTAAATTTTCTCTCAAAGTTGAATTCTTTCTCCTCTTTTCCATAGCTCGGAATTGGCTCATTTATATCCTTCAAATGGAACTGAAGGGTCGAGTCAGAACATTTCCAGTATATGGAAGGCCAAGGATCATAGATCTCCTATCGTGACATGGAAACCCAACACCATTTTTCATTTTTGGGCACAAATCCCGATGTACATTGGTTGTAGTGGTGCATCCTGCGTGTACGCATGTTGTATAGTAGGCAAGGTGCATACACATGGAAAAAATGTATTTTTTAGCTGTGGACTTTTGCAAAAAAGGATGAAAATTCTGCATAGGGAAATGGAAAAAGGCCCTCTATGCAAGATTGCATAGGGTGAGGAAAATATTGCTATAACATATGCCTCCTAATGTGTGAGGTTAGAGGAGTATCTGTGATGGCCGAAATACATTATAAAAATCCATAAGTGGAGTGATGGGGAACCAGTTGGAAGAACTAGTTGCTCATTACATTCTACACTAACTCTGCATACATGGCTGCCAATCTGAATTACACTACAAATCCATGTGAAAATATACCAAACAATTGTCTCTGGCCATGAATAGGAAAATACAAATGTGGTTACATGCCAAAGGATGTCATAGTCATGAACAAGGCCTAATAGAACCAATCTCAAAATCAATTTGAAGATATCTATATACAATGGAGTAGAAACTGATATCCCATGATTACTGAAGTCATATAGGTATTGGTCCAATGAAAAGGAAGCAACAACTCAGGAAAGCTGCAGCCACATACTAATGTCTTCAAGTCTTCTACACAATCTACCAAAGGTCCAAGTCTACATCATTTGAATAAAGGAGTTAAGGTCAAACACAATGATACTTCATTTGATTACCGGTCATTGAGGTATACCATTAACAAATGCAAGACAACCTACCGATAATGAAACTAGGTATCAATGCACCAAGTACATTCTTACAAGTGTGAATAAAGGAGTCGGGGTCTAACACTTGAAGAATCCATCGATCACGAGACATTGATGTATTCTCAATTTTCGATGGCGAGAGAACCTGACACTAATGACTGCAAGCCTCAAGGTACTCATAAGACTCCAGGTCTCGTTTGCAGAATAGATGAGCTGAAGTCGATGGAAGGAGACCCGTTGAAAGGATAACATTAAGGCATCTCTCATCATTCAACACAAGGTACAAACAAAGAGCTTCATGATTTGGAGGAAATCAGACAAAGAACATGTTCACAAACCAAATACCCTCTATGCTTTCACATGTGCCAAGTGCAAGGGGTACACGAAAAAGACCCTCTGAATAGAAAACAATGAGGAAAACTGTTGACAAAGGCAAGGAAACCACCAATAAGGCTAATGGCATGCAAGACACTACATTAATCCTAATGTGTGAATAGATGTCTTGCCGTTGAACACAAGGGAAACCACCCAGTCAATGACCAATTATGAGATGTCAATTGTTGGGTTTATAATTACCTACCAATGATGAAAGTAGGACCAGGGTGCGAGATAGGACTACATTATCATGTGATCTTGAGACAAACTGAGGGTATGGTCGACATGAAAAGTCAAGAGTTATGAGGAATGGATGAAACAGGTTGATAGATGTCCTTTGAACAAGAGCATGAGACATATGGAAGACTCTAGCAACATAGACTCAATGATGAAACCATAATATGCAAGAGGCATCAATGAAATTCTCCATAGGGACTGGAAGAGTAACCAGCCGGTAGAGAAGACTCTGTAACGAACTCAACTTCCTAAGGCCATGCTAAACCCAAAATTATGATGAAAAATAGACTCAATAACTTTGTTCTCTATTCAAAGGTGACACGACTGCTACCTGTTATCGGACTAATCGGTAGGTGCGGACACTAATAGATCTCCCTAGATCCACCTGGATCTAGAACAAAACAGGACAGGACATGACTCTTTCCATAAGTTGCAATCATTGAATCTGCTAGTAAGGAGGGACAAGTGACATACCTTTGTATCACTTCCTTAGGTCTCTGTTGTTCCCACTTCGCTCCGGTGCTCTCGTGAGGTCAAGTCCGAGACAACACAAACCAACCAAAGTGAAGATAGAAAAATATATTCAATGTCAACTTATGCATATGATCAAGGAATTACACAATAAAGTAAGAATGACTTTATGGGAAAGGGACATGCCGCTGTATCATATTAATTGAAAGTAGAAGATATAATCTAATTGCCTTGATGTCGCAAGCTTCCTTTCAGTGACCCTTGGTTCCAACACACACACTTGCTCTATACTTGCATGAAGAAGATCCAATTCCTCTTGATAGACCAAATAGAGTTTCCAAGCTTCTGTCTAAGCAGGGTTTTTCACACAATTCCTTCACCAATTCTTCAATTAATCTTGCTTAACCTTTTCCATGAGAAACATTTCAATATATAGGAGAAGGAGAGATGGTTACATGGATGAGGATGATCCCACCAAATCTGAGAAGTCAGTAAAATGACAACCATACGAATGCCAACTCATTTTCTAGAAGATTCCCTTCTAGAACCCTCGAGACCTCTTCTCTTTTCCAAGCTTGAAAACAGGTTCGCACCCTATGTATGGAGAAAACTACGACAAGTTCGTACCCTAGATGAAGGTGGCCTGCGAGAATGAAGCATTCTCGCACCCTAGGCCATATGCAGCCTGTGAACTCACTTTGAAAATATGTTTTTGGAAGGAGACAAGATCCACTTTTCTCAGGCAAAAATTCCTTGTTGGGAGCCTGAATACACCATTGTTAATACATCACCAAGGTGACCAAAATCATATGTAATAGAATTCCCCCCAAAGTATGAGGCCGGAATCAGTGACAGCTGAAATACTTTGTAAATTGTGTGTGTGTGTCGGAAACCAGGAGTACACCTAATCGGAAACCTACAAACAACCAAGCATCTACAGAATATAATACTAGTTCTGAGGTAGGCATTCCCATACTCAGATCACAGAAGGACGACATCATGAACATAGGTCATGGCCACCAATCATACACCATGGATACATTCCGTCAAAATATCGCATAGCCACCAAGAATACACTGTGGATCTATGCAAAAAGATTCAAATTAAGATGAAATAGCCATGAGACATACAAAGTGGATCTATGTGTCGATGCAAATGATACATACTCCATCGCAGTCTGGGTCAAAAAGATGAAATCCAGGGTCTTCAATCCCATCACTTAAAAGTACGAGTCTAACCATGTGATTACATGTGCTAAAGTCAAACATGGTAGAAACCACTTGATTACCAGTCAATGATGCAACCGTTGACAAGTGCGAGGGAAATCACCATTAATTTCAATGACTCCCAAGGTACACTAGTACATTCCGATGAATGTGAATAAATGAGCCGAAGTTGAACATTCAATGGAATCTCCCGATCAGGGGTCAATAATGAAAACCCATTGGCGAAAGCGAGATAAACTGCCATTGAAGCATGCAAGTTCCAAGGTACCAAAAAATTTCTAAGTCTTGTTTCCGGATAACGAGTTGAAGTCGATGGAACAAGAATCGTCACAGAAGGGCCTTGATGTATCCCCCATCAATGAAACAAAATAAGTAACAGAGTTTGAAGGTGAAACAGAGTATGAATATAGATGGACATGGACACAGGGAAGGCCGACTCAGTAAGAATAGACAACTGCAGATGGCCGACTCAATAGAGGTTTTAGATGAACTTCTCTTGAACATATGAATGACACGACAAATGATTTGGTAGCACTGACTTAGAGACAACTCAGGATAGGACCTCGTGGCAAGTCGAATGAGATACAAACAGATTTCCCAAACCAACTTCAAATAACGAATAGGAGGTGTCATGTTCAAGAGCGACACTTACTACCAATAATATGAATATGAAAACACATCCCTTTCCCAAATTTTCCCCCACCATTTCTAGCGAGTACCTCTTTATTTTTACGCAAGCTTGAGGAGGATAACATATGCTTGTTGATGTAAGCTCATCCTTCAGACAAGTCCCTCTGAGTATGTTTAACGAACCCTAGGAAGGAGTGGTTCGGTCCCATTACGGGTTTGTCGATGTTTGTTTAACGAGTCCAAAGATAGAAAACTCGGAGGTTTTTCATGATTATAGAGTCTAGAAAAACACTCAAAAGAGAACTCTCTTAGTTCCTTTTTCATAAAGTAGTCTGATGAGACCGAAAAATAGATAAATTATCGCCCAACAGACGCTTTCTTCAAATACTTTAATGAGCATGAAAATAACAAGATCGCTCGACAATCTTTTCATGTTTAGAGAGTTTTAAAATAGCTTAAAGAGGACTCCAAGGGGTTCCTTTTTCGTATAACCTTTATGAGCCCGAAAAAGTGATAAAAGTGTGCTCGATTACGTTCTCATATATTTTCGAGCGCAAGAATGAACAAAGACTAAGCTCGAGGTTTTGTCTAAAAACCATAAAAAATAATTAAACATGCGATGAAAAAGAGAAAATATCTGTACGCCTTCATGTGGACTTCGAAGTCGTCATATCTGCAAAAAGTTGCACTCATAGGGCTATTAGGCATTAGGTTTGATGAATAAAATAATTATAAAAATCAACAAAAATGGTAAAAAGTAAATATAAGTGGGTAAAAGTTCTTTTACCATAGTCATTGTGACTTTGTCAAGATTTTAGCCCAAAACCCCTCTTTTGCCCTTGAATTTCGGCACTCGATTGCGGAAGGTATAAGAAACCATTTGGTGAACCGTCTCTATCAGTGAGGTAAGCTCCCTGTCTTCTACCTTTTCATGGTTCAATTTTTTGTTTTCATTGGCAAATTTCAAGTTTTTGAGTTTGTTTCAGGGCCAAAACTTGTGCCCAGGCGTTCTCGCAGGCTAGCCATATGGGACCTGCGAGAATGCATGATTCTCACAGGTGGCCCCAAAGGCACCTGTGAGAACCTTGCACTGTGCTAAAAGGGCACCTATGAGGGACGCAAAATGAAAATTTACTTTGATTTTTGCTCAATGAAAAATGTGCCAAGGTTTGAAAATAGTTGCTGACCTTCTTCTTATGGTTCTTGTGCAGGCATCTGACCGTCACAATGGTTCTAGAGTGGCGTGAAAGAGAGCATGAAGAAGATGATGCTATTACCGAGAATGACCTGGGTACCATTGCTGCTCTCCGAGACTGTGGTCTCCTGAAATTATTTCGTATCCCGGGTATGAGGGCCCAAGTCAGGCTGTTGGAGTACCTCGTTCAAATGTGGGATGTGGACCAACAAGTATTCCACGTGGGGGTCCACACATTGTCCTTGGATATCGAGGATGTTTACTTCCTAGCAGGACTGTCACGACATGGGTACCACGCTAACTTGACCGGTAGCCGAGGTGGTGGGCTGCTTATGAGTGAGTATTGCAGTTAGTACTGTGTTCCAGAGGTGGAAAGAAGAAAAGGAAAGGTGGCCATTTGGGGGGTCCAAGATTTGACCCTTCGCACCATCTTGTTCACCATTTCTCATATGGATGGGAGCACTACTCCACACATGGCTCTCTAGAGATATTTTCAGTATGCCATAGAGTGTACCGAGCCTCAGGTTTTTAACTGGTCAGACGCAGTCCTTCGTAGCATAAAGAGGCAGCTGACAAAATGCAGGAAAGGCGACCTGAAGCAATTCGGGTACATATCACTTTTGGTGTCCTTCTTTCTTGAGAGGGTTCCCTTGCTTAGGTTGTAGGTTGAGTGGGGTTTACTGGCTCCAGAGAATCCGAGGATGTTGAGGTGGTGTAACCTCATGGCCCGACATGTAGCTGGGCCAATCATCAAATATTATTATTCCTTCTTTGACTAGTTGCGGCCACAGATGTTGATGGTCAACGATTATGCATATGCCGGGTTGGATTTCTGAGGGGATCCAGATTTGGCTGTACCTGAGGAATCTTAGTGGGGAGATCTAGGTAAGAAGTACACATTTTTTCACTTTTTAAATGTTTTTGTGAGTTTTATCATATGCAAATGTTTTTATGTTTGCCCAAGAATTGATCAAAAAATATCTTTTGAATGACACAGATGTGGGGCCATACTGACCTCCAGGTATGTCTCCTATTTAGCGATGAGGAGAGGTGGCTCCAGTGCCGCGATGGGATGCTGAAGACTATGAGGCAGTGGAGAAAAACTTGGAGGGGTTGACTGCTGACATTCCAGACATGACTATTGAAGAAGTCCCTCGGCGTTATCAACGCCATACTATGGGTGTGTCAGAGTCTATTGGTCGACTCCTTCATAGGGTTGCTCGGGCAGTCATGTGTTATCATGAGCGTCATCCATGACGTTACTTTGTAGAAGCTATGAGCTTCAGATTTTGAAATTTTGGTCCTTGGACAAAACTTTTTGTAAAAAACTTTTGATCGTTATTATACATATATACGGCTTCTACCAACTTATCTTATGTTATGTGATACATGTGATGTGATTGGTTTATAAATGGACCAAATGTTTGTCTAATACATAGTTAGCTAATGCATCAGTTAATGTATTTAGACATCTAGGAATATGCTGATACTCAATATAATCAAAATAACATTCCAAGAGGCGAATTCGTAAATATACCCATAATAAAATAGGACTTCAAATATCATGGACATTACTTAACTGTAGTACTACTAGCTACAAATCGAGTCGTACAACCAAGTGACGGATGCCGAGCGAGATAACATCAATCAACAATTCAATAATGACTCTATACTTTGCAATATTGTTGGTCACACGGCTGAGACACACACCTCGTAGAGTGATAAGTTTGTTTTTAGGGCTGTAAATTGCCCAAGCAACAGAAGCAAGGTTTTGAGTACTACGGGTAGCGCCATCAGTGAAGCCAATGTGGGGTAGCGAAGACTCCGACATTTGGAAACCAAACACAACGTAACATAAGGGCAGAGACCAGATAATGAAAAAAGCATACTACAGTAACACACAAGAAATATGATACAATAAAATACAACTACTCATGTGCAGGTGATCTTAGGCATAGTACTTCTTTAAGTACAACCCATTTCTGGGTTCACTCAAAGGGATACCGTCGTAATCTACTAACTCGTAAGCTCCTTTGTCCAAAAATCATTTAACGATATAAGGACCTTGCCACATAGCTTCGAATTTCCCGGCTCCTAGCATATCTCGATCTTGTTCATAAAGGAGAACCAGATCTCCTTCGGAGAAAACACGAGGCTTGACATGTTTGTCGTATTGGGTCTTGACACGTTTCTTTTGGGCTTCTATGACTAGGGAAACATCGTGACGAGTTTCTTCTAATCGCATGAGATACAACAAACGTTCTTCTTCGACAGAAGTGTTTGGTAGACGTTCAAAGGCTAGTTTTAGGGAGGGTATCTCACATTCAATTGGGAGGATGGCTTCTAGACCATAGACTAACCGTAATGGTGTAAACCTGGTAGCAGACTTAATGGATGTCTGGTAAGCCCACAATGTTGAAAACAACATTGTGTGCCAACTCGTTTTGTGAATCCCTATCATTCGTCGAAGCATGGTTATGAGAACTTTGTTAATTGCTTCGACTTGGCCATTGGCTTGAGGGTAATAGGGCGTTGAGTTTTCATGGCGAAGACCCAACTTTTCAGTGAGTTCAGACATCATGAAGTTTCTAAAGTGGCTACCATGATTAGTGACTATAGCCCGAGGAACACCAAAATGAGCTATGATGTGATTGAAAATGAATAATGCTGTGGTCTTTCTGGTATTGTCAAATGTCAGCATCACCTCGGCCCATTTCGTAAAATAGTCTACGGCTACAATAATGTATCCATGCCCCCCGACCGAGTGTGGGTGACATGTCATGAAATCGATACCCCATTTCGCAAAGGGACCAACAACGACCATAGGGTGAAGAGGATCAGGATGTGACCGTATTTTTATGGTTGTAAGTTTGGCAAGCGTGGCATTTTTGGACGACAATTATACAATCGTTAAATAAAGAAGGCCAAAAATACCCTGCTTGTAAGATCTTCTGGGCAGTAGCATACCCAGACATATGACCACCACATGCTCTAGAATGGTAGTCATTTAAGGCTTTCTTGGCTTCGTCAAGTGTGAGGCATCGTCAAAAAACTGAGTCAATCCCACGACGATAAAGAGTATCACCGAGAATAATATACTGATGGGCTTGGTAGCATATTCGACGTCGGTCAGTACTGGACAAATTGGGCCGAAAAGTATGGGTTTGGAGATATATGATGATATCTCCATACCAAAGATCATCGGAACTAATTAGGAAGAGGGATTCATCGGGTAATGAATCTGCTACTACATTTTCCATTTCAGAGTAGGGAAAGTCGCATATCAACTCAGCAAAAACTAAGGATTTCTTGGACTTAGCGCGTTCGAATTCTAAGTCAAAATCCTGTAGTATTACAATCCACTTGGAGTATTTTCCCCCTAGTAGTTGATGTGTGAGAATGTGTTGCATAGGGTTGCAGTTAGAAATTACCGTAGTCTTGCGAGGGAGGATATAGTGCCGGAAATGTTGAACTGCTTGGATGGCTGCCAAGGCCAGTTTTTCGACATGTAAATACTTGGATTCAGTAGGCGTTAGACTTTGACTCAAGTAATAGATAACATGTTCATCATGAGAATCATCCTCCTGGACAAGAACCATAGCGATGGTGTAATCCGAGGCTACGAGGTAGAGGAAATAATCGCGACTATAATAAGGGGGGG
>ML792213.1:422796-504212 GCA_009831015.1 Picea engelmannii | reverse complement strand
ATGGCCACATGTAGAAGAGGTCATGCCCGGATGAGCCATGATCCATTTTCAGAGTTCTATTAGTCATTTTTGGGGTTTTTATGTGTTCTGATCTCAATGGTACAGTCTGTTTTTCCATTGGAGTTGAGCAGCAGCTTGTAAA
This sequence comes from Picea engelmannii, assembly GCA_009831015.1. Classification (NCBI taxonomy): domain Eukaryota; kingdom Viridiplantae; phylum Streptophyta; class Pinopsida; order Pinales; family Pinaceae; genus Picea; species Picea engelmannii. The sequence goes on along the minus strand of ML792213.1, from coordinate 504,070 downwards.
ATAACTTTTGACAAATTAATCCTAGAGAGCCAAGTCCATTGATGGAGGCTCAAGGAGATGTAGCCTGGAGGGGGGTGAACTCCTTTATCAGCTTGTTCTTGTTGTGAGTTTGATGGTTTATTTGCTGCATGTTGTATTTCTTTGTATTTGTTTAAAGTACATATTTAACCATCTAAAAGAACAATTCCTCACACATAAACATTTACAAGAAGATGCATGAACTTAACACATAATTTTATCTTGCATATTTTAACACATGAAGCAAGGTCCTGTAAAGTTTTATTTTAATGAAGTAGAGGGTGCTTGCATAGCATAACAAGTCAGCCTTCTATTTTCAGATCACAAGGAGGATATAGTTCTAGCGGAGGTTACCATCTCTGTGATATATATGATAATGTCTCTTACTGGAAATGACATAGGTGGGGGCATTGGATACCCCACAATACCGTCCCAATCGAAAGGGACTTCCTCAGTACTTGGAGGGAGAGTTATCGAGGAGAGAAAAAATCTCTCATTTTCAGAAGGAGCGTTATCAGGAATATTGACAATATGGTTGAAGGATGCATCACCCTCCAAAAGGAGAGTTGGATTGACCAGATATTGCACTGGTATGACCACTTCTTAAATTTTAGATTGAAAAGGATGAATGATAACAGGGATAGGGGACACATCACCCTCAACAACAGGGGTATGGTCAGGAGAGGATTTTAGTGACATGGCTGCCGTGTCAATCGAAGGAGAAAAATGATGTGGGGAAACCATAGGCACCTCAGAATCCGAAGGGCCCTTAGGTGAGTCCCATGCTTCAAGTATCCAAGCAGTAACAGGAAAAAAATGAGTAAGGTGATTTCCTTCGCAAGTCCTACAAAGGAATTTAGGCTTACGTCTGAGACATCTAGGCTTTTTGATGCCCCCAACGTCGTTCATAATGGCTGGTGACATGCTCTCAACCTGAATGGAATAGGCGAGAGAGTCATATACTACATGATGTATAGAGGTTGGAGATGTGACATTGATATGACTTGTGGCGACTAGAGTGATGCCCCCAACATGACTAGTAGTGGCTGGGTGTGGGTTGTCAATATGGCTTGCAGAGGTCGTCAAGCCATATCCAACATGACTGGAAGAGGTTGGTAATGAAGCTCCAGTATGACTGGCAGTGACTGGACTAGTAGTGGGTTGTGGCATCTGATACCAAGGTCTAGGGAAAGATTAGCTTTGAAACATTGCAAGCCAGGAAGGGTCCTGGTTTATCCCTTGTCCCTGTCCGAAAAGGTAGTATCCTCTGCCTAACTGATCCTAAAAGGTTTGTACAGGCATCATCCTGAAGTCTGTGAAGAGACAAAAGTATGATAATGATTATTCAAGTGAGGATATATGTTTCCCCCTTGTGAATGGGTTCCATGAAGAGGGTAGCTCGAACCCTAAAACTAATTCTCCCCGAATGAAATACCTAAGGATATATGAGGACCCTCCATGGGAAAAGTGTTCGAAGGAATAGGCATGGCGGATGCAGGATACATAGATGGGGTGTAATAAGTATAAAAAGCACCCATTTGAGCACTAGATCCTGAAAGAGCATAGCTAGGACTGGATCCGTAAGAGGGAAGGTTCCAACATCCCACAGTGAGAGTTTGTTGAGGGACATGACTCATATCAAACAAAGATGTAGGTAGCAGGCTCATGGTGCCCCCAGATCCAATGATAGGACTCATATAAGTGGGTCAGGGAGAGGATGTAAAGGGTGAAAGCACAATTGGCATATCAATATGAAAATGACTAGAGACCCAAGGCATGGACTGAGTGTCATAATTCTGCATACCATTATGAAGAGTAGACATATTCATCCCCATGAAATGAGTGAAAATTATGGGGGTGGTAGTGGTAAAAGAGGGAGCTATGGGAACTCCATTATCCATGATAACGAAAACTTAGTAAAACATATTAAGGCCAACTAGTAATCAAAGAGTACACTAAAAAATCAAATGACCAATATGCACACAAATGGGGTAAAGTGGTTGAAAGGGGCCTCCCTCCTTAAAGAAGGTATGTATCACCCAAGAGGGGCCTGAGACTCCCTGCTAAATATTAGAGGTAACATATTTAGTTATAAGGGACCTCGTGGGCTTAACAACAAGTCTGCCAGATCCCCCTAGAGTGGTAATCCTCCATAAAGTTTGTGTGTTGCCCAACCCTTATCACCTAGGGTACCTATAGAAAAACCCCTGCAAGTAAACCTAAGTCAAGAAACTAAGCAATCGATGTATACCCGATGCACAGGCAAACATTTGTAAGTCAGGTCCACCGTATGGGCAGGGTAGCAAAGCTTGAAACCTTGAAAGCATTGCCTATCACAGAGGTAAGGGAACTAACAAGATCCCCAGATACGAATAGATCCCCAGAAATATCTTTGATGCTAAGAAGGTATCAGGGGGATATCCCTTCAACCAACCTCGCACGACCTCGTGATTAACTCCAGTGTGAGCAGAGCCTCCTGATACTACCAATTATACAATGGATTTATCCACTCCCTTTTTCAGACACATATGTTGATTTAATAGCCTTGGTGAACTTTACTCACAAAATCCTATTCCAAGGCACTAAATCCTAAGCTAGTTTGTGCACCCTAGAAAATAAAATCTTGACTAATCAATTTTAAATTATAACGTTAATTTTAGTGGTCGTGCTTACTAAAAAATGTATGGTAGTGAAACTCATGATGTTATGACTCAGCAAGTAAAGTAAATATGAATACAATGCAAAGTCCTAACTTCAATTTTCAATGAATGACATGCTTCTAATAACAAATGCAATTTTCAATTTAACTCTGCAATTCTGAAGTAAAAATGCAATCTTTCTTTACATGCACTAAGATAATGACAAAGACTCAAAAGATCAAAATCCCAAGCAATGCAAAATGCCTAATATTTTTGTATTTTCAATATAAGAAAAGATAAAATGCATGGAATGAACAACAACTTGATATACAAACTCTATTGTGTATAGAAACAAACAACTCAAGTAGGACACCAAGGAGAAAAACACCCATCCCAGTGTACAAGGACAATCAAAATGAAAAGATGATGAGAAAGACTCCACCCAGAAATTCAACCAAAGACATGTTTCTTGTAATCCCACAGAAACTTAACATTCATTACAGAGACCAAATAAGACTCAACAATCATCAAAACCCACCCAACAACCACCAAACCCGACAAAAAAATAAAACGAGGTTGATGTACGTGACTGTTCAAGAAAACATAGTGTATGTACGTAGCTTGTAGAAGGACAAATCCCGTATATACGCGACTGTCAAGCAAAAATCCATGTATATGTTTCAAAAACAAGGCTAGGCAAGGGAGAAGGCTGAAAAACTCAAACCCAAAGTGAACAGAGGTTGTCGAGAAATCATATGACAAGAAACACAATAGGAGCGAGAGAAATCCAAGGAGAAAAACACTCCAAACCCCAAGAAAGAAGATTCAATCCCCAATATGGTCGCCAATTCTATTACGAGGAAAATATCTCTATGGCTAGGGGAAAACCACAATAGATGGAAATGACTGCAGAAATCATCTCTATCCTCAAGTATGCTATATAAACAAATATTCTAGCAAGACAAGAGAAAAGGCCCACCTCATCCAGACGTTCGATGTAGTTCATCATTGAGCACTTGACCCAAATCAATACACCTGCAACTAGTCCTCAACAACCAAGCAAAGCAATCATATGGTGATAATATATGATGTTATCACATTCAATAGCATAACCCATTAATATACATAACAAATACGCCCATGGAATAATAATTGAAATATTTGAAAGATATCAATTGGACGGGAAAAGAGTATTTCTATTAATATATGATCAACAAAAGTGAAAATGTTACAGACTTCTGTGTCGGCACGGTTTAGAACCAAGAAAATAAGTTCCTTCCAGCTGGGCCTCCACCACTTCAATCCTCCACCAAAGGCAAGCTCATAGAAGAGAGACAATGAAGTTCTCAATAAATAAGGGAAGATCTTGGGGGCTGAACACTGTGTTCAAACTTAAAGGACAAGGGGATGCAAACTCAATATGAAGTAAATAATTTTTCCAGAGTAACTTTTCTCTCAAAGTTGAATTCTTTCTCCTCTTTTCCATAGCTCGGAATTGGCCCATTTATATCCTTCAAATGGAACTAAAGGGCCAAGTCGGAACGTTTCCAGTATATGGAAGGCCAAGGATCATAGATCTCCTGTCATGACATGGAAACCCGATACCATTTTTCATTTTTGGGCACAAATCCTGATGTACGCAGGCTGTAGTGGTGCAACCTTTGTATACGCATGTTGTATAGTAGGCAAGGTGCATACATGTGGAAAAAATGTATTTTTTAGCTATGGAATTTTGCAGAAAGGGATGAAAAGTCTACATAGGGAAATGGAAAAAGGACCTATCTGCAAGATTGCATAGGGTGAGGCAAATCTTTCTATAACAGTAATATCGAAGGATCTAAGAGTGCACTATATGCACAAATGGATAGGAAATTTTGGGTAGAATTGATGTATCTTATATGAGCGTAGTGTGCACCTGTTGTAAGGAATGAATATACATGAATAAGATAAGAATCCAACTGTTGTGGACGTAGCCCAATTGGGATGAACCATGTAAAATTCTTATGTTTTGATATGTGTGATGTTATGATGTGTTGGTTTAGTCTGTTTTTTGCGCACATGTAATATATGCTTAATGGTTAATATGAATATGTATCTGATGGTTCCACAGACATGTTGAATGGTTAAGTAAGGTGAATATGGCATATGTTATTATGTTGTTATGATTTCACGCATGGGGTATATTGCATGTTGACTGAATGTTAAGTAATAATGAATGTTAGAATGGTCTTCATTCCCTTCATGACTGCGAAAGCTGGTTCCTGCAGTCCCCATAGGTACCTCGAGTGAGACTTCACCTGCTTGCAAGTGATGCCAAAATGGATGGTATCTTGGGATTTGTTGGTGAATTAATGTTGAAACTTGGGTCTTCCCACTACATGCCAACAAATGGTTCCATTGTCGAGACCAGGATATGCGATTGAGGGGGATGTGAAAGCCTATTAAGGAGGAGATTGGAAAATGGTTGGAAACGAAGGAGATCGAGTTTGTTGTAGATAAAAATAATGATCCATGGATCAACACAAAGAAATAACTACAAAGGTATGTGTTTACATATTTGCATGAAATTTTCTTTGCTGATTTTTCAAATATTTTAATAGAGTGGATCTAGGGATTAGTTGAACAAATAAGAAGATTTTGTACTATTGTTCTAAGAAATTGGATCCCTGAGTTAATTAGGAAATTCAATTCTATAAGCAATCGGGTATCAAGTGCAGCATATTACTGGCTAGAAAGTGTGTTGGGAGGTTACATTACTAAATTTTCCATAGATTGTATTCAGTCGTATAGTGTTGTTGAAAGGGAATTATTTAAGGGACCATGCGGGAGATATCTGAAGTCATTATCTACTTGGATTAAGATGTTATTGTGAGACAAGGGATTTATGAAAATGGAATCAGATTGCAAAGCACCTTTGTGCACATAGGGAGAATGGGGGGTGACCAGGGGATTGTATAAGTGTAAAGAGGGATGAAGAGAAGGAATGAGGAACAAATGGGATGAGGATGTTGAGATAAGAAGAGTGCGTGACAAATGAAGAGATTGGAGTATTGCACAGTGGTAAGAGATTTAGACCGAATAATAAGAAGACTGTGGCTGAGAGAGAGGAGAAGCACAGGAAGATCGAGGAAAGAGACACTGGTGTGATACTCTATATAGAAGGGATTTTTCACATAGAATAAAATATCCATCAACTTAGTCTAGTAGAAGAATATCCCATTCAGATCAGACTCTTTGTCAAACCCATGGCCTTGTGTGTGTCAAAAAGAACTAAGGTAAGATCATAATATTTTTCAATTTTAGTTAGTGAAAGAAGAAAATATAGTAGTAAGAGTAGTAGAAGTAATACGCCGAGTTAGAATCAATTAGTATTATCCGGAAAAAATACCACATAGAACACGATGGTAGGAGTAGATCCTACTTTAATAATACATGTCTTCCATGGAGCAGGGACAAAGGATCCCTAAAAACATTTTTTCATTTATGAGACTACATGGAATGTGAAGAATGCCCAAGATGATGATGTGAATATTGTGTAGTTGGAAATGAAATATTAGACTACGAAAGATCGCACATTATTATGGTACATGAAATATCAGACTACGACACCTACAGGACAAACTAGAACATTGGTAGAGGTAAGACAAGATCTATTGAAAAACTTTCAAAAAATTAAATCTGAGTCGCAGTGCAATACAAAGCTGAAGGAGATCAAGTATATAGTGAATGAATCGATGTGGTACTATGATCAATGATCCAAAAAGGATCCAGAGAAGACTAAGGACAACTCAGAATTCACATAAGCAACTCAGGAAGCTTAGAATGTCCTCAACAAACAGAGAAAGGGAAAACATTCAAAGTCCTCAAAACTCGGTGAAATTAGAAACATCGCGAAGAGTGCATCACAAGATTTCCAACGGTGTAAATGACTTGTCAAACAAAGTTACAGGTAAAAAGATATTCACGATCAAAGTTTCGGTCAACCTAGCCCAGTCAGTTGGGATGAGTTAATATATGTATTACTGACATCAACATTAGTACAAATTATGTCAGCATCTATACAATATACGTGGCACATGCAGGGGGTGACACGTGTCATGCTGATGTCAACATGGTGATGTGGTAGCACTAGAGGCTATCATGTGTCACTCATTTTTGGCATTTTTCGATCAATATGTGGACCAATGAGGAAGTGACACATGTAAGTCCATACAACCACATGGAAGAACATACGGGATGTGGTAGGATGATGTGGCAAGGTCATTGTGCAAGTGGATGGTGTGGGCCAATGGTTGGATGGCATGTGGCCCAGTCATGGTCTACCATGTGGCAGTGGGAAAATTCCCAATGAGGGCCCGAAACCGAATTTTCAAAAATTAAGAAAAGGCCCACCAAATATGGTGGGATTGCTGCCAAATATGGTGGCCAAAATTTCGATTCCGACAAATATAAACAAACAAATCCAAACTTGGCGGTGGTTCCAAACCACAAATATATTGTTATAACTATAAGCCCAAAAGGGGAGGCCCATGGGCTCGACCCCGAGACCTCCCCCTATCCAAACACCTTACATAGTATCCGCCAATCATTGGGCCAACAGACTCTATTGATCAATCCACCCAACATTTAATTTAAATTTTGAGTTTTCCCATGGACGGGAGGAGGGCACTTGATGGTATGATTGAGCATGATTTTCGAGACAAAGTATAGTGAATTAATTGAGGTTGCAGGCACAAAAACCAAGATGATATTTCTCAAGGGCCTGGGAGTGCCAGAGTTGGATTGAGGCATGGAAAGAATCATTTTTGGGTAATTAGACGCCACAAATTCAATGGTGATATCTATTTTCTGATCCGAGCAAAGCTTCTACATCTTAATTCCAGAATGAGGTATACTTATGTATTTTTCCAAATTCTTTTGTTGAGTTAATAAAGAGGCCTACCCATTTGAGAGCAGGACCTGGAGACGTAGTCCACCAGGGATGAACTCCGTTATCAATTTTTTTTGTTCATATTTGATGCTTATGTCTCTTCATTATTGAGATTTTCCTTCTTTATGGTGCATTTTAATTTATGCTCATTTAATACAATTCTTTATAAGTCACTTCGATGAAAATATCCTGGATCATGTTGGTAATAGAGTAGTCATCATTGACTTGAATTGTAGAGTGTGAATGCTTACTAGGGCCAAGCATAAGTAGGGTGAAGGAAATATTAATACTTTCAATCTCGAAGTTGGTCGTGCATCTTGAAGGAAGAAAATGGTAGAAGAGGACAAGTGTGATGAACAAGAGAGAAACTTCCATATGGTCTTTTATCGCATGCCAGAAATGGTCGAGCGAATGTATGGAGACTACGAGAAGAGGATGAAGAAGAAAGGGAAGAAAAAGGAATCGCAAGTTGATGATAATGATTCAGTGAATAAATGGGTTGGAGGAGACCCTCTTGAGCCTCCATCTTCACCATCAAGTTCTAGCTCTTCTTCCTCTGAGCATTCTCATCTAGCCATAAAGATTCATTTAAGAAACCATTGTTAAAGCTTGATGAAAACTTTGATTTACCTATGTTTAATGGACATGCTAATCCTGAAAAGTTAGATAATTGGATCCGACAGGTTGAAGTTTATTTCCGTGTTCAATAGATTGATGAAAAGGAAGTTAAAGTGCAATTGGCTTCTCTTCGGCTGGAAGGCACCGCTCTCGTATGGTGGGAGAGAAAACTTTAGGACATAAGTAAGTGTGGTAATATTCTTTCCTCATGCTCAAAATTTAAATCAGCGATAAAGAAGCAATTTTATCCATTGTGTTATTTACATAAAGCAATGATGGAATGCCAAACTTTAAGACAAAGTAAAGGTCAAACTGTACAAAATTTCACGGAAGAATTTAGGAAGAAAGATCTTGCATTAAAAATTCCTTTGGATTCTTATGAAACTTTAATGAAGTATATTGGTGCACTTCATAGTTATATTCGTCATAATTTGCTATTGTTTAACCCCACCAGTATTGACGAAGTTTTTGTGTAATCCACTCACCTTGAGAATAGGGGAAATCATGTTCAAGAATATCCCACAAAATAACCTTCCAATATCCCACATAAGCAGTTTAAGAAGTTTAAAATGAAGGACAAAAAGACCGCCACTATAAAGAGAGAAGAAGGAAAACCATCTTGCACTCATTGCAAGAAAAGTGCTCATGATGATGAACACTGTTGGAAACTACATCCATAGAAGAGACCCAAACAGTTTGGTGGAAAGGGGAATACAAATACCGTTTCTACAGTACAACAAGATCTTGGTTTTGATTCAGGAGACGAAGGAAAAATCACAATGGTTGGAGTACAAGGTAAAGATTCCCTTCATGCTAGTTCAAATTCCATTAATGAATCTCATGATGATGAATGAAAGAGGAATGAATTATTTCGCATAAGAGTTGTATCTAAACACACTAATATAGATACATTATTTGATCCATGTTCCCAAGTAAACTTGATATCTGAAGAACTTGTCAAAAAGATGGGTCTTGAAACTAAACCACATTCAAAGCCTTATCCTCTTAGTTGGGTATGTGATAAAGCAAAACTTAATGTTACCAATCAATGTAGGGTCAGATTTTCTATTACTTCAAAGTTGATTGATGAAGTGGATTTGGATGTTGTATCATTTGATATATGTGGAATAATGTTGGGGAGTCCTTATCTTTATGATAGAAAAGAAGTATTATTTTGTCATGAGAACAAATATCACCTTTCTAAGGGGGGAGTGGAATATATTGTTAAAGCCCACAACATGAGGGTAAAAAAAACACTTGTTAGTGTCGTACAAATGAAGAGACTCATAGAGACTAATAAGAGATATGTACTTATGGTCGTAAGGGAGAAATATGTCGGAACATCCGACGCTTTACAAGGATGTGATCCTTCTCATAAGAAATAATTAATTGATATTGTTTCTAAGTATGATGATATTTTCTAGGAACCATATGGATTACCTCCTAAGAGGGAAATCCAACATGAAATACATATTCAACAGGATTCTCCCCTTCCTAATGAGGGCATGTACAGGATGTCAGTTGTAGATATGGCTGAGATCAAGAAGCAGGTACAAGGCTTATTGGATCAAGGGGTCATCAGGCCCAACTCATCTCCTTGTGATTCTCCGATCATGATGGTTCCAAAGAAAGATGGCACATGGAGAATGTGTGTCAATTACTGAGCCTTAAATAAAATCACGGTGAAAAATCGATACCCTCTTCCTCGTATAGATGATTTACTTGATCAGTTAAAGAATTTTGTTTATTTCACTAAGTTGGATTTGAGCAGTGGATACCATCAGATCAAGGTTGCAGAACAAGATGCATGGAAGAATGCCTTTAAAACCAAACAAGGACTGTTTGAGTGGTTAGTTACGCCATTTGGGATTTGTAATGCTTCGACAAATTTCATGCGTGTGATGAATGATGTATTCAGGCCATTTCTAGATGATTTTGTGATTGTATATTTAGACAACATTCTTATTTTTAGTGGGACTTGGGATGAACATGTAAGGCATGTAGCAAAAGTATTGGATACTTTGAAAAGGGAAAAGTTGTATGTAAAACTGTCCAAATTTGAATTTGGTAAGACTACACTTGTGTACTTATGTCATATTGTAGGAGGAGGACAATTGAAAATTGATCCTTCCAAGATTGATGTAATTGTAAATTGGCCTGAGCCCAAAAGTGTAACTGAAATACAAAGCTTCTTAGGTGCATTCCAGTATTGGAGGAGATTCATTTCAAACTTCTCCTTTGTAGAATCTCCTTTGCATGCCTTAACCAATGTGAAGAACACTTTTCACTGGGGATGAAAGAAACACAAAGCTTTCGACACTTTGAAGGAAAATATCAGTACCGCACCAACATTAGCACTGCTGAATCTTCAACAACCCTTCGAGATCGAGCCAGATGCCAGTGGATACACCATGGGTGCAATATTGATGAAATATCACAAGCTTATCTATTACCACTCTGAAACTTTTAACCAAGATGTTGTTAACTATCCTACATATGATAAAGAGTTGTATGCATTAGTTCAAAGCCTAAATAAATGGAAGCGCTACTTGTTAGGGAAGGAAATGATCATACATATAGATCATCAACCCTTACAATAACTCCAAGCACATACCAAACTACAACAATATCGACATTACAGATGGATGGGTTTCCTACAACAATTTCATTTGGTAATCAAGTACAAAAAGGGTACGAGTAACAAGGTAGTTGATATGCTTTCTATACCTCCTATTGTTTCTTATATTATTTTGAAGAATGCTTCTTTATCTCATTATGTCTATATGGAACAATATGCCATTGATGAAGATTTTAAAGAAGTACATAAGAAGCTAACCTATGGTGCACAGGTAGAGAACTATTGTCTGCAGGGAAAACTACTCTACCATCTTGGAAGGCTATGTATTCCTACAAGTGAACGAGTCCATGTAATATGAGAACTTCACACTTCTCTTTTGTTTGGGAATTTTGGGGTAGGAAAAACTATAGCGCATATGTAGAGGTTTTGTTACTGGCCTCAGATGAAAGCAACTGTAACTAAATATGTAAAGGGGTGTGTGATGTGTTCTACCTGTAAGCCCACTAATAGAAAACTAGGGCTATACTCACCACTACTTGTTCCATCCCATCCATGGGAAAGTAACTCCATGAATTTTTTAGAGGGTTTACTAATGTCGAAAAGGGGTCATGACTATTTGTATGTTGTAGTGGATAGGTTCAGCAAGATGTGTATCTTAATGCTATTTAAAAAGCATATCATTGCTAAGCAGATTGCTAATCTCTTCTTTCAGTATGTTTGGGTTCACTTTGGATTTCCCACATCCATTATCTCGGATCGAGATACTCGATTCCTTGGGTATTTTTGGACACATTTGTGGAGAATGATGGAGACCAAGTTGAAGAGGAGAACAACTTTCCATCCACAGACCGACGACAAAGGTTGTTATCTAAACAAAGGTACTTTTTCTTCAAGGCTACTGCAACAAGCATCTCGAGTTATGGGATGAACATATACCCTATGTGTTATCACATGGAATTGATTGGGTCAATTCATCCTTAGGTTTTATTTTATTTTTAACCTTAGTGTTGTTTAGTTTTTACTTTTTTCCTCTTCCTTATAGTATTTTAGGTTTTAGCACAATAGAATTAGTGTTAATATTGGCCCAAACCCTTGATTTATGTCTTCATATTTATGACATGGTTAGACAAGCCATCGTCCTTATGCCTCCACCACCACCCTGACATGTCACCACTTCCACAATGTACTAAAACCCCTCCACTTTGTCCCTCTACCCATTAGAAGGTCCAATCAAGTTCTTTTTGTACACTACCATCTCATCAGACATTTCACAGCGCATCTCAAGTACACTTTTCTCTCATTTCCATAATACCACTTATGATGCTTTGTCAACTGATCTCCTTGTTTTCAACACTCATTTCTTTAAGGAAATAATCTGGGATTTCATCATTTAAAGATCTTCTAACTATTTTTCCAAGATTTCAAATTGTTCCTAGCTCGATGCTGCAAAAATAGGTGTTTTCAAATATGCGCTACGAAAAATGTTGCGAACTGGTTGGCAAAACTGAGTTGGAGGTTAGACTAGCTGTAGGTGGATTCATCCAAGCTCAAGCCCATCAATTTCCAAGCCTCATCCTCCATGTACTCCATGAGAATTTTAAGCTTTGTTGAAGGACATTAAAGGATGTTTTATCACCTCTTCTCCTAGGTGTTGCGAACTGATGGTCCACGCTGCCAACAACACTGTTCACATAGAGACAAGTAGGAATAGGAAGAGAAAAGACATTGCTAAAAATTACGAGGCTCATAAGGAACAAGAAGAGGAAGGGGAATATCATTCTCTTCAAAAAGGTAATTTTCACCCCAACCAACTCCAAAATTAACAGAAATTCCATCAGCCAAAGCCACAAGCACAAAGGGAAGGAGGTTACTTTTCCCATCACCATCTGTTGTATTTGAAGCTAGAGATAGGAGACCCTTTAGTAGGTCATCAAAAAAGAAGGAAAGTGTTGACAAATAGGATGAAACTCCCATCAAGAGAAAGGGTAAAGGTAAAGTTTAAGTTGTTGAAAAACACATTGAGGTGATAGACATAACCACCCCTCTAGATAACACTACTTTAAAAAGGTTGATCAGACAGCTTAGAGAAGCCAAAAAGGATATTGCTGACTTGAAGGGAGAAGGTTTGGTTGAGAGAGAAAAGTTGAAGGATCTTATGGATATGTATTTGGACACTATTGATAAGGCCATGTTTAGAAAAAAAAATATTTTTCCCCTCCATAGGCAGATTAAGAATTTATATAGACAGAACATGAATTTACAATCTCAGATCAGAAGACTTAAACTGGAGTTGCAACCTTTTAAGCAAGAATTAGTCCAAAGGAATTTGAATATGATGGCCTAATCTGCCACCAGAGGGAGCACTAGACTCAGGAAGTGAAGTGAAGTGTCTTAAAGAATCTAATTTTTGGAAGTCCTTATCATTGCATTTTTGAATATTTTTGAGGAATTATGTTTCTATGACTGAGTTTTTCACTCATATACCATATTATGAGGCTTCTACAGACATACCTAACTCTGGAGAATTTTTTTGAGTGTTTTGGGGCTTAAAATGGACAAATTGGGCAGCTAAAAGACATTTCGCAGTGCCTGGCACTACGAACTGGTCTACATAGTCAAACGTTGCAAACTTTGCTACAAATTCCACTGTGAACTGGATGATACAATGATCACTATAGGATTCACTGCAAACTCCTATTTATATGGTTCAAGAGGATCAATGGTCACCATATGGCTAGGGGAGCATGGTACAACTATTTGGAAGTTAGTTTAAAGCTGGAGGATACTTGGAAACAAAATAAATGCTCTCAAAGGACACCTCATTATGCAATATTAAGGTGTTAGGATAATTGCCAACATTAGCCTTTGTTGTAATAGTTTGTTATTTATAGTTTGTACAGGTGTTTTTACCTAAGTTTAAGATGAAATAATCCTATGTTAGAGGATGAACTCACATTGTATGCTATCATTCCATTTCTAGGATATTAAAGAAGCATTAGAAGACATTTTTTGGGTTCGAATGGTTGATGTAAAATACTCTTTTGGTGATTTTAATATAACATAGCCTACTCTGGTTTGATGTATCAGACTTGATGAAATTTTGTTTAATGGAAGTTAGTTTTCTCTCTTTCCATATTATCTCTCTCTCATACCGAATTTTTACTATCATTGAATGATTCAAATGATATTTTGTAGCTGTATTGCAATGGATGTTTGATTGTGATCCTGTTATAACTTTCTCAGATTTTTTTATCTTGGATTTAAGAAGCTCTTGTATCTTAAGATTTTCTCTCCTTTGTCTACTGGTAAATCATTATTCTAGTGGTAGAATCACTTCATTTTTCTTACTAAGTCTTCCTTCTATCTATAATAATCCTCAAAACCTTGACCTAATTTAAACAAGACCTCTCTAGTTGATGCATTTCATCTAGAATTTCATGTGTCTTGACATTGATGAACTTCGTTTTATCCATTCGATACCACATTTAAAGACTTGTCTCATAAACCTATTGATGGGTAATGAGATTTCACTTTAGCAGTCAAAGTGTAACTTTCAGTGCTAACATTGTTTGCACCGTTGCCGAGGAACGGATTGAAAACATTTCCCTAGGATTGAACGACAAAGAAATACTGATTCTAAGGGTGCATAGTAATCAGTACATTGGAGACTGCAGTTTTCACCTGGTGACTCCATTGTTTCAGTTGTGGCTCCTAAAAGCAGAAAAATGAGTTCTACCCCACATCTACCTCTAACTACTCCTGAAGTTGAACCAGATAACATCATCAAGAAAGGAAAAGCTTCTCAAGAAGGATTTTTAGTTGTTGTTCTAGGTACTACTGGTCATTTTCCTGATTCCACTTTTAAAACACCATTAGTTGTATCTAATACTCCTCTTTTACCCTCTGTTGAAATTTCTAGAGATTTAAATCTTGAATATTTGCCTACAGAATATTCTTCTTTTTCTCCCAAATTGAAAGAAGAAAGTTTTGAAGTTATTGCCTCACTAGATGTTGTAAGTTGGTTTAGACTTGAAATATTAGAGGATTTTCCTACCCTAGGTTCTCCTTCTCCTCCCCCTCTTAAAATTGTTGTGAACAAAGATGAAGATACCTCATTTCCCTTGGAATTTCCACCGTCCTCTTCCAAGACTCATCCTCTCCTTGTTAAAAGCGAAACTTCTCCATCGTATATTCCTCCTTCTCCCAAGATACACATCATCAAGACTACAAATGTACCAATCAAGACCCAATCTCCTCCTTATTCTCCTAGAATTTATAATCCTTCTCTTCATAATCCAATGGCATGTGCTAACCTTCCCAGAAATAGGATGGATTCCATAGTGTCTTCTAGGTATGCCCCTCTATTGTTGCCTCGGCCTATGAATGCTCTCCCAATTGGAGACTATCTTAAGTACATGCCTAAGTTTACAGGGGAAGAGGACATAACTACAGAGGAACACCTTGCAACCTTTTATAGCTTTGCTAACAATCTTAATATTGAGAATGCGTATGTTTAGAAGAGAGTTTTTGTACAAATCCTTGATGGTGAGGCTAGGAAATGGTTTAGGGGTTTAAATATTGGATTTATTGTTGGAATTGAAGCTCTAGATGATGCCTTTCTGAGGCATTAGGGAGATAAGAAAGATTTCTTATATTATATTACAGAGTTTGGGTCACTCAAGAGAAAAGAAGAGAAATATGTTTAAGATTTTTCAAAGAGATTCAATAAAATGTACAACAAAATCCCTACAGAAATTAAGCCTACTGAAACTTATGCCAAGATAACCTATGCTAGTGCTTTTGACCCTGAGTTTTGTCTCTTATTGAGAGAAAGGATATCTACCTCTCTAACTCATATGAAAGATGCAACCTTGGAGGTAGAATCAAACATATTGGCAACTGATAAGATCAAGGGAAAATTTGATAGAGATAGGAGAAAAATAGGGCTAAAGCATCAACCTGCGATTCTTCTAGTGTTAACCCTCAAGTAGATGAACTAACAAAACTGGTTAAATCACTTTCTGTTGAAATGGAAAAAATGAATCTTGAGGGGAAACAAAATTATAAAAATACAAAAAGTATTGATAACAGAGGAAATTTTAGGAGACAAAATAATTCCCCTCAGATCCTTCAAAGAGATCAAAGAAATAGGGATGACAAAAAAGTTCAAACCCCTCTTCAAAATAAATGGTTGATGATGAAGTAGGAGAGGATGAAGAAATAGATCCAAAAATTCATTGTGTGGGTGATACCTCCCCATCCCCTATTCTAACTCAGTTTGCATATGAGGAGTCTCTTATGGATAGTCAGTTGAATGAATTGAGTAAAGGGGAAACATATAATGAAAACCAAAGTAAATACAAATTAAGGGAAAAAAAGAAGGATGGAAAGCCTAGTACCTCAGATCATCCCAACAAAACATAAAATTCTGCTAAGGATGTGGTTTCTAGTAGCAAAGAAAAAGAGGAACAAAACTCTCAAAAATTGATTAAGGCCCCTGTTCCAGAAATTAAGGAGATTTTGAAATCTCCCTCTTCCTTTAGTTTTGAGAATGAAATTCAAAAGATAAAAATTCCAGTACCATTTTTACAACTGATTAAAAATAAAGAGTTCAAAAGGTATATTTCCAAGATGTTGCAACCTGAGTCTTCCTCCACTTCCACATACCCAGTGAACCTACAAGATAAAAAACCAACAGTCATATTGGGACCTTTGGTAGAAGACAAGGATGACTCTTCTCCTACATTTTACACATCATTTAATATTCACGATAAAGTTTTGCACAACTTCTTGATGGACTCAGGTGCATCTCATAACCTTATGCCTAAAACTGTCACAGATGAGATTGGTATGGAAATTACTAAAACCTATCATGACGTATACTCATTTGACTCCAAAAAAGTGAAATTCCTTAGGGTGATCAAAGACCTAGTTGTTACCTTGTTTCAATTTACCATGAAGAGTGTGGTCATGGATATTGTGGTTGTTGATGTCCCCCCTATGTTTGGGATGCTATTTTCAAGATATTGGATCAAGAGACTAAGGGGATCTTTGCAGATGGACCTTTCATATGCCACTATTCATGTATTTGGAGGAGAGCACATAAGGCTTTATATGGAAGCACAACTAGCTTACATCATCAGTGATGAAGCTAATCCTACAAACCACCCCATTTTTGTAGTTGACACTGATCTAGGATCCAGTATCTTAAAACTCACTAATGCTCCTTGATCACCTATTGAAATCAGAAAAAAACCTATTAAACCTTGTGAGACACCTCCTCAAAATACCCCAGTTTGGAATATGTTTTTTATGGGGCCTCTTCTAAAAAAGGCGCTGGTGTTGGAGTGGTTTTTATCTCTCCAACTCAATAAATCATATCTTTGTCTTATAAACTAGAATTTGAAACTACAAATAATGTAGTAGAGTATGAGGCTCTTGTCTTGAGTTTGAGGGATGAACAAGATATGAAGATTGAGAAGTTAGAAGTGTTTGGGGATGCTGAAATAATTATGCATCAGGTTTAAAATTTGTATCAAGAAAAACACCCCAAGTTAAGGACTTACATAAATGAGGTTTGGGATCTTATTGATGATTTTTTCTTATCTTTTAACATCTCTTTTGTTCCAAGAGAAGAAAATGTTATGGCAGATTCTTTGGTTGTTTCTGCAAGTAAATTTAAAATTCCTTTTACCCCTAAGCTCAAATATGATGTGGAAGTAAAGTATAGATCCTCTATGCCTAAAAATATTAAGCATTGGAAGGTCTTTGAGGATGATATTGAGATTAATAGATTTCTGGAAACAGTGGAAGAGTTTTCTGCTCTTCACATTGATCAAGATCATGATGATACAAAAATCCCTCATGCTCATATTTTGCTCAATAAAATTGCAGACCACAAGATTGTCCAACTTCCCAGTAACCATATTCCAAAGGGATTGGTCCCCTTGGAGAGATTATTTGACAGAAATGATGTTGTTGTGAAGGCTAAAGGTTCAAAAGAAGAAGCTAATGTGACATAATGCAACTTAGGTACAGAGGAAAATACCAAATATGTCAAATTGTCTAGCAGTTTATCAAAGGAGCAAAGGGATGAGTATGTGAAGTTACTAGAGGAGTTTTCTAATTTATTTTCTTGGAAATATGAAGATATACAAACTTATGATACAAGCATAATTGAACATAAGATACCTTTGAAAGATGAGACCAAGCCATTTAGGCACAAACTGAGACAGATAAATCCCATGTTGCTTCCTATTATGGAAAAGGAATTCAAGAAACTGCTTGATGCTAAGATCATCATACCTCTAAGGTACTTTAAGTGGGTGGCCAACCTAGTCAATGTGAGGAAAAAGAATGGTGAAATCAGACTTTGTGTTGATTTCGAAAATCATAACATAGGATCCAAGAAAGATAAATATCCCTTGCCTAATATGGAACATATTTTACAGAGAGTGACTGGTTTAGAAAGGATGTCTATGATTGATGGCTTCTCAAGGTACAATCAGATCTCTATCCTACCTGAAGATAGAGAGAATACACATTTCACTACTCCTTGGGGCACATTCATGTATGCTAAATCCCCTTTGGTATAATGAATGCAGGAGCAACCTTTTAGCGAGCGATGGATATTGCCTTCATTGGGAGAAGGAAAAATTTGTGGTCATCTATCTAGATGACATTACAGTGTTCTCAAGATATGATAAGGAACATTATCATCATTTGAAGAAAGTTTTCCTAAAGTGTAGAAAGTTAGGGTTGTCTCTCAATACTAAGAAGTCTTTGTTTGCTATGAAATAAGGCAATTTGTTGGGACACATTGTATCAATAGAAGGGTAAGGATTGATACAAGTAGAGTAGAGGCCATCCATACTCTGTCTCTTCCTAGATCCAAGAAGGAGATCCATTCTTTCTTGAGTAAAATAATGTTTTTGAGAAAATTCATCTCTAACTTTGTTGAATTGGTTAAGTACATCACATCTATGCTTAGAAAGGGAAGTGAGGTGAAATAGGTTGTTGAAGATCAGAATTATTTTGACCAAAACAAACAAGCATTGACTAAGGCACCTATTCTCATCAGTCCTGATTATTCAAATGAATTTCTGATATTTTCTTTTGCCGCTCATGACACATTGGTTGATGTCATTCTTCAGAAAAACACAGATGGGATGGAGAAACCTATTTCCTTTTTCAACAAAGAATTAAGGGATGCAGAGATGAGGTATGATATTATGGAAAAGAAGGCTTATGCTTTGGTTAAAGCCATTAAATCCTTCAGGGTATATATTCTGCATTCCAATATTATTTCTTATGTCCCATCAACCTTTATGAAGGAAATACTTATCCAACCTGATATAGTTGGAAAGGGGAGAAAATGGATTACCAAAATTCTGGAGTTTGACCTTGAAATGAAGCCTACCAAGTTGGTAAAAGGGCAAGGTTTAGCTATATTGTTGGTTGAATCAAATTGCAAAGCATTGGGGTTAATTTCATAAACCTAAACTCTGAAAACCAACAAATTGATATCTTTGTCAAAATCCCTCATATCAGTCATAACTTGGCAGAATGCACTTGGTACAAAGACATTATTTATTTTCTGCAAAATTTGCAGCCTCCTGATGGTTTGGAGAAGAACAAGGTGAGAGATTTGAAACTAAAAGAAATCAAATATTGTTTGATTGATCACATATTGTATTAGAAAGATCCTCTAGGTGTTCTCTTGAGATTTCTAGATCGACAGGAGGCTCAAAATGTCATGATTGATTTTCATGATAGCTTGTGTGGGAGTCATCGCTTTTGGAGAACCACAGGATATAAGATCCTCAGAGATGGGTATTTTTGGCCTAGCCTTTTTACTGATGTTTGTGCAAAGATTAGGGCCTGTGATAAATGTTAGAAGTTTTTAGGAAAGCAACAATTGAAATATTTTCCTCTGAAGCATCTGGTGGTTTCTGGTACTTTCCAGTAGTGGGGACTTAACTTCATTGGGGATATTAATCCAGCATCAAGTGGTCAACATCAGTGGATTTTGAATGCAACTAACTATTTCACCAAATGGATAGAAGCCATTCCTACAAGGAGTGCCTCACACCAGGTAATCATTGTTTTTCTTGAAGATATTATGTCAAGGTTTGGTTGCGCAAGCAAGATTCTTACTGATAATGCAACATCTTTCAAAGTTGAACCATTGGTGAAATCTTGTGAGAAACATGGGATTCAAGTAGTTCACTGATGCCAATTCCCTCAACCCGTAGGTCGAAAGGTCCACATCAGCACAGGATCTTTCCTTCTTCCACAGCCCGAAGAAATCTAACGCTCTTCTTTTTTCCTATCGGGAAATCTGCACCCACAACAACTCTCACGAGATCCCCTATTTTCACTCGGGAGATCGGACTTCACTACTTCGCGAGGTCAGTGGTTGAGCGTTGGTTTCATGAACCCCTGAAAACCCGAAAACAGTCAACGCTGACCCTTCCTTTACCTTTCGGGACTTTCTCTATCGCGAATTCGACGCTCGCAATGTTAAGGAACTTGCTTTTCCGACTCCCGAATCCCGATTAGCCTAAACTCCGACGCACGCATGAATTTGACTTTTCAAAGGTCCTCACTTCATCGAAATTTCGGAGTTCGCAATATCGCGAATCCTGATGCGATTGTTTTGGGACTTCTCACCACGAAAACCCGAAATGGTGTGCCAGCTGTCCACCCCACTGACTCCCGTGGCCCCACATTGTTCTCTTAGTCGTCGGGATATCACGTTTCGCGATTTCAAGATTCCTGTCGCTATGTTCACAGGACTTACACCCATGAAACTCCGATGCACATATCAATGTGTAAATCCGATGGTTCTTGTGACTCGGATCTACGGTCCTACCCTTACTGAGCTTGGAACCTCTCGGGAATACCTGCAGTATCTCCCTTTCTTCTCTGTGATATCTAACGACTCATGGGATTTCATGAATTCTCCTCAAGGAATTCCGACCGTCCATTCTTCCTTGATGATTCCTACAAATGACCAAGTGTCCCTCCATGGAACTCGTCCACCTGTAGCAACAAACTTTCAATGCCTCCTTACAAACGCCTAGATTTGAATCCCTTCGACTCCTTCAATGACCTTGAAGGCTTTAAACCTTTGAACTTTCCACGACTCTGCGTCTTCCAGAGACCCCTTGCATGCACTCCTTGCGGCAGCCTTTCAACACTTTCAAGTGCTAAAATTTTCTCGACTCTGCGCACACCTGCAGCAGCAGTCCTTCAATACTTCACTCAGGTTCACAACCCATGAATTTGAATCAACCTCTTTCTATTAATCCAAATATCTGTACATGGGTGTTCTTACACAACTCTCTGCATGCTCTTGCTCTCTTCAACAATGCTGCTTCAATAATGTTACAATACACAATGAGGGTGTCTATATCATGTTTCCCTCTTGCACTCTAGAAACTGTCTAATCTAGAATTAAATTCTTTCTACCTGCATTAACTACTTTAAATGCCTTCTACCTACTAAGGATGAGAGAAAATGGCTCAAGGTCCATTACATTTTACAAGTGTTCTTCTTCTTAATGACTTCATTTAAGATCGCGCATCAACTTCAAGGTAATTTCAAAATGTGTGTTGGCGCTTGTCCAGCTGTCTTCCACTTCCACGCTGGCTTGCTTGATGTTGGTGATGCTCCTGCATCATACTTCCGGGCTTGAAAAATTTCATGGGCTCATGTCCATGAGCTCACGCATGGTTTGTCCATGCTTCTGGATTTCTTCTTCGGTCTCCCAGCTGGCATCTTCAACTGGATGGCCCTTCCACTTGACCAAATACTCAAATTATTCTTTTCTTCTAGTCTTCTTACCAACTCTTTTATCCAGTATGCGCTCCATCTGCGGCCTATATGCAACTGGCATTTGTTTTTTCCACTGAATCACTGGCTTCTCATTTTCTGCTCCTGCTTCCTCAGGTTTATATGGGTACAAATCTGAGACATTGAATATCAGAGAAATTCCGATCCCATCGGGTAATTCAATCTCATAAGCATTTGCCCCAAACTTCTTCAAGACCCTACATGATCCGATTTTCTTCATCTTCATCTTATTATATGTTCCTCTCGGGAACCTTTCCTTTCTCAAGTGTGCCAGAATCAAGTCACCAACTTCAAACTGAACTTGTCTTCTGTGTTGATCTGCTCTACGCTTGTACTCCTGACTTGAACTCTGTAGTCACTCCTTCATCTTGCTGTGAAGTTCCTTCATTGCCTCTGCGAATTTTTTTGCACTAGCACTTCTAGTCACAGTCTGTTCTGAATCCCTTAATTTAGAAATTCCTCTCAGCTGCATGCCATAAACAACCTGAAATGGACTTTTCCCTGTGCTCCTGTTCACTGAGTCATTATACACAAACTCTACCTATGGTAATATATTGTCCCACTGGCTGTGGTGTTCTGTCACCAAGCTTCTCAGCAAGTCTCCCAGACTTCTGTTCACGAATTCTGTTTGTCCATCCGTCTGAGGATGATACACTGAACTAAACAACAGGTTAGTTCCTAGCTTCTTCCATAAGGTCCTCCAAAAATGCCCTATGAACTTCGTATCTCTGTCCGAAACTATGCTCCTTGGCAAACCATGAAGTCAAATGACCTCTTTGAAAAACAGGTTCGCAATGTGAGTTGCGTCACTGGTTTTCTGACATGGAATGAAGTGTGCCATCTTGGAAAATCTATCCACCACCACCAAGATTGAATCGAAACCTCTTTGTGTTCTTGGCAACCCCAATACAAAATCCATGCTAATTTCATCCCATGGCCTCTCTGGTATGGGCAATGGTTGATAGAACCCTGCATTTTGTCTTCTTCCCTTCGAATGCTGGTAGATTCTGCATCTGTCTACGAATCTCTTGACGTCTGCTCACATTCCCAGCCAAAAATATGACTCATTCATCTTTGTGAATGTTTTTTCATGACCAAAATGCCCTGCCAATCCTCCACTGTGTTTCTCCTTTAACAAATTCTCCTTCATGGAGCATTTCAGAATACACAGTTGATTGCCCTTGAACAACAACCCTTCCTGGATCATGTATTCGGACCATTGGATTCTATCCCTGAGAAATGGATTCTTAGTTGCTTCATACGCCTCTTTAAAATATGGATCATCTGCGTACATGTGCCTGAGATCATCAAAACCCAACGTTTTGACTCAGAACTCCTGCAACAACAAACACTTCCTGCTCAAAGCATCAACAACTTTGTTAGCAGTACCATAAATATGTTTAATCACAAATGTGAAATTTTGCATATACTCAACCCATTTGACATGTCTCTGATTCAACTTCTCCTGTTGAGTCACAAACTGCAGTGCATGATTGTCACTGTATAAGAGAAACTCTTTCAGGATCAAGTAATGTCTCCATTTCTTCAATGCCTATATGCTAGCATAGAACTCCTTATCATAAGTGGAGTATTTCACTTTCTCCTCATTTAGATTCTCGCTGAAATACACTATCATCCTATCTTCTTGACTCAAGACTGCTCTGATTGCAAATCCACTTGCATCGCATTTCACTTGAAATGTCTTTCAAAAATCCGGCAACACCAGAACTGATTGTTCCGTGATCTTCCTCTTCAACAGATTAAAACTTTTCTCTGCCTCTTCAGTCCAGTGAAAAGACTTATGTCTTTTCTTCACGGTGTCCATCATTGCTGTGCTAATTCCACTGAAATTCTTGATGAAATTTTGGTAGAAACTAGCCAATCCATGAAAACTTCTCACCTCAAAAATATTCTTCGGTGATGGCCAATTCTTGATTACCTCCACCTTGTTCGGATCCATCCTCAACTCATATGCAGAAATAAAAAATCCTAAGTAAATGAGTTCTGTCTCCATGAATGAGGATTTCTTCATGTTTATCAACAACTTCTCTTGTTGTAATCTCTGCATCACTGTAGCCAAATGCTTCAAGTGTTCGGCCACTGTTTTACTGAAAATCGGTATATCATCCAAATATACGATGACAAATTTTCGATGAACTCCTTCAGGAATTCGTTCATCAACCTCATGAAGGTACTCGGTGCATTCGTTAAGCCAAACGACATAACAAGCCATTCATACAACCCTTCATTTGTTTTGAATGCTGTCTTCCACTCATCGCCTTCTCTCATGCAGATTTGATGATAACCGTTTTTCAAATCAATCTTTGAAAAGTATTTTGCTCCACCCAAGCAATCCATCAGATCATCCATCCTTGGCAATGGAAATCTGTACCTGATGGTTATCTTATTAATCACCCTCGAGTCAGTACACATCCTCCAGCCTCCGTCTTTATTTGGACTGAGTACTGTTGGAACATCACACGGACTCAAGCTCTCCCTGACCAAACTTTTGTCCATCAAATCCTAGACTTGCCTCTTAACCTCTTCATTCTCTTGTGGCGTCAATCTGTACGCGACTTTATTTGGAAAACTGGCTCCTGGTATGAGATTGATATGGTGACTCACACTTCTGATCGGTGGCAACAAACGAGGTAATTCGTCCACTACTATATCAGCGAACTCTTCCAGCAGTTCCTGAATCTCTTCTGGTAAATCATCCACTCTTGTGCTAGTCAGAACAATGTTTGGTTTCCTGACCACGAAGAACTGTGGATCCTCCTTCTTCTTAACCTCCGTAAGAAGTTCCTTCCCACTCATGAGAAGTACTGTGTTTCTTGCTTCCGGCTTCACCTCCTTATCCTTAATTGGAAGCAACATGTGTGTCCTCCCATTCTTCTCCAGGGTGTATGTGTTCATTCTCCCATCATGAATCACATTCCTATCATATTTCCATGGTCTACCCAGCAATAGATGACAAACATCGATGGGAATAACATCACATAATATCTTATCATTATATCCCCCTATCTTGAATTCAACTAAACATTCTTTAGTGACAGTTACCTGGTGTCTTTTCTGTAGCCACGAAATTTTGTATGGGCTTGGATGATCAATCGTCTCCAGCTCCAGCTTCTCTACCATCTCTGTAGAAATGAGATTATCCATGCTACCACTATCTACAATGACCTTGCATACCCTGTCCTTGGTCTTGCAAGCAGTCCTGAAAAGTCTGGCCCTTTGGACTGAACTCTCCACCTCCTTCTTTGGTGTCAAAAGAGCTTTTCGCATCATCAGCAATCTTCCACCTTCAGCGTCTTCTGCCTCAACATCCCACCTCTGTGCCTCAGCGATGTGAGCTTCTCCAATCTCCTTCTTTTTGTCTGGACACTTGTAAGACTTGTGCCCATTCTTTCCACATGTGAAGCATGTAATGACTCCACCTCTTCCTCTTCCTCTACCTCTAGTATGAGGAAAAGTATTGTTGTCAGCATAATCTCCTCTCTGCTCAGCATATTTCCCACACTGTGAATTCCCCCCTCTCTCAGTTTGAGTCTGAGGTTTATTCTAGTCTTCCTTGGGCTTCTGATATTTATCCTGGGCAACTAATTTGCCTCTGGGCTGACTTCTGCCTCGGCCCCTCTGACTCTGCTTTCGGCTCAACTTATCTTCTACTTTCAGAGCCATCTGATAAGCATCTTTCACTGTTTGTATGGTTACCATGCTCATCTCGTCCTGGATATCATATCTCAGACCATTCATGTACCTGGCTACCTTCTCATCATTGCTCTCCCAATGACCTGCCCTGATGTTCAGCTTATAGAATTCCTCAGTGTATTCTTTCACTGTCATTAGCTTCTATCTTAGGTTCTGCATCCTCCTGAACAGAGTGATTTGATAATCTCTGGGGATGAATTTCGCCTTCATCTTTGCGATCATCCTGTCCCATCTCTTGATCTTCTGCTTGCCCTTGCAGCATCTATTAGCTTGTAGTTCATCCCACCACAATGCTGCATGTCCCTTTAATCTCGTGACAACATGCTTGACTTTCTTGTCCTCTTCAACATCTTCATAGTCGAAGTATGTGTCCAGAGCTCTAATCCAGTCTAGAAGCTACTCTGCATCCAAGTTTCCCTCATAAACTAGAATGTCCATATTTTCTCTTGCACCCATCCTTGCAATAGCTTTGATCAAACACTCGTTTGATGCATCTTCAGCTGTAACTTCTTCTTCACATTTAGCCTTAACTTCACTCTCAGAACACTAAGATCCCCAGCACCGACTGTGCATTTTTTCACTGTCTCCATGTCTTCGAGTCTAGCTCGTAGATCATGCATCTCTCTCTCCATAGCTTGATCTGTCATCTGCCTGCCTCTTCTTCACGGATTTCCCTATCCTCTAGATCAGGTGATTGTCTATCTCTTCTCCTTGGCGGCATGACAAATCCTCTTCTTCTCTTCTACAGAAAGCAAAGAATCTTTCTGGGCTCTGATACCAAACTGATGCCAATGCCCTCAACCCACAGATTGAAAGGTCCACGTCAGCACAGGATCTTTCCTTCTTCCACGACCCGAAGAACTCTAACACTCTTCTTTTTCCCTATCAAGAAATCTACACCCACAACAACTCTCACGGGATCCCCTATTTCCACTCGGGAGATCGAACTTCGCTACTTCGCAAGGTCAGTGGTCGAGCGTTGGTTTCATGAACCCCCAAAAACCTGACAACAGTCAACGCTGACCATTCCTTTACCTTTCGGGACTTTCTCTATCACGAATTCAACACTCGTGATGTCAAGAAACTTGCTTTCCCGACTCCTGAATCCTGATTAGCCGAAACTCCGACGCACGCGCGAATTTGACTTTTCAAAGGTCCTCACTTCATCGGCATTTCGGAGTTCGCAATATCGTGAATCCTGATGTGATTGTTTCGGGACTTCTCACCATGAAAACCCGAAATGGTGTGCCACCTATCCACCCCACTGACTCCTGTGGCCCCACACTGTTCTCTTAGTCGTCGGGATATCGTGTTTCATGATTTCGCGATTCCTGTCGCTATGTTCACGGGACTTCCACCCATGAAACTCCGATGCACATATCAACGTGTAAATCCGACGGTCCTTGTGACTCGGATCTACGATCCTACCCCTCCTGAGCTTGGAACCTCTCGAGAATACCTGCAATATATCCCCTTCTTCTTTGTGAGATCTAACGACTCACGAGATTTCGCAAATTCTCCTCAAGGAATTCCGACCATCCGTTCTTCCTTGATGATTCCTACGAATGACCAAGTGTCCCTCCGCGGAACTCGTCCACCTGCAGCAACAAACTTCTGATGCCTCCTTACAAACGCCTAGATTTGAATCCCTTCGACTCCTTCAATGACCTTGAAGGCTTTAAACCTATAGACTTTCCATGAATCTACGTCTTCCAGAGATCCCTTGCATGCACTCCTTGCGGCATCCTTTCAACACTTCCAAGTGCTGAAATTCTCTCGACTCTGTGCACACCTCCAACAATAGTCCTTCAATACTTCACTTAGGTTCACAACCCTGAGACTTCACTCAGCCTGTGCACTCCTTGCATGGCTCTTATGCTTGCCTGCACTTCTGGGTGAATGAGAACAAAAGTGACCCTATCTGAACCCTTTGTCAATGCACTCCTTGCGGACACTTCAACTGCACTCCCTGCAGGAACTCTTGCTCAGATAGAGAAACAATTGAAACTCATTCCTTCTTCCTTTCAGACTTCAAACTCAAGCCATGAAATCACATACACAACATATAAAGCAAATGTATAACAGGAAGCAAACATTCATGAGCATATCATTCAGCGTCAATACATAGAGAAAAAACACAAAACCATGAATTTGAATCAACCTCTTTCTATTAATCCAAATATCTGTACATGGGTGTTCTTACATAGCTTTCTACATGCTCTTTCTCTCTTCAACAATGTTGCTTCAATAATGTTACAATACACAATGAGGGTGTCTATATCCGGTTTCCCTCTTGCGCTCTAGAAACTGTCTAATCTAGAATTAAATTCTTTCTACCTGCATTAACTAATTTAAATGCCTTCTACCTACTAAGGACGAGAGCAAATGGCTCAAGGTCCATTACATTTTACAAGTGTACTTCTTCTTAATGACTTCATTTAAGATCGTGCATCAACTTCAAGGTAATTTCAAAATGTGTGTTGGCGCTTGTCCAACTGTCTTCCGCTTCCACGCTAGCTCGCTTGATGTTGGTGATGCTCCTGCATCATTCATTCTACCCCTTATTACCCCCAAGGAAATGGTTTAGCAAAATCCTCTAACAAGAGCCTTGTAAATATCATTAAGAAGTTACTGGAGGACAACAAGAAAGCATGGGACTCAAAGCTGAAAATTGCCTTATGGGCTGATAGAGTCACTACAAAGAGATCACTCGGTATTTCCCCTTTTCAACTTGTTTATGGGATTGAAGCTATTTGTCCTACTTAGATTTCCTTGCCTATGGAAAAGTTCCTTTAGGATCAATAAGGATAACTAGATGATATGGTCAGAAGGATGCATCAGCTAGTAGAATTACATCAGACCAGGGAGTAGTTCCTTGATAAAGAATATAGGCATCTATAGAAGATCAAGAAAGATTTTGATAAGAAGGTAAACAAAGAATATTTCCATATGGGATATCTGGTGCTCAAGTGGGATGCACCCAAGAAAGACAAAGGACAACATGGTAAATATAAAGCCTTGTGGATTGGTCCTTTCAAGATTTTTGAAGTTTTTCAAAATAATATTTATAAATTACAGAACTTGGAAGACTCCAAAATTTTTGGTGGCCCTGTTAATGGGCACTTTCTGAAGAATAATTTTTCTTAAGCCATGATTGTATGTCCCCTCCATTGTAAATACAATTTTTTTTTTTCTTTCTATTGAATAAATGACCCCATATCCTTAGGATAAGACACTGAAGCTGCTTGTTCTTGGTAGCTCACAGGGAGCATGCCATCCCCTGTGGAGCCAATGTTATTGCATGAAATTGATTGGGTCAATTCAACCTTAGGTTTTTATTTTATTTTTATCCTTAGTGTTGTTTAGTTTTCACTTTTTTCCTCTTCCTTATAGTCTTTTATGTTTTAGCACAATAAAGTTAGTGTTAATATTGGCCCAAACCCTTGGTTTATGTCTTCATCTTTATGACATGGTTAGACAAGCCATCATCCTTATGCCTACACCACCACCCTGACATGCCACCATTTCCATGATGTTATAAAACCCTTCCACTTTGTCCCTCTACCTGTTAGAAGGTCAAATCAAGTTCTTTTTGTACGTTGCCATCTCATCAGACATTTCACAGTGCATCTCAAGTACACTTTGCTCTCATTTCCATAATTGCACTTATGATGCTTTATCATATGATATCATTTTTTTCATCACTCGTGTTTTTAAGGAAATAATCTTTGATTTCATCATTTAAAGCTCTTGTAACTGTTTTCCTAAGATTTGAAATTGTTCCTAGCTCAACACTGCAAAAATAGGGGTTTTAAGACAGGTGCTATGGAAAATGATGCGAAATGGCTCATGAAAGTGAGTTGGAGGTTAGACCAGTTGTAGGTGGATTCATCCAAGCTCAATCCCATCACATTTCAAGCCTCAGCCTCTAGGTATTCCATTATCATTTTAAGATCTGATCATGGAAAATAAAGGTTGTTTTATCACCTATTCTCCTAGGTGCTGTGAACTGATGGTTCACACTACCAACTCTCCCTCTTACCTCTATTGTCACAATTCTTAGGAAACTACAGAGATCTCAACCTCTTTTACTAAATATTAATCAATCCTTGCTATCATGCCACCTTGCTTATCCCTTAATTGGATTTTACTACCTACGTTGCAAATTCTGTTGTGAATCCCCTGTTTTGGTGTTGCAAACCCTGTGCAACAACTCCAAACTATTATTCACTTAACTCACAACCTATACCAATTGGTTACCATTAATATTTCCATTCTAATTTCAAGTTTAAATTCTATCTATTTTGGAAATTGAAAAGAACTTTGCTGATAAAGTTATGATGATTTTGTGAAAGTAAGGGTGAAGTGTTAAACTAAATCTGTTTGCAGGAAATTTCTCCTTGCATCTCCATTTTCCTGTGTAGTATTCCTTCTTTTCCTAACTATCAACTGTCCTTTCATAAACCTGGAGGCCAAATAGACTGAAGAACATTAAAATTTTAGACATAAACCAACTTTGAAAAATATTATCCATCCAAACCCTAATACCTTTGTGTTTATGTTTTGCCTCTTACATCACTCAATTTGTTGTCTTAGTTTTCTTCCTATAACATCAATGGATACTCTATAGCAGAAGAAGGGTCACAAGGGTGGGGGCATAGTGAGGACCGAACCTTATGACATGCAATTTTTTTCTGCAACATCTCTAATCAGGGAGGTTTCCCAAAGAGTGGGATGCTTCAATTTCTGTCAGAATATGCAGAGGGGGCACCCTGATTTAGCTAGAGAAATTTCCTTGAATTTTGATGGAGCCAAAAATAAGGTGTGAATTCTTGAACTTGAGGTATCTGAAGCAACCATAGCAGTAGCTACTGAGATACCAAACACCGGTGAAAGATGGTTTAATTCCATGAATCTAAATGTAGCCTTCTCTAAATAATTCCTTAAACCAAAATGTGAGGGAGATAACCTATCAAAGGGAGTGCTTAGGAGCCACATGGTTGAAGGATTTGATAAGATGATAAGGGTGATCTAGATATATTTCACCTATGAGGGCAGGTTCAATATCATTTTTCGGTACCACATTATACTTTTTCTGCACTTCATAGGAAAAGACCTCATGAACCTCCCTTTCTATTTGTTTAGAAGCATTGGGAAAATGGCTGACAGGGTCCAAGCCAAGTCCAAGGCTGTGGACATAAGTGTTTTTCACTTAGGGTTGATTAAGATGCTTGTGGTGGAGGAGTTAAAGAATAAAAACATTGACTAGGAGCAATTCATTGTCTCTTCACAGTTGCAATTGAATGTTGCTCCTACTCCACAATATAAAGTGCAGAGTCCTCTTCAACATGACAACATTGTTCAGACGGAGACAAATAGGAAGAGGAAGAGAAAAGACATTGCTAAAAATGATGAGGCTCATAAGGAACAAGGAAGAAGGGGGGTCTCATTACTCTCCACAAAGAGAATTTTCACCCCAACCAACTCTAGAATTAGCAAAAATTCCATCATCCAAAGACACAGGCACAAAGGGAAGGAGGTTATGTTTCCCATCACCATCTGCTGCAGTTGAAGCTAAAGCTAGGAGGCCCTTTACCAGGTCATCAACAAAGAAGGAAAGTGTTGAAAAATAGGACATAACAAAATCTCCCATCAAGAGAAAGGGTAAAGGTAAAGTTGAAGCTGTTGAAAAACACATTGAGGTGATAGACATAACCACCCCTCTAGAGAACACTACTTTTAAAAGGATGATCAAACAACTTAGAGAAGCTAGAAAGGATATTGATGACTTGAAGGGAGAAGGGTTGGCTAAGAGAAAAATGTTGAAGGATATTATGGATATGTATCTAGACACTATTGATAAATCCATGTTTACAGCAAACATATTTATGCCCCTCCATAGGCAGCTTAAAAATTTATATAGACAGAACAAGGATTTACAAGCTCAGATCAGAAGACTTAAACTAGAGTTGCAACCTTTTAAGGAAGAATTATCCCAAAGGAATTTGAATATGCTGGCCCAAGATTCCACCAAAAGGAGCACCAGACTCAGGAAGTGAAGTGAAATGTATTAAACAATCTCAGTTTTGGAAGTGATTATCCTTGCATTTTTGAAGATTTTTGAGGAATTATGTTGCTATGACTGAGTTTTTCACTCATACACCATATTATAAGGCTTCTACAGGAATACGTAACTCTGGAGAAATTGTTTGAGTGTTTTGGGGCTTAAACTAGACAAATTGGAGAGGTACAAGAAATTTTGCAACGTTTGGCGCTGCGAACTAGTCTACACAGTCAAACGTGACAAACTTCATTGTGAATTCTGCTACGAACTGGATGATATAGTCAACGCTACAGGATTCGCTGCAAACTCCTATTTTGATGTGTTCAATAGAATCAATAGTCACTAGATGGATAGGGGAGCATGGTACAACTATTTGGAAGTCAGGTTAAAGCTGGAGGATACCTGGAAACAAAATAAATGCGCTCAAAGGACACCTCATTATGCAATATTAAGGTGTTAGGATAACTTCCAATATTATCCTTTTTTGTAGCAGTTTGTTATTTTCAGTTTGTATAGGTGTTTTTACCTCAGTTTAAGATGAAAGAATACTATGTTAGAGGATGGACTCGCATTGTATGCTATCATTCCATTTCTAGGCTATTAAAGAAGCATTAGAAGACATTTTGTGGGTTCGAATGGTTGATGTCACAATTCTCAGGCAACTGTAGCTCTCTCAGCCTCTTTTACTAAAGATTAAGCAACCCTTGTTGTCAAGCCACCTTTCCTATGCCTTAGTTGGATTTTTCTTCCTATGCTATGAATTCTACTGTGAATCCCTTGTTTTGGTGCTACAAACCCTGTGAAACAACTTAGAATTGTCATTCACTTACCTCACAACCTATACTAGTTGGTTACCATTAATATTTCCATTCTAATTTCAAGTTTAAAGTCTATCTATTTTGGAAATTGAAAAGAACTTTGCTGATAAAGTTATGATGATTTTTTGAAAGTAAGGGTGAAGTGTTAAACTAAATCTGTTTGCAACAGATTTCTCCTTGCATCTCCATTTTCCTGTGTAGTCTTGCTTATTTTCCTGACTACCATTTGTCCTTTCATAAACCTAGAGGCCAAATAGGTTGAAGAACATTACAATTTTAGACAGAAACCAACTTTGAAAAATATTATCCATCCAAACCCTAATACCTCTGTCTTTTTGTTTTTCCTCTTGCATCACTCAAATTGTTGTATTAGTTTTCTTCCTATAACATCTATGGATACTCCACAACAGAACAAATCTCACAAGGGTGGGGGCATAGTGAGGAATGAACCTTATGACATGTAACTGTTTGTTGCAAAATCTTTGATTAGGGAGGTTTTCCAAAGAGTGGGATGTTTAATTTTCTACCAGAAGATGTAGAGGGGGCACCCTGAGGTAACTAGAGAATTTTCCTTGATTTTGATGGAAAAAAAAATAAGGTGGGGACTCTTGAACTTGAGGTATCTGAAGAAACCATAGCAGCAAATATAGAGATACCAAACACTCTTGAAAGATGGTTTAAGTCCATGAATCTAAATGCAACCTTTTCTAAAGAATTCCTTAAACCAGAATGTTAGGGAGATACCTATCAAAGGGAGTGCCTAGGAGCGACATGGTTGAAGGATTTGATAAGATGCTAAGGGTGATCTAGATATATTTCACCTGTGAGGGAAGGTTCAATATGATTTATCAGTACCACATTAGAATTTTGTTTCACTTCACAGGAAAAGACCTCATGAACCTCCCTATCTATTTATTTAGAAGCATTGGGAAAATGGTTGTCAGGGTCCAAGACAAGTCCAAGGCTATGGACACAAGTGTTTTTCACTCAGGGCTGATTAAGATGCTTGTGATGGAGGAGTTAAAGAAGAAAAACATTGACTAGGAGCAGTTCATTTCCTCTGCACAGTTACAATTGAATGTTGCTCCTACTCCACAATCTAAAGTGTAGATTCCTCTTTAGGATGACAGCATTGTTCACACAGAGACAAATAGGAAGAGGAAGAGAAAAGACATTGCTAAAAATGATGAGGCTCATAAGTAAAAAGAAGAAGAAGGGGGATCTCATTACTCTCCACAAAGGGAATTTTCACTTGAACCATCTCCAGAATTAGCAAAAATTCCATTAGCCAAAGCCACAAGCATAAAGGGAAGGAGGTTACTTTTCCCATCACCATATGTTATAGTTGAAGATAAATCTAGGAGGCCCTTCAGTAGGTCATCAACAAAGAAGGGAAGTGTTGACATAAGCTCCCATCAAGAGAAAGGGTAAATGTAAAGTTGAAACTATTGAAAAACACATTGAGGTGATAGACATAACCACCCCTCCAGAGAACACTACTTTTAAAAGGTTGATCATACAGCTTAGAGAAGCCAGAAAGGATATTGTTGACTTAAAGGGAGGAAGGGTTGGATGAGAGAAAAAGTTGAAGGATCTTATGGATATGTATCTGGACACTATTGATAAAGACAGGTTTACAACAAAGAGATTTCTGCCTCTCCATAGGTAACTTAAGAATTTATACATACAGAACAAGGATTTACAAGCTCAGATCAGAAGACTTAAACTGGAGTTGCAACCTTTTAAGGAAGAATTATCCCAAAGGAATTTGAATATGTTGGTACAAGGTACCACCAAAAGGAGCAATAGACTCAGGAAGTGAAGTGAAATGTCTTAAAGAATCTCAGTTTTGGAAGTTCTTATCCTTACATTTTTGAATATTTTTGAGGAATTATGTTGCTATGACCGAGTTTTTCATGCATACACCATATTATGAGGCTTCTATAGGAATACCTAACTATGGAGAAATTTTTTGAGTGTTTTGGGTCTTAAAATGGACAAATTGGGGAGTTATAGGACATTTCACAACGCCTTGTGCTGTGAACTGGTCTACATAGTCAAACGTTGCAAACTTTGCTGTGAATTTCGCTATGAACTGGCTGATACTGTCAACGCTACAAGATTCGCTGCAAACTCCTATTGTGATGTGTTCAAGAGGATCAATGGTCACTAGATGGATAGGGGAGCATGGTACAACTATTTGGAAGTTAGTTTAAAGTTGGAGAATACTTGGAAACAAAAGAAATGGGCTCAAAGGACACCTCATTATGCAATATTAATGTGTTAGGATAGCTGCCAACATTAGCCTTTTTTGTAGTAGTTTGTTATCTCCAGTTTGTACAGTTGTTTTTACCTTAGTTTAAGATGAAATAATCCTATGTTAGAGGATGAACTCGCATTGTATGCTATCATTCCCTTTCTAGGCTATTAAAGAAGCATTAGAAGACATTTTGTGGGTTCGAATGGTTGATGTAAAATACTATTTTGGTGATTTTAATATAACATAGCCTACTCTGGTTTGATGTATCAAACTTGATGAAATTTTGTTTAATGGAAGGAAAATTTCTCTCTTGCCATATTATCTATCTCTCACTCTAAAATTTTACTTTCATTAAATGATTCAAATGATATTTTGTAGCTGTATTGCAATGGATGTTTGATTGTGATGTTGTTATAACTTTCTCAGAGCTTTTTATCTTGGATTTAAGAAGCTCTTGTATCTTAATCTTTTCTCTCCTTTGTCTACTAGTAAAGATTGATGCTAGTGGTAGAATCACTTCATTTTTCTCACTAAGTATTCCTTCTATCCACACTAATCCTCAAAACCCTTACCTAAGTTAAACAAGACCCCTTTTGTTGATGCATTTCATCTAGAATTTCCCGTGTCTTGACATTACTAAACTAAGTTTTATCCATTTGACACAACATTTTAAGAATGATCTCATAAAACTATTGATGGGTACTGAGCTTGCACTTTATTAGTCAAAGTGTAAATTTCATTTCTAACACTATGTAGAACATGCTTACAACTGGGCCTTACATTCCTCCACTCAGTGTTCGCCTTTTGAGACATGTTTTGGGTATTTACCTAAGGTTCCTTTGGAATTGATGTATGGGAGAGATGTTGATTCAAATGAATATAGAGCTCGCAAGTTCATCCAGAGGATCCAGAAGGTACATCAAGCAGTCAGGGAACAATTGGAGAAAATTCAAGCACAGTATAAAGCTCGGCATGACAAACACAGGGTTGATCATCAGTTCCAGGTTGGATACTAGGTATGGCTTCACATCAACAAGGAAATATTGAAGGTTGAAGGCAAGAAAATCAAGCCCATCCATTATGGGCTCTTCACTATTTTGGAGAAAAGTGGTACCAATGCTTTTCTTCTAGATCTTCCACCTTATATGCAGATCTACTCAGTTATAAATGTGGAGAACTTGAAACTTTTTGAATCTCCCATGATCATGGATCAGGGTGAGAAAGTTTCAATACCTTCAGTTGATGAGTTTGGTCTTGAGTACTTGGATGCTTTAAAGGAAGATATCATCATGGATAGAAGGACGAGGACTTCACGCAAGGGTGATGTTGATTATCTTCGAGCGGGCTTAAAGGGCACACATCCAAGCAAGGAAAAGTGGATTTAGAAGGACAAGGTGAGGGAACTCTTCTCTCACTTATTTTTTTATTGATGAAATCTTTTGGTGGTCCAAAAATATCTCAGTGGGAAGGCGTGATCCAAAAAGGATCCAAAGAAGACTAAGGAAAACTAAGAATTTGCAGAATCAACTCAGGAAGCTCAGAATGGCCTCAACAGATAGAGAAAGGGAAAAAAATCAAAGTCCTCAAAACTAAGTGAAATTAGCATCATTGCGAAGAGCGCATCACAAGATTTCCAACGACATAAATGACTCGTCAAACAGAGTTACGGATCAAAAGATATTCATGGTCAAAGTTTTGGTCAACCTAGCCTAGTCAACAGGAATGAGTCAACATCCATACTGCTGACATCAAAATCAGTATGGATGACATAAACATTCGTACAATATACATGGAACACCTAGAGGGTGACACGTGTCATATTGATGTCAACATGGTGACGTGGAAACACCAGAGGCTTGGACGTGTCACTCTTTTTCGATATTTTCTAGTCAACATGTGGACCAATGAGGAAGTGCCACGTGGAAGTCCATACAACCATGTGGTAGACTGTGCGAGACGTGGAAGTTGGAATGGCAGGCTAATGTGGCAAGCTGACATGGTAGGTGATGTGGAAGGGTGACTGTGCAAGTGGATGGCGTGGGCCAATGGTTGGTTGCCACATGGCCCAGTCATGGCTTGCCATGTGGTAGTGGGAAAATGCCCAATGAGGGCCCAAAACCGAATTTTCAAAAATAAAAAAAAGGCCCACCAAATCTAGTGGGAGTCCTGCCAATTCTGGTGGCCAAACTTCCGATTCCGACAAATCTAAACAAACCAATCCAAACTTGGCAGCTATTCCAAACCACATATATATTGTTATTACTATAAGCGCAAAAGGGGAGGCTTGCGTGCTCGATACTGGGACCTCCCCCTATCCAAACGCCTTACATAGTATCTGCCAACCATTGGGCCAATAAACTCCATTGGTTAGTCCACCCAACATTTAATTTAAATGCTAAGTTTTCCCACAGATGGGAGGAGGGTGCTCAGCGGTACAACCAAGCATGATTTTCAAGACAAAGTACAATGAATTAATTGTAGGTTGCAGACACATAAATCGAGATGATATTTCTCAAGGGCCTCAGAGTGATAGAGTTGGATTGAGGTGTGGAGACAGTCGTTTTTGGGTAATTCGATGCCACAAATTCAATGGTGTTGTCTGTTTTCTGATCTGAGCAAAGATTCTGTAGCTTAATTCTAGAATGAGGTATACTTATGTATTTTGCCAAATTCTTTTGCCGAGTTAATAAAGAGGCCTACCCATTTGAGAGTAGGACCCGAAGATGTAGTCCACCAGAGACAAACTTTGTTATCACGTTTTTTTGTTCATCTTTGATGCTTATGTCTCTTCATTATTGAGCTTTTCCTTCTTTATGGTGCACTTTAATTTATGCTTATTTAATACAATTATTTATAAGTCACTTTGATGAAAATGTCATGGATCAATCAAAGATTTAAGATACTGAAGGATTGGTTGACATTCAAAATTCTAGATGAATAACACAGAGAGTGGTTTATTGCAGGATTGTTGTCGCATATACGTTGCCATTTAATGCAACTGAATATCATGTCATAGTAAGAAGTCGTAGAAATTGCAATGAATTTAGAAGTGTCCCCAATAGGATAAAATGACATAGTGATGGTTTAGGTGTAGTCGCAATTAGCAACGTTGACTATTCAGTTGCAAGAACTTGAAAAAGGAAAAGAAAAGTGTGAGGAGGTCTGTTGTATCAAATTTAAAACAAAAGGGAACCATAAGGATGGATGCTCATCTTTTCAAAAGTATTTGAATACAGGAGCTCTGAATCCATTAGGGGTATGGTGCGATATTTATAATATGATGGGTCATCACCCTAATGATTTTCTGTAACATCCTTGACCACCTAGGATGGTCCATGGTACTCCAGAAAACACTTTGATACCATATTGTAACATCCCCAACATCCAACTAGGGTATGCCACATAATTGTTTTTGAACTGTATGCAAATCAAAACATATAGTACACATAGAAATTCTTATGGAAATTTTTATATATAAAACTTAAAAAAAACAAATACATTCTGTAAATGCACAAATTTATATGCAAATAACAGTAAACATATACATGAAACATAGACAGGAAATACCCATAAATATAAAGACAGGTATAAACCACACATAAGAAAATCCCATAAAATTAAACACATAAATAATAATGCAGCATATAAATTAACACACAATTGACACTTATCTTGGTAAAAATATCACCAACTGCGTGCAAACCTTCCATGAACCTCCCAACCTTAGAATACACTACTCATCACTCTCAACAGTGGGTCACCCCCAAGTTGGGACTAAACTCCACCCGGGTAAAGGGGTTCCTAACTAGGATGATGTATCTCAGACAATAGGAAAGACTCCATCACAGCTTCCAAATCAAAGTAACAACCTATAGCCCCTCATTCCCCACATGCATGTCCCACCCCAGGAAGTGTGCCCCTTCTCTACTCAACAGTCCCTCGGCTGCCCCACTTCCCTTCCAGGGATTTAGCAACAGGCTAGATAGGAAGTCTTAGAGCCCTGTAATTGCAGTTTAGCACCTTCAGGAAATCAATTCCCTACAATTCTCTCACTTTGAGAGAAATGCTCATAGGCCTGACAACCCACCTCTTCAATATCCCACGGGCCTGAAAACCCTCCTTTTCAATATCCCACGGGCCTAACAACCCGCCTCTTCAATATCCCATGGGCTTGACAATCCACTTCTTTAGTCCAACTCCCCAGTTAACCAAGTATAGATACATGTATGGGTATGGATACAAGTACGGGTACAGGATGGTATGGAGGAAAAATGAATGAGTGAGTGAATGATGATGGAATGATTGATTAAATGATGCAAGGAATGGGAAAATGAACTAAGTCCAAACTATATGTATGAATGTTCCCAACTTGACACTTGTCATGTTGGGGGCTACTTTGGTCCACTTGTCTCCATCCTTGGAACTTAGGATAAAATAATTATCCAAACTTTATACTTTAAGGAATATTAATATAATATTCCTTTTTGGCATAAGCTCCCTAGCTTATCCCTTTTCCTTAACTTTTATACCCCCCCTTTCCCTAACTAGTGGATTTTAGTCCCCCATACTCTTTTATCGTGGTCGATCTACACACAACGATGTATTATATTAATGATCTACATAATTACATATACAAAAATAGGCTCACTGGCCTTAGCATCTAGTCTCTCCGGCCTAATAAACACATAAGCCTCCTAACTTATAATAACTGGATCACTAGCCTATACCAGACAACATATACACAAAGGCTCCTTGGCCTCAAAATTGTGCACACTTAAGTTTGTTAAGCGTGGTATCCTGGAATGTGCACACTTCATCATTTTAGTGCGTAGTACATGCACGCACTATGCCATGAAAAGTGCATAAAAAAAATGATATTGAACATCTCACCAGCTTAAGTACAATTTGCATTAAATTACACTTACAATTGGGTTCAGCCTAGGGGTATTACAATCCCTTTCCCTTATTTATGCATTGTCCTTAGTGAATTATGTACACATATTAGCAAGATTTCCAAAATCTTCAAAAATATGTGGGTATTCTTCCTGCATTGCATCCTCATTCTCCCAAGTAGTGTCCTGAGGACTATACCATATCCATTGGACCTTTACAAGCCCTATGACTCGATTTAGGAGCTGTTTTATTTTTTGGTCCAGAAAGCATACCGGATGCACTTGGATAGCGCCTTCTTTCTCCACCTGAATCACATTCCAATCAATTACATGATTAGCATCAGGTTTATATTTATTGAGAAATGATACATGGAATACATTATGAATAGACATATATGCAGGCAATGCAATCATATAAGCTACTAGACCAATCATTTCTAGGATTTCAAATGGTCTACAATATTTAGCTGCTAACTTGGAATAGTTTCCCAACTTTAGTGAACTTCTATTGGCCTTCACTTTCAAGAATACATGGTCCCCCAATTTAAATTCCCTGTGAGTTATGCCCTTATCATCATAGCTTTTCTTCCTATCTTGGGAAGCCTTTAATTTTTTTTATTTTTTTTTTCAACATTTTCTCCTCGATTTCTCTTAGTAGATCTAGCCCAACCACTGCTCTATCTGTTGGGCTATCCCAACTTATCATTGTTTTGCACCTTTTTCGATAAAGTGCCTCAAATGGGCTCATCTTTAGATATGTTTGGTACCCATTGTTATAAGCAAACTCTACTAAGTGTAGGTAGTATTCCCATTCTGATGGTTTATCCATCACATACATCCTCAACATATCCTTAATCACTTGATTCACCCTCTCTCTTTTTCCATTTGATTCTGGATGATAAGTTGTACTAAAATTCAAATTTTTTCCAAATCCCTTAAATAATCCCTTCCAAACATTTGAGGTAAATTTTGGATCTCTGTCAGACACAATTGTCTTAGGTATACCATGTAATTGAGCAATTTCTCTCATATAAACATCAACAATGTTGGCTACCTTGTGAGTGAGCTTTACTGAAATAAAATGGGCAGCCTTAGTAAGCTTATCCACCACTACCATAATAGAATCATGTTGCTTGTTTGTTCTGGGCAGTTTGGTGATGAAATCCATTGTTGCAATTTCCCATTTCCACTCAGGAATGGGTAATGGTTGTAGACAACTAGTTGGGTGTCTATGCTCAACCTTTACCTTTTGAAACTCCAAACATTTGGCAATAAAATCAACAAATTCTTTCTTCATGCCTGGCCAATAATATTGGCTCTTGACAACTGTAATAGTTTTCTGATAACTTGGGTGCCCAACATAAGGTACATTATGAATTTCTCTCAATATTAGATTTTTCAATTCCTGGAAATTTGGTACATAAATTCTTCCCATGTACATGAGAATTTCATAATTTTCTAGCTTATAGTCTTCAATTTTCTACTGCAAAATACCTTGCTGTAACTTTGCCACTAATTCCTTGTATTGCAAATCTGATTTTCCAGCCTCCAAATTTTGTCTTTCAAATATGATTGGTACATGCTAATGGTTGTAGCATGCAACTCATGCACTCTTCTTCTGAACTCATGCACTCTTCTGTTGAGTTCATTAGCCACTTTGGTCTCTTTCCCCTTGATATGATTTATATCAAAGTCATATTCACTGAGAAATTCTAACCATATGCTTTTCCTAGAATTTAGAGTTTCTAGATCAAATAATTATTTTAGACCATTATGGTCTATCCTCAGTTCAAACATTTTCCCCATGAGGTAGTCCCTCCACTTCCTCAAGGCATGCACTATGGCTTCCAACTCCAAAGCATGAGTGGCATAGTTCCTTTCATGCTCCTTCAACTTCCTTGATTCATAACATACAACAAACCCATTTTGACTAAGGACTCCACCAAATCCTTCTTTACATGCATCAGTGCATATAATGAAGTCTTCATTTGGATATTCAATCGTTAAAATTGGAGCACTTGTTAATAATTTCTTCAAGTGTTGGAAACTCTTTTCACAATCCAATGTCCATTGAAACTTCACACCCTTATTTTGCAAGGAAGTGATTGGGTGTGAAATCTTTGAGAATCATTCAATAAATATCCTATAGTAGCATGCAAGGCCCATGAATGATCTCACCTCTGTCACATTCTTTGGAAATTACCATCCTCTAATGGATTCTATCTTCTCAGGATCCACTTTTATCCCATACTTTGAAATGATATGTCCCAAATAATGAATTTTCTTCTAATAAAATGAGCACTTGCTCAATTCGGAATACAACTGATGCTCCCTTAATACTTGTAATACCATGCTCAAGTGTTGTTCATGCTCTTCCTTTGACTTAGAAAATATAAGAATGTCATCTAAAAATACACTGACAAACTTATCTAAGTATTCTATGAAAATACCATTCATTAAACACATGAAGACAACTAGTGCATTTGATAACCCAAATAGCACCACTGTGAACTCATAATGACCATACCTTGTTCTAAAAGCAGTCTTGTTGATGTCTTCTTATTTAATTCTTACTTGATGATAACCTGATCTAAGTTCAATCTTAGAGAAGCATCTTTCAACTGATCAAAGAGGTCATCGATCCTTGGAAATGGATACTTATTCTTCACAGTTACCTTTTTCAACTGCCTAAAGTCAATGCAAAGTCTTAATGTTCCATCCTTTTTCTTCACAAATAAAACTAGGGAACCCCAAGGAGACACATTTGGGTGTATATAACCCTTCTTCAGAAGCTCTTCAAGTTGCATTTTCAACTCCTTCAATTCTGGCGTACTCATCCTATAAGGAGTCTTGGATACTAGAGCTGCTCTAGGCATAAGATTTATGGAGAAATTAATCTCTCTTTTAGGGGGGCAATCTTGGTATTTCCTTAAGCACATAGTCAAACTCTTTTAGGACTGCATAATATTCAATATTTGACACTTTATCTTTAGGTGTCTCTTCCATATGTGCTACAAATATTTGACACCATTTTCTGTAACATTTCTTCAGCTACAGTGTTGGAATTTCTCTGATGGTTAATGCCCTGGGAATTCTCTGCATTGTCCTTAGGTTCCCTTCTTCATGCAAGCAAGTAAATTCCTTGTTATGATAGTCTATGATAGCATGATGTTGGTCCAACCAATCCATCCCAATTAGATAGTCATAGGAACCTAAAGGAAATATGTTCAAATCTTCCCTGGTGTTCATTCCATTCATGTCCATAAGACATGACTTAACCATCTCATTAACTTTTATTTTGGTGCCGGTAGCTAGATGCACCAACCAAGATTTTCCATGCTTTCTTCTTGGCATATGAAAAATTTCCACCATCTTATGATCAATATAACTATGAATAGCTCCTGAATCAATTAAAATAGCAATGGTTTTGTTGTTCATCATACCTTCCACTTCAATCCTATGTGGTTGATACTCTACTTGTTTGTTTTCCAGGGCTGCATAGATCCTTGGTACATTTCTATCCATGTCCTCCACTATTTCATCTTGCTGTACATTATGAACAATCCTCACTTTTTCACCTATGTGAGGGAAATCTCTAAACATATATTCTCCTTTACAACCCCAACATTGAATAGGTGGCTGCCTTGGCCTTTGACCTCCTGTCTCCATCACTATGGGTTCTCTGGAAGTTGGATGTCCCTAAGGATTATTTCTGAAGATTGGTGGCTTAGTCCCCTTCTTCCTTTGATCCATATTGAATTTCTTCTTTTTTCCCAAGCTTTTTGAAAAGTTGGCTTTGCCTTTTGTTGATCATATAGGCATTTAGCTCGCCTTATGGTCTCCTCCAATGTCTTGGGATCATCATACTGTATTTTGTCACTGATGAATGATGTCAATCCACTCAAATACCTTTGAATCTTAACTATCTCATCCTTGATGAAATAAACATACTTCAATAGTTCTAAAAACCTTCTTTCATATTCATCTATTGTCATACTCCCAAGCTTGAGTTCAAAGAACTCTTTCATTTTATTTTCATAGTATCTCTTAGTCAAGTATTTCTTTTCAAAATACTTCTTGAATTACCTCTGAGTAACATTTTTCTCTTTAATGTGATGCACCTGCACAAGATGATCCCACCACATGGATGCCTTTCCATTGAGTTGATAGATGAAAATTCTTCCTTCTGCATGAAAAGAATAATCATGCAATTGAAAATACTTTCTCATGCCCAACAACCATGTCTTTGCATCTTCATCCTTCTTGTTCTCACCATCAAATGCAGGATGTTTGATTTTGTTCATCTCTCCTCGTAGATCATCCACCTCAGACCTCTTATGCTTCCTGAGAGGGGGTGGAATTGAGTTGTTGTGTGCTCTTTTATTGGAATGCCTCGAGGAGTGATGGTGATGTCTGAAAACACTTCTTGTTCTCATTTTCTGATCAAGAGACCTGTGACTTCCTGATTTGCTTTAGCCACTCTCCTTATCCAATTTATTTTCTATTTGGTTCAAGCTATGCATTAACTTCATGTTGAAGTCCTCCTGCTGCTCCTTGGCTCTCATAAGCCTTTCATTATCTTCTTTATGGCTTTGGACATCATTATGAAAAATTTTAATGGTCTCTACCATATTCATGTTTTCATCCCTTCCTTCTCCATGTCCATTGGATTTTGTTCCTTCAATGCCCATATGGAAATCCATCCCTCTGATCTCATCTTCGTGGATGTAATACCCCTGTGAATCTTCCATTCCTCATGCACTCTGTGCTGATCCTTATCTGATCTAGTTGTTGTTAGCTCTGCAAAATGTGCAACCAATGGAATTTTGTTAGGCTAACTGTTTCAACAATTTCATGAAAAATATGAACCATTCTGGTTCGATAATATATCAGAATTATTTCTTCTGATTTCCTAAAAAAATGATTTCCAAGATCA
The DNA here is from genome assembly GCA_009831015.1 of Picea engelmannii. Classification (NCBI taxonomy): domain Eukaryota; kingdom Viridiplantae; phylum Streptophyta; class Pinopsida; order Pinales; family Pinaceae; genus Picea; species Picea engelmannii. The sequence continues at coordinate 459,746 of ML792213.1, read as the reverse complement.
TTTTTTTGGGTGAATAATTATATTCTATTGTCCAAGACCTTTCTGATGCCTACTTCCATGCTCAATTCTGAGTCTTGAGCAAAAAGTTATGGTTATTTGAAAATTGTCCATTAATTTTTATGTTCACTCTTCAACTTGGTTCAATTATGCATTGTAATTATGCATTTTTGCACCTACTCCATTGGATTTTTAGTAGGATCTCAATTTGTTTTCTTCATATACATATTTTGGGCATTCTGTCCAAGTTTCACCTCTTTCTGGGTTCTGGGCTGCTAGTTACAACCTGCTGAAGTTCTAGGACAATTAGTGTTTTTGGTCTGGAATGCTACATGTACCTTCTTTTCCATTTTTTAACATTTTTAACATGCCCATAAATTTAATTCAGTTCTAGGAATTTATTCTATGGTTCAATATCTTTCCATTGACTTCCCCTACACCTCAATCTAATTCCGGAGCAGAAAGTTATGGCCCTTTGAAGTTAGTTGGGTCTTAAAATTTACCCTCCACTATGTCCTGTAACTTCCTCATAAAAGCTTTGTTTGAAAAACGGCTTACACCATTAGAAATATCTCTCTGGGATATTTCATATGAGTTGTAGAGAAAGAGTGTACCAAATTTTCTTGTGGTTTTTGAGTAGATAAAAATGTTGTTTAGGGCCTCAAAAATGCGTTGCAAAAAGATGACCTTCAAACAATATAAATGTCACAAAACTTCGTTAGTTTTCTGTTGTTGTGCACCATCTAAACGACTTCATGTGCACAAATTTGAACCTGTAAACCCATATTTAGCATGCGTAACAACACCATAAGGTAGCGCATGCTCCAAGCACCTATAACAAATGCAGATCACTTCTATGTCACACCAATAACTGGTGTGCACTACTTTTGTGTTGCACGCCAATATCCACCGCAAACAAATTTTGGTTCGTTCACTAATACATGTTGTGCACAATTTTTTTGTCACACACTAATATTCTGCACTCATTTACTCTACGTGCTGCACCATTCCAAATTTTAGTATGCCCCCACCGTGCACTAGTAATCTACGTGCACGATTAACTAAACTTTCACGCGACAACATTTACCCACATTGTGCATGCATCATCAAAATTCCTCTCTGCTCTATCAATATTGCGCACACAACGCATGTCATTATTATGCGTGTGCATACTGCACACACCATTATTACACATGCACTACTCAATCCACACCATGCAATGCTAAATTAAGTGCGCACACCCGCGCGCCAAAATTTTCCGTGCATTACCACTTTGCATCATGCAACGCCAAATTAAGTGCGCACACCCGCGCACCAATAGTTTTCCGCACAATTCCACTCTGCACTGCGCAGCACCAAATTTTAGCATGTGCACTCGCATGCTAATATGTTTCCACACAATTCTACTCTGCATCGCACATCACCAAATTTTAGCACACGCACCTGCACACCAATATTTTTTCGCGCAATTCCACTCTGCACCACGCATCACCAAATTTTAACACGCGCACCCGCACGCCAATATTTTTTGGTGCAATGCCACTCTGCATCGCGCAACACCAAATTTTTGCGTGCACACCCGCATGCCAATATTTTTCCACATAACACAAGATTTTCACTGCGCATCATACATTTTTAGTGTGCCCACCTACAGAAATTGGGCTTTTGCCTAACTTTTGCATAATTTATTTTTATCATAGACATTCTGCAACTATGAACTTTGTTCAATTTCACCCTGATAACACCAATTCAACCTCTGCAACAACAAATTGTTGTTTGTTGACATTTATGGAACGAATTTTTCCCAAACTCAATTCACAAATTGAGAATTTTAAATCAACTAAAATCTCTCCATATGTCATGGCTTCCCTGTAACTTCAAATTCGACCAATTCTAGGTTTGAATTTGCTAGAACATATATTAAATCAATAATATCTCACCACTTGGCAAAATTTCTCAATTTTCCCATGAATTTAACAACAAAAATTGGGGATTTTTCCCAATTCCACACAATTGCTTCTAATGTTTACCATGGACGCTCTGTAACTTCAAATTTTTCCACTTTGTATTCAATTCTCTATGGAATTTCTCCTCAATTCAACCTTCTCGACCCATCCAGGCTTAGTATTTAAAGCTGGAGCTCTGATACCATGTTGTAACATCTCCGATCACCCAGGTCGGGCCATGCTACTCTAGAAAACGCTTTGATACCATATTGTAACATCCCTAACATCTAACTGGGCTATGCCACGTAAAAATTTTCCAACTGTATGCAAATCAAAACATATACACACAAAACAATCTTGCAGAACTTTTTATATATAAAACTTAAAACAAACAAGTACATTTTGTAAATGCACAGATTCATACGGAAATAACAGTAAACATATACATGTAATACCCATAAATACAAAGACAGGTATAAACCACACACAGGAAAAACCCATAAATAATAATGCAACATATAAATTAATAGACAATTGACACTTATCTTGGTAAGAATATCACCAACTGCATGCAGACCTTCCATGAACCTCCCATCCTTAGACCACACTGCTCATCACTCTTAGTAGTGGGTCACCCTCGAGATGGGACTAAAATCCACCCAAGTAAATGGGTTTTTAACTAGGATGATGTATCTCAGACAACATGAAAGACTTTGTCACAGGTGCCAACTCAAACTAACATCCTACAGTCCCTCATTCCCCACATGCCTGTCCCACCCCAGGAGGTGTGCCCCTTCTCTACTCAACAGTCCCTCGGTTGCTACACTTCCCTTCTAGGGCTTCAACAATAGGCCGAAAAGAAAGTCTCAGAGCCCTGTACCTGCAGTTTAACACCTTCATGAAATCAATTCCCAGTAATTCTCTCACCTAGAGAGAATTTCTCATAGCCCTGACAACTCGCCTCTTCAATATCCCATGAGCCTGACAACCCGCTTCTTCAGTAATTCTCCCCAACTAACCAGGTACAGATAGAGGTATGGGTATGGATACATGTACATGTACATGATGGTACGAAGGACAACTAAATGAGTGAGTGAATGCTGATGGAATGAACGACTGAATGATGGAAGGAATGGGAAAATGAACTAAGTCCAAACTATATGTATGCATGTTCCCAACTTGACACTTATCATGTTGGGGGCTACTTTGGTCCACTTGTTCCCATCCTTAGAACTTAGGATAAAATAATTTTCCAAAATTTATACTTTAAGGAATATTAATATAATATTCCTTTTTGGATTAAGCTCCCTAGATTATCCCTTTTCCTTAAGTTTTAGCCCCCCCTTTCCCTAACTGGTGGAGTTTAGTCTCCCATACTCTTTTATCATGGTTGGTCTACATGCATTGATGTATTATATTAATTATCTTCATAATTACATATACAAAAATAGGCTCATTGGCCTTAGCATCTAGGCTCTCCAGCCTAATAAACACATAAGCCTCCTAGCTTATAATAACTGGCTCACCAGCCTATACCACACAACATATACACAAAGGCTCCCTGGCCTCAAAATCGCATGCACTAAAGTTTGTTGCACATGGTATCTTGGAATGTACACACTTCATCATTTTAGTGCACAGTACATGTGTGCACTATGCCATGAAAGGTGCATACAAAAAATGATATCAAACAACTCACCAACTTAAGTACAATTTACATTTTACATTTACAATTGTGTTCGGCCTAGGTGTATTAAATTTCCAGTTGATGCAGGAGTATTAGAGTGCTGTGAGAAATATATTTTGTAACTTTTGCAAGTCTGTCAGACATGAAGAGAAGAATTGTCGCACATTTGATTTGATGAGAGAGCGCATTGTTGAAAGATTACTTATTGAAAGGATTAATTAATTATCAAAAAATCTAATTAATTATTGGAAGGATAATAAATTATTGTGTGGATAATTAATTATTGAATGTCATTAATTAATTATTGAAAAATATTAATTGTCAAAATTTTAGATATTGGAATATTGGTTGTCATTGATGCCAACCCTTGAACAAAGTTGCATGTTGAAGTAAAGTGGAAGTAAATAGAAGATAAAAGGTTGCAAGTGAGTTTCATGCCATCGTGAGTTGAATGGCATTTGGATGTCATTAAGAAATTTCCCTTTAAAACATGGAGAAGAGTCAACAACGAGTCACTTATATGTAATCACTTATGAGAATACATGTTGGATATTTGAGGCAGTTAGTCGAATACAAAGAAGTCCAGTGAAGTAGGGATTTTACAGGAGCCAAGAGTATGGAGAAGGGGTTTCATATAAGAATTCCTTGAGTATATCTGTGGGTTTCAGGAGGAAAAGTGCGAACATCCACAACCTACAATGAGGAAAAGTGTGGATACCCGTGGAAATACAGTACACATAGTCGCGAACCTGTGAGGAAAATTTGTGAATGTCAGGGATCTAAAGCTCAGGTCAGTTGCATGATTGAAGGTATGTCTTCCTCTACATGTTAGGGCGATTATTATGAATAAATCAAGAACATGTATGTCTCAATGATTCATAAGCAACTGATTTGGATAATTCTCTTGTGGATCTTGGTATGAGGTGTGTGTGGTTGCAATATTGATGAGATATTGATATCAATAGTAGTAACGGAAATATCAGAGACAACACCAACAAAAGGTTATTAGTGATAGAGGTAGTTTCATATTGTTCTACATCTATATTTCAGGGCGGTTGGACAGGGAAAGGAAAGGGGGTTGTAGCCTCCTTTCGGTTGGATCCGGAAAATTAGGGAGTAGTAGATTCCTTTAGGTTGCATCCTTTAAATAGGGGGTTGGATCCTCCTTCCAGTTGTAGCTGGAGAAATAGGAAGTTGGTGTTTCCAATGAATGTACTCTTTGATCAATAAGAAAAGCATTCCAGGTTTTTTTCCCGCATTGGGTTTCCACGTAAAATTATGGTGTACTGTGTTTATGTGATGTTTATGGTGTTGATGATATTTTGAATGCTCATAATATTCATTTGAGATTTTATATTGTGATTAAAATTACTAATTTTTCTCATACGGATTCACCCCCCCTCTCAGTATTCCAACAATTGATATCAGAGTCAGTCCTTTAGGAAGCATTCTAACCATTGGAAGGAGATCATGGAATACACTAAGATTGGAGAACCATGGTTTGACGGTCAAAACTATACCTTTTGGAATAAAAGGATGAATTTTTTTTACAGGCACAAGGATTTGATGTTTGGAAATCAATAGTAGATGGGTATACAACACCAACCACTCCCCCAACCGACAGAGATGGAAAGAAACTCAACAAAAACAACTCAAAGGATAAAGGTACTATTCTAAGCAGTCTAGTTGATTCAGTATTTGTCAAAGTTATGCATTGTCATAGTAAAAATGATCTTTGGGATAAAATTCAAAATATTTATGAAGGATATGCCAAGGTAAATGGAGCTAAGCTTTAAATTTTCAGAGCTAAGTTTGAAAAGTTGAAGATGAAGGAAGATGAAGACATTGCAGCCTACATTCCACGAGTTGAACAAGTAGTTAACACTATTAAAGTATTGGGATTAGAATTTGATGACTCAGTGGTTGTTTAAAAGGTATTGAGGTCTCTTCCTATGAGATTTGATTATAAAATAGCAGCCCTAAAAGAAAGAGAAAATCTCGGTACATTGAGCATGAATGAGTTACATGGGATATTTACAGCCTATGAAATGAGAATAGAACATGAGAACCCAGTCACAAAGGAAGAAAATTTCAAGGAATCCAAGAATACAAAGAAGAAGCACAAGCAAAATTCAAAACCAAGTTTCAAATGCAATGATGATTCAGACGAAGATGAAGAGATGGCTAACTTCATAAGGAAATCAAAGAAAGGAATCGACAAGTATAAAGGTATGCTTCCATTGAAATGTTTTGATTGTGGTGGTATTGGTCATTTTACTTATAAATGTCCTCACAGGAATAAAGACAGTGATGAAGAAGAAGCTTCTAAAAGGTAAAAGAAATATAAAAAAAAAAAACAAGAGAAGAAACAAATTCTTCAAGAAAATTTTCTACTCAAAGGAGGACAGTTCCTCATCAAACAAGGAGGATAATGATAGTAACAGTGATTCATAAAGAGTACTCTTCATGGAAGTAGAAGATTATTTCAAAGAAGAAGGTGAAGTTGATCTCAGAGAAGAGATAATCAATACATTAGAAGAACTCAGAAAGGAAAGAAAGAAAAACAAGTCACTCAAGGTAGAGTTAAAAATGAAAGAGGGATCTCAAAATTCCAACTCTAAAGAACTAGATAATATGATCACGAGTCAAAAAATTAAAATAAAAGAAGACAAAAGAATTGAGGAAATTATTAGAAGTCAATAAGAAGAAAAGGAGAAAACGATTGGAAGCTTGGAAGCAGAAGTAGTCTCTTTAAGGAAAGATCTTTAGAAGAAGGATATGTAGAAGAAGAGCACCACAATATTGGATCAAATCATCAACAGTCAAATATCTTCAGATGACAGGTCCAGACTAGGATACAATCAAGTACAAAATGTGAAAGGGTCGAGCTCCAAGACAACAGAACATGAAGTAGAACAAAGAAGCTATGCATATATTGTAAGAAATTCATTCAATAAGGAAGAAATCAAGCCCCTAAAGAAGAACACTTGATAAGTAAATAAGACTCAAGAAGACAAATTCAAAAGGAGTGCATCACAAATAAGATCATCTATTCCCAGGTATCAAATATTATTTTATGGTCATTGTTTTAATTTTGCTAATTTTGGACATAAAGTTGTAAACTGTAGATCCTATGCCAATAATAGAAGCAACAATGTAGGTTATCCCAGAAGATCTTATGAAGCATACAATATGAACCAAAACAATTTTGGTTCATTGAGCGATGAAGTAGAATGCTACAAATACAACAATTTTGGTCACATAGCAAAGAATTGTATATTGATTATTCCACCCAGGGAATCAAAGAAGAACATTTGCAGTAAGATATCGGAACCACAATGGATATGGAAAACAAAGCAGAAGCAATGCTCTCTTTCTATACAAGCCCAACACATGAAAAGTGATTGGTATGTTGACAGTGGTTGTTCAAAGCATATGACAGGTGACAAGAACATGTTTCTAACTCTGAAGAAAGAAAAATATGGATCAGTTTCATTTGGCAATAATCATTCAACAAAAATTATAGGTAGAGACACAATTAAGCTTGGAAGCAAATATGCAATGGAAAAAAATTGTTAGTCTATTTAATTGTCTAATTAAATCATCCAATGCATTCAATTGTCAACCTAGGATAAGTATTTTATTACAAGGTCATCGTGCAATGTATATGCAGAGAAATATTTCTCCTAACATTATATGATGAATGGAGTTCTACTAATCCTAACTCACACGCTTCAACACAATCACTGTGAACAAATTAGATCCTTATACCAACTAAAACTTCAATCAAGAAATATTCTTAAAAAGAATCCATAAGAATCAATCCACCTTCTACTGAAACTGAACCAATGATTAAGATATTTTGTACTTGCTAATTCTCCAATCCTTACTGCTAAAACCAAATGGAATATTAATAAAAATCACAAAGCACGTTGTTGTGAAGAAAGGAACACATATGTTGATAAATTCAATCCTTTCTTGTAGTTGAACAATCCTTTTGCAATTAACTAAAGACACATAGAAAGAACACACTCAATTTGATGGAATCAAACCTTGCTGCAATTAATTAGAACACACTCATGCGAAACTAGAATTGAAACAATTGTTGAATTTAAGTAGAAACCCATGCATGTGGAATTGGAATAAAGCACTTGTTGAAACTAATTAAAACAAACTCATGCGGAATTGGAATGAAACACTTGTTGCAATGAATTAGAAACACACTCATGTTGAATTGGATTGAGAACACACCAGTAATAGATCAAACTTTAACAACTATGCTTAAAACAATTCAATCACATCAATCATTTGCACCAGGATTTAACTAAGGAAAAGTAATGACAAGACAATCTACTTTACGCTAATCTATTAATGATACAAGAGAAACAACCCTACTAAAGAGGAGGGCACTTCCTCCTTAGCAGGGGCGGAAAAACTACAGAAACTGCAACTTAACCACTCATAAATTGATACCACAAACCTGCCAGATCTCTATTATTCAATCAAAAGGTGTAGATAAAATTGTTGTTAGTCATTAGTCAACCGACTATTCTCTGTTTTCCCAAAACCAGCCTAACCTAGGAGCAAATATGCTCTACCCTTTTAAAAATTTTCTTCCTCTTCTAATCTTCGAAAAATCACAGTTATGAACAACCTTGAGAATATTTCGATTCTCAAGTTGTTTGATGTCATCCTAATTAGGAAAATACAAGAGGATAAAAAATATTTCATGTAACTGATTACAACTTGCATAATGAATTTTATGGACATAGTCGACTGAATTATCCTATTTATCTGGGTGGACAACCCATGTTTGTAACATACAATATTTGTGACTTAAGATAAGCCATGTCATCAAGGTGAATCAATCCTTGTCATGAGGGCCCATGGATCAATGGTCTAGTCAACATCGTGCAATGACCCTCTAGAGGTAATAACATTATGAAGTAGCGGTGTTTGCACATCAAATCTCTAAGTAGCAACACCTCAGAGTAACAACACTTCGGAGTAGCAACACCTCGGAGTAATAGCAATTTGGAGTAGCAGTGCCTTGGAGTAGAAACACCGTGGAGTAGCAACACCTTAGAGTAGCATCTGATTATTCTGCAAGATTCTTTAGAAATTAATCAGTAGTTAACCAACACAAACATCATCCTTCCCTAAATGCAGGAAAATATTAAAGAATCAATGCATCAAATGGACTTAACATACCAATGTCAAAAAGGTAAGTCTTGGATCATGATAGATATGGGAAAAGTACGAATAAGAAAGAAAATGTATGAGATAAGTAACAAAATGATGGAAAAAAGGGTGTCATTCCCATGACTCAACAAAAATGTTCTACTGGTTGAAGATATGAAGCACAATCTGTTGAGTGTAAGTTAAATGTGTGATCAAGGAAACACACTTCAGTTTGACTCATAGAAATTTGAAATATGGAAAGAAGGATTAGGCAGGTTAGTGGCGACAACTATAAGGACTCCGAACAACATATATGTTTTGAATGGAATTGGAAAAGAAATTTGTTGTTTAGGAAAATAAAATGAAAGTTGGCTTTGGAACAGAAGAATGGGTCACATACACTTTGAAAATCTTATCAAAATCAACATAAAGGAAGCAGTAAGAGAAATGATTGAAATTTCAAAGCCATCAAATAATCTATGTAAGCATTGTCTACAGGGAAAACAAACCAGGACCAATTTCAAATCAAAGGAGTACTCAACAACAAAACCATTGTAGATTGTACATAACGATCTATGTGGACCAAGGAGGACAAAGGGATTAAATGGTGAACAATAATTCATGCTACTGATTGATGAATACACGAGAATGAGTGCAGTTTGATTTCTTAAGAAGTCAAAGGCATTTGATCACTTCAAGATATACAAAGAGATGGTTGAAACATAGACATACTTGAAAATAAAATGTCTGAGATCAATCAATGGTGGAGATTTTACATCGAAATAATTCATGGATTTTTGTGGTGAACATGGGATAAAAAGGAAATTCTTAGCGGTTAGGACACCTCAACAAAACAAAGTTGTTGAAAGAAAGAACAAGACAATACATGAGATGACCATAACCATGTTGAAATATTCCAAGTTGGGTGACATCTTTTGGGCACAGAAAATACATACAAAAATTCATATATTGAACAGAGGAATGCTCAAAAGGAACAGTGATAAGACTCTCTATGAGTTGTGGAAAGGAAGACCGACAAATGTGAAGAATTTTAGAGTATTTGGAAGCAAGTGCTACATCAAAAAAGAAGACGTCGAGATTGGAAAATTTGACTCCTGATTTGAAAAAGAAATATTTTTTTGGTACTCAAGAAAAAATAAGGCATACAAGTGTTTCAATCTGAGACTCAACATAATAGTGGAAAACATCAATGTACAGATTGATGAGGCTAGTGTACGAAATTCCAAAGAAGAATGCAAAGACTCAACAGAGCAGGAAGAAGAGGATTTGAAATAAGAAGTAGAATAAGCATAATCAAAAGAAGAAGAAGAGTAGCCAGATGCAGAGAAAAAAGAAGATGACCAACAAAATCTTTAGATTGCTCCCAAAACACCTAGCCGACAAGTGCAGAAAAATAATCCATCAGAACAAATCATTGGAAATAAAGATGCAGGATTTGAAACTCAAAGAAAATTATGCTCACCAAAACAAAGATATTTAACATTGTTGTCCACAGCTGAACCTAGCATTTTTGAATAAGATATCACTGATGAAAACTGGATCAAAGCTATGGAAGAATAATTGGATCAAATCTATGGAAGAAGAATTGGATCAAAGCTATGGAAGAAGAACTGGATTAGATAGAGAAGAATGAAACATGGGAACTTGTTCCAAGGCCTAAGGATAAGAATGTGATTGGCACAAAATGGGTATTTAGAAATAAGTTAAATGAGAATGGACACGTAACCAGGAAAAAAACAAGGTTAGTATGCAAGGGATATGCTCAGGTTGAAGGAATAGATTTTGAAGAAATGTTTTTTCCAGTTGCCAGAATGGAAGCAGTCAGATTGATATTAGCTTATACATGTTCGAAGAAAATCAAAGTATATCATATGGATGTAAAATCATCCTTCCTAAATAGAAAACTAGAAGAAGAAGTATACATGGAACAACTAGAAGGATTTATACTGTCAGAAAGGGAAGATTATGTTTTCATATTGAAGAAGGCACTATATGGACTCAAACAAGCCCCCAGAGCATGGTATTCAAGACTGGACAAGTATCTATGATAGAAAGGATTCAAAAAAGGCAATGAAGACAACAATCTCTACATAAAGGTAAATTAAAGAAATATGTTGATAATTGAAGTTTATGTTGATGAAATTATTTTTTCCAGTAATGATGATAGGATGAGATAGAAATTTTCTAAAGACATGTAGAATGAATTCAAAATGTCATTACTTGGTGAGTTGTCTTTCTTTCTAGGACTCCACATATGTCATCTAGATACAAGTATTTTCATCTCCTAGACCAAGTATATTAAATAAATGTTGAGGAAGTTTGGAATGGTAGATTGCAAGCCCATAATTACTCCCATGCATACGAGTTGCAAATTGAGAAAATATGATATATCCAAAGATAAATATCAGAGACTCTACAGATCAATGATTGGAAGTTTACTCTATGTGACCGCATCAATACTGGATGTGATGCAAGTAGTTGTACATGTGGAAATATTTCAAGCAGCTCCAAAGGAAACACATCTTATGGAAGTAAAGAGAATATTCAGATATCTCAAGGGAATATACAACTATGGATTATAGTATCCCAAAGGGAATGATCTCTCTTTATTTTCATACACAGATGCATATTGGGCAGAAAGTGTTGATGATAGAAGAAGTACAAGTGGAGCAGCCTTCTACTTGGGTGATTGTCTAGTATCTCGGTTCAGTAAGAAATAATCTTCAATATCATTGTCCATGACAAAAGAAGAGTATATTGTAGCAGTATCATGTTGTACACAGGTTCTATGGATGAAGAAAACTTTGCAGTACATATAGGTACTAGAGTATGATGATCCTATATCGATATTCCGTGATAATAATAGTGTTATAAGTATCTCTAAGAATCCAGTGATGCATTCCAAGACAAAACACATTCTGATCAAGTTTCGCTTTCTACGGGAACAAGTTACAGAGAAGAACATCAAGGCAGAGTATGTTGGTACAAAAGAGAAAATTGTATATATCTTCACCATGTTGGATTACTAAGAGGGGGGGGGGGTGAATCAGTAATAGAGAAATTTAATCCTTTTTAACCATAAAATGCAAGTGTTATATCTGTTGAACACACCTACCACACTTAGAGGAGGGGGTGAATGAGTGAGGCGCTCTTTTTCCAAAACTTCCCTCTTACACAAAAATCATTAGTTAGCATTCAACATTTACTCATTGCTCATTGTTGACATTTGTAACCAGTTAGATGTGAACATATATCAGCAGCATAAATCAGAAACATATATCATCAATAAGTCATCACCACAAGGAACACAAAGAACATAAGATGTATGTACAATTTTCTTTTTATTACGGACTACAATTCTTGGGGTTTATCAACAACAACTAAATAGAGTACAACTCTATAAGAGAACCAACTCTATATGCAAGACTCGACTTAGATCATCAGCACCAACTGAGATGAGGCAACAATCCTCCTCATAGATTAATCTGTGACAGGTACGCGACCTGTCAGTAATGCAGCTTGCGTGTGTACGTGCCCTGGCTCAATATAGCCCATGTATTTACGTGGCCAGTCTAAAATGAAACATGCGTATACTTCTGAGCAACTAGGGTTTTTCTTTGCTTCACATACTCAGATCCTCTACAACCTGCAATCACATTCTCTTATGTCTCTCACTGTCCAGTCTGATCCACAACTAGTCACAACACATCCAAGCTCTCCAATAGTCTACTCATGCTCCACAACCAATCAATATGAATGCTAACTCAATAATGTATAAGAAACTAGTATACCATAGAAATCATATCACCACTGAATCACAAGAGTACTTCTCACTCCATCAGCCAACATAAATCACATCATAGCAACCATACCAAGAATGCCATAAGAATTCACAACACAACAAGCAACAGTATCCATCAAGACAATAATGTAACCATACCAGAGTCTCAGTGACATATTTGAATCAATAGAATGTAGATCTGGAACCTGCTTTAGTCTTCAATAGTCAGTCATCAACTCAAACACAAATCTCCAATATTTTATCCACTGTACGCACCCTGTCCTCATACAATCCGCGTATGTACATGTCCTGGTCCATTACAACCTGCGTATACCTCATAAACTAGGGTTTCTAAAGCTCCAAAACTTTTGTTGTCAATATCTCAGACATTTCCGAAACTTTGATGCGTCCATGATATCCTCCTCACGCTCTCTTTCTCGGAATAGATCTTCAATCATGCTCAAGAGATACTCACAAAAGATACAAAAGAGATACTCCCAAAAATGTTCTTATCAAATGTACCTTTCACAAGAGACCCTAGCCTCTTATTTATATTCTTCATCTTCTAGATCACTTAACCCAATTCTAGGTCACTTAACCCATTTCTAGGTCACTTAACCTATTTTCCTTATTTTAGGGTTAACCACTTTCCATAAATAGAAAGTTATCCATTACTTTATCATTTAAATATCCCTCCTAAAATTTGTCACTTTACATTAATATTTAAATAATTCTTCTTGATTTTTTCACTTTACTTTATCATTTAAATAATAATTTCTTCTTTTCAAGCACTTCAACTTCTTTGACCTTATGGGGCTTCAATCCATCATATGGGGGTCCTTCAACTTTGTAGGGCCATAACTCTCAAACCATGAGGAGTTATGTGACATTCCACATACCACCAAAAATGGCATGACAAGCACTATCCATCTAGGATAGTTTCACCAACAAAATAACTGAGCTTCATCTCATTATTCCACACACAAGCATGGGTTCTCTCAACCACAACTCAACCACAAAGCATCTTCCCGTGAGGGATTTCACCATAAGGGGAACACTTTGGATTTCATCCATTTGTACTTCTTATAAACCATGACATGAAAATAATGAGTCATCTTTACATCAAACAAGCTATGCATCATATGTAAATGAATCCATCTTCATCATGTATCTATGACAACTCATTGATCCATCTTTATCTATGCATCATATCAATGATAACTTATTGATCCATCTTAATTGATTGGTTTCCACTTGACATCTATCATTCTCATCAAGGACAATACATATACATTTTTCATCAATCATCAATCAATCACTTGACATCAATCAATGACATCAATCAATCAAACCATTGGCATTGATGACAATATGATCCAACAATATCAATGTAGCATTATCATCCAATAGTTTCAGAGTAAATAAAAAATGAACAAATGAGCAATCATACACATACCTAGTACACCAATATTTTTACGTGGAAACCCAAAGCGGGAGAAAACCACATAATTCTTTTTCTTATATGTATTTAAGAACTACATTCATTGGAAGCACCAACTTCCTTTGTTTTCCAGCTGCAACTGGAAGGAGGCTCCAACCCCCTATTTTCTCAGGCTACAATCTGAGGGAAGCTCCAACTCCCCAATTCTCTGGCTACAACTAGAAGGAGGCTACAACCCCCTATGTTCTCCGAATACAACCAGAAGGTGGCTACAACCACCTTTCCTTGCCACGTGAAACCACCCTTGACATCAATCAATGACATCAATCAATCAAACCATTGGCATCAATGACAACATGATCCAATAATCTCCCCCTTTGGCATTGATGGAAATACCAACATTGATGTCAACATGTAGACAAGGCATGCTCTACATCAATAGTCATCAATCATATCAATATGACTATCTCTCCCCATTATGAAACACCAATCAGATCAATGTGACTATCTTTCCCCCTTTTACATCAATGGAAAAGGGCCATTCTCCTCTTGGGGCTGCTCCTCCTACTTGAATTCCTTTGATCTTCCTCTGAATGATCTCTCCCGTTTTGAACAAAGGATATCACTCTGATGCAATGATGAAGATACATTGCTCATACTCCCCCTGTGACCATCGCTCCCCCTGGAATTATGCCTCTATGCTCTTTCTTCAAATATGGGGCTCTTTTCTAGGTATGCATCTGATAAATATCTCCTCCTAGAATCATGCTCAAGAATGACTCCTCCTATGGGTATGTCTCCCCCTATATCCTCTTTCAATATGATCAACATGCAATTGCTATTGCTCAACCAAATCATAGATCAACTTCTCTTTCAATGAAGATCCTTGAACTTGTCCATGAATCAAACTTGTGCCATAACATACATCATGAAACACAAGATATAATAAAATAGAGAATCATGAACAAAATATCAACCAAGTACATCATGTACCAAAATGTTCCCACCATGCACAACACCCATGTACATCAACCATCAACATCATACAATGTGCCAAAAGATATCATCCGTGGAATGTATCAACCTTATGCCTCTATCAACATTTCAACATGTGCATCTACCAATATGCTAACCATGTGCATCCACAATATGTCAATCATGTGCATCTACCAACATGCCAAACAAGTGTCATATCACTCATGATATGTCTCTACCATGAACCAAGTGCCTCAATCATCAAATGCCTCATGTACCAAAATATATGCTAATCAAGTAATAACAATGATGTACTTTTAGCCAAGTACTCATCATCCAAACATATACCAAACATGTACATCAACATGTATCACTACTTGTACCAAGCAAGTATGCCAAATCCTCCATAAAATATGTGCCAATCAAACTGCTAGTAGGTGCCTCTAACAATCATGCATCAACTATAGAACATCACTGATGTACACCATGATCACCTCATAAACTCACCAACTACATGTCCCAATATGTAGCCCATCCATATGCCAAATGCATGCATCAAGTTTTCCAACAAGTAAGCTTCCAATAATACATCATAATATATATCAATGAAACTCAAAATATGTACCAGCCATGTACACCAACAGATCGTCATCAATCCTCCATTCACTAAAACAAATACTAAGCATCCAACAACACATGTACTAGTAGTATGCTTCAATAGATCAATGATATCTCAAGATATATCACATAAACAAGGTGCCATAACTTTACTGTCATAACCGACATTGTTCTTCAACAGAAAATGCCTCAGTCCATACTCATGGGTTAGTGCCATGCATCCAAGATGGCCTTTCATTATTTTTATCATCACAATAAATAATCCAATATAGAATCATGATAACCTGCAGAAAACAGTTTCAAAACCTGCAAAAAATAATGTCAGACCCTGCAATAGAGTCTTATACTATCACATCAAGCTGCAACCCATGTGCATTGCCTTTTTCCCAAGGATTTACCACATATACGTGGCCTGATTCACAATAGCTCGTGCATGTACGCGACCTATTCAAGGTCAGCATGTGTATGTACGTGACTAATACCATTGTCATCCACATATGATTCATTAGATGACTTACTATAGCTTCCCTTAAGGCTTCCATTCTGCTCTGGTTGCTCAGTCTTCTTCACCCACTTCTGAAGGTGTCCCTTCTTCTTAGAACTTGAGCTTTGAGCATCCACATTTTCAAATATGTCTCCCTTCCTTACTTCATTCCTTCTTCTAGCCATGCTATGTGAAGTCCTCATCATGAAATTTCTTCTTGTGTTCCAGCAATCCTGGGATTTGTGGCCAAATCCACTACAGTTGTAGCATCTCATGGTGTTACAGTGAACAACAGTGTGTCCTACTTGATCACATCTCCAACACCTTATGGTGTTATAAAATATTCCATTATATCTCCTTTCATAAGCTCTACATTCAAAAGATTTGTGATCATATTCATTACATGAATAACAATTCCCATGAAAAATACTTTCATACCTTAGCTTTGGTGTCCCAAAGATAGCTTCTTGATGTTGTCCTTGATTTGTTCTATTGAATTTTTCTTTGCCTTGTGTGGATGGTTGATTTGCAACATTGCCTTCATCCTTTGATGGACTTACCTCATGCTCCTTTGATGTGCTTGCTTCAACATGTGTAGCTTCTTATTTGTATCCAAGACCTGATTTATCATATAGAGATCTTTGAATTTCCAAGATCTTATTCAATATTTGTGAGCTATTGAAGATTTTTTTTGAATTCTCTACCTTCTTTCTAAGGTCAACAACTTTAGCTTCTAACTTATCACATGACTCTTCCTTTTCATTAATTTGATTCTTCAGTAGTTCCTCTACCCTTTTGGATTCTTCAATTTGGGTCTTGATATGGACAATAGTTTCAAGACTTTTGCTTATTTCATCATCTACCTTCATATCTTCTTTTTCATTCTTTAGTCTTGTGATATCTTCTTCCTTTTCTTCTAATTTAGTCTTATTTCTCTCTTCTTGTTCTTTGAGCATTCCCTTTAAATTGAAGATTTGCCTTTGATTCCTCCTAAGAAAATTCTTAGTGTTATCTAAAAGATAGTTATAGTGTGTATAATAATGATCACTGTTATATCTATATAAACCCTCTTCAACTTATTTTTGAAGTTCTAATAGATATTCTTCTATTCTTTCCATGGGATAACTACCATCAAACTTTACAAAAACTGTTTCTAGATCTTCTTCTTCACTTGAGAAGAATTCAACATCATCACATTTTGAATCATTGCAATCAAGTGTCTTTGGAGATTCTTTACCTTCATTTGAAATACTTTTGAAATCTTCCTTTGTGCTATCTACACTTGAAATGTTTTCAAGATCACATTTTGAAATAATACAGTCAAGGGTTTTTGATGATTCTTTACCTTTGATAATCTTGATGGAGTGGTCTTCAATATCTTCCTTCTCCTTATTTCTTTGATATGTCTCCTCTAGCTTTAGCCATAGATCCTTGTCGGAAGTGCATTGTCCCATGCTCTCTTTGATAGGGCTTGAGAGTCCACTAAGAATGGTCTTGAGAGCCAATGCATCATTCTTCTTTCCTTCCCTTTGAGCTGAAAAACTTGACTTGTTCTTCAAGGGAACTGATCCACCAATGGATTCCTTCCAAATAGTCGCTCCCATTTCCTTCAAATGTTCTCTCATTTCTATTCTCCAAGTATAATAGTTTTCCTCATCAAGGATTGGAACTTCATCATCCATTTGTGTGTCTATGGATCTCCTTCAAGCTTGTTAAGTCCTGTAGTGAAGGCCCTCTCTGATACCAATTGTTGGACGCACCTACCACACTTAGAGGGCGGGGGGGGGTGAATGAGTGTGGGGCTCTTTTTCAAAAAATTTCCTCTTACACAAAACTCATTAGTTAGAATTCAACATTTGCTCATTGCTCATTGATGTCATTTGTAATCAGTTAGATGTGAACATATATGAACAACATATATCAAAAACATATATCATCAATAATTCATCACCACAAGGAAGACAAATAACACAAGATGTATGCACAATTTATTTTTATTACGGACTACAAACCTTGGGATTTGTTAGCACTGAAAGTCACACTTTGACTGTTAAAGTGTAAGCTCAACACCCATCAGAATGTAAAACATAAATTTGTTTTTGAATAGGTGGATCAACAAGATGGATAAAGAAAGAGAGAGGGCAGCAAACTTTAGATCAATAGGCTACACCAATGGGCAATGGAGTCACAAACATCCCACTCATATAAGGCACAAAAGTTGCTTAACAAAAAACAAGATTATATGCTGATAGGTGGAAGAAATGAAGAAGGAAAACATAAGATAGAATGTTCAGTAAATAGAGATCCTCTCAATTCAATGAATCAACAAATAATTGAATATAAACAATGATTGAAGGGCAAAATATAGCAGACCCTCTGCGGCTTAGGGATCCATAAATCATTGACAGCCTTTGATCCTCAAATATGCAATATATTCAAATAAGAAGAAATATAAAAGAAGAGTTACAATCTGAAATCACAGCTCTCATGAGTCTCCAATAGCAGTAATTCTTACAATCCTAAAAAGCCCACAGGCTTACAAATGAACACACACAGAAAACTGCCTATTCCTACTCTCTCTAGCCTCTCTTGGCTCATCCCTCCCTTCTCCAAGATATATCTCCTTCTTTAAATAGAAAATAACATCCAAATAACCTAAGGAGGTCGAATCCCATCTCTTCCATTGGATTCTAAGCCTTGGAGATAGGTGGCAATAGTCAAAGAGACAAAAATCCAACAAACTGTTGATTTTTAGGAATTTGTTGGAAGTCATTAATAAATTGTTTCCACCTCATGCATGAGGCCTTTGCTGGAGCTAAATATTAGGTGAATGTGTCCCTTGATATCTAACTGATCCTTGAGAATCCATTTGAACTCTCCTTGACATGTGGCAACCTCCCAACAAGGCGAATATCAAAACCGTGACCGCTACAGGAAATTAGTATGCAGCGCCACTGTGAAGAGTATGCAATGCCTACTTCTATATCCAATATCTCTAAAACCAAAACACATTTTGAAAAACTGAGAGATTTTTTTTTTATTTGGAATTTTATGAACAAAAACCTCCTCTAGTTTTAAAAAATACATCCTCAACTACTCATAACCAAAGTTTTAAATTAGGGACTAAAAACTGGGAGAATAACTCCGCACAATTTAGCCTCTTCCAGAATATTACTCAGCGCCTATAGGTAGCGCCCGACTGTGTTTCTAAATGCAATTCGGTAGCATAAATCCATGGGTGCTTTGATGCTTGAACTTGGATATTGGGAATAACTCAATATAATTTCAATTTTTTCCAAAACAAATAAAAATCCCATAACAATTCTATTCATTTGCCAAAATGAATGATGAAATGCAGATTCTGTTCTCTATGAAATATTAGGTAGTGCTTGTAGGTAGCACCACTTATGAAACATTGAGGCATAAACCAATCTTGTGCTAATATAGGCTCCATGGGGGATAGAGTCTTCCCTGTGAGGCTCTAAGAACTCTTGTAGTTTTAGTGCCTTATCCTTTGGGCTTGTGGAGTCATGCTCTCAACCTTTAACCTTTGCAATCTGCTTTGATCTATGACCTTCAACTGAAACTAAATGAAAATGAAAACTAAAACTGACAAAATGATGAAAACAATGCTTGTCCAACAAGCTTATTGCACACACCTACTCTAATTATTGGGAAAATTAAGCTTTCAAGTTACATGAAACAACCAATGAAGCCATTTCATCATTTTTTCAACTGTTTGAAGTTTTGAAATGTGCTTCCTTAAGCACCAGAGATAACTCTTACTTGAAGGTGTGTCAAAGAAACATTTGGAAATACACTTTCCATTGAATAAATCAATGAGCCTAGGCCCATTTTATGCTTCCAGGTAGGCTGCAAATGGACCCTGAAAAACATCATCAATACTTTCCCCTACAACATTGCTTTG
Source organism: Picea engelmannii (assembly GCA_009831015.1). NCBI lineage: Eukaryota > Viridiplantae > Streptophyta > Pinopsida > Pinales > Pinaceae > Picea > Picea engelmannii. Next base: position 439,687 of record ML792213.1, on the reverse strand, counting down.
TGTAAAAAGGAAAAGTATTGCATTAGGTCCTTCGTCCACTGTTCTCGGTTGTTGTATGGCTTGTTGATTCTCTGATTCATCCTCAATGCATATGGCCTTGGTCCACTCCTGGTCATGAGGTGTATTAGGAAAAAGTCTTAGTGATGCTTGTCTTTCTTTAATTTCAACCTTTCTCATCTGATCACATGTCATTTGATCTTGGCTGCTTGATGAAACTGAGCTTGTGTCTTCAAGAGGAATAGGGGGTTGATAGGGAAGTTCATCACAATTACAAGTGCTTGGGAAACTAAATTCTTCTATCTTATCTTCTGATTGTGAGGGATATTCATCATAGCTTGGCTTATGGTCCCAATTTCTCAGTTTTTCACCCTCTAAAATTAGATTATCATCTTTTTCTTCTTTTTCACCAACGCAAATATGACGTGAGGGTTGAAACAATCTATTGTTGATTTGATGGGAAGGGTACTTTTCTGATGTATGGTCTTCAACAAATTGTTCATGGAAATCATCTTCATAATCATCATAAAAAGGTGAATCAATGACCATTTGACTATTAATGGCTGAGGGGATTAGTACACTAGCTAGGACAACTGGTTGCTCAGGGAAAACATCCTCATAGTCATCAAAACTTGGAAAATCATGGCACATTGGTTCATTAACAATAGGAGGGACTGATAAGCTACGAATTTGGTCATGACAAGCTGCAACACTATTCTCATGATAAAATAAATTTGAATCTAAGATGACCTCTTGACTTAAAGAATCGAGAAAAGGAGGAGACAAGGAAATGATGGATTGTCCATATTGATCTTTCTCTTGGGGACCTATATTTTGACATGAATGATGCATTTGTTCTTCAAATTTAGGAAAAGCATTATGAAACTCATCATCTAATTCCTGATCTCTATAATCATTATCTTCATCATCACTACTAGAGGAATCACTTGCTGAATCTTGAATATATGATGCATACACCTCACAACAATTCACAAAAAGTCTTTCAGCTGGATAAATTTTCTTGCAATGAGAATAAAAAACATCATGAAATTCCACCAAAGAGGAAATACTAGAAGCAGGGAATGTTCTATAACATTGCCTCACACCTCCTTCCAATGAATACATGAACATTTTCATCAATATATCTTCATGATAGATGTCAAGCTGCTGCATCAAAGCATGAAATTCATGAACATGCTCAAAAGGGTTGTCATCATCACCTTCATAAAATCTAGGCAGCAGATCTTTCCATTCATCAATTTGAGTCACAAGATGTGGATAACCATCTATGGATGAGAAATTGAGTGGGGAAAACCTCTTTGCTAGGATAGCCTTCATAGCCATTTGATTTTTCTCATCCCCAGTGGAGACACCAACATATTCTAAACAATGGAGTCGCCATGGTGAATGTGCAGTCTTGAAGGTGTCCAAATTCAGTCACCATCTAAAGTTGGAGCTGTGCAATGTCGTTCTTCCCAGGGAGCTTTTCAATCTGCTCAAATCCATCCCTGGCAACGGCGCCAAAAATGTTAGCACTGAAAGTCACACTTTGACTGCTAAAGTGTAAGCTCAACTCCCATCAAAATGTAAAAGATAAATTTGGTTTTGAATAGGTGGATCAACAAGATGGATAAAGAAAGAGAGAGGGCAACAAACTACAGATCAGTAGGCTACACCAATGGGCAATGGAGTCACAAACATGCCACTCATCTAAGGCACAAACGCTGCTTAACGGAAAACAAGATTATATGCTGATAGGTGGAAGAAATGAAGAAGGAGAACATAAGATAGAATGTTCAGTAAATAGAGATCCTCTCAATTCAATGAATCAACAAATACTTGAATATAAACAATGACTGATGGGAAAAATACAACAGATCATCTATTGCTTAGGGATCCATAAATCATTGACAACCTTTGATCCTCAAATCTACAATATATTCAAATAAGAAGAAATATAAAAGAAGAGTTACAATCTGAAATCACAACTCTCATGAGTCTCCAATAGCAGTAATGATTATAATCCTAAAATGCCCACAGGCTTACAAATGAACACACACAGAAAACTGCCTATTCCTACTCTCTCTAGCCTCTCTTGGATCATCCCTCCCTTCTCCAAGATATATCTCCTTCTTTAAATATAAAATAACATCCAAATAACCTAAGGAGGTTGAATCCCATCTCCTCCATTGGATTCTGAGCCTTGGAGATAGGTGGCAACAGTCAAAGAGACAAAAATCCAACAAACTGCTGATTTTCAGGAATTTGTTGGAAGCCATTAATAAATTGTTTCCACCTCATGCATGAGGCCTTTTCTGGAGATAAATATTATGTGTAGGTGTCCCTTGATATCTAATTGATCCTTGAGAATCTATTTGAACTCTCCTTGACATGTGGCAACCTCCCAACAAGGCGAATATCAAAACTGTGACCGCTACAGGAAATTAGTACGCAACGCCACTGTGCAGAGTACGCAACTCCTACTTCTATATCCAATATCTATAAAACCAAAACACATTTTGAAAAAATGAGAGAGGTTTTTGTTATTTAGAATGTAATGAACAAAAACCTCCTCCAGTTTTCAAAAATACATCCTCAACTGCTCATAACCCAAGTTTTAAATTAGTGACTCAAAAATGGTAAAATTACTCTCCATAATTTAGCCTCTGCCAGAATATTACGCAGTGCCTGTAGGTAGCACTCGACTGTGCTTCCGCATGCAATTCGGTAGCATAAATCCATGGGTGCTTTGATTCTTGAACTTGGATATTGGGAATAACTCAATATAATTTCAATTTTTCCCAAAATAAATAAAAATCCCATAACAATTGTATTCATTTTCCAAAATGAATGATGAAATGAAGATTCTGTTCTCTGTGAAATATTAGGTAGAACCTGTAGGTATCACCACTTATGAAATGCTGAGGCATAAACCAATATTGTGCTAACAAGCTTTATCAGAAACAACTAAATATAGTACAATTCTACAAGAGCACCAACTCTGTATGCAAGACTCATCTTACATCCTCAGCACCAACTGAGATGAGGCAACAATCATCCACAGATATCAATCTGTCACAGGTACGCAACCTGTCAGTAGTGCAGCCTGTGTGTGTACACTCCCTGTCTCACTACAGCCCGCGTATGTATGTGGCCAGTCTACAATGCAACATGCGTATACTTATGAGAAACTAGGTTTTTTCTTTTCTTCACATACTCAGATCCTCTGCAACGTGCAATCACATTCTCTTCGGTTTCTCACTATCCAATCTGATCCACAACTAGTCACAACACATCCAATCTCTCCAATAGTCTACTCATGCTCCATAACCAATCAATATGAATGCTAAATCAATCATGTATAAGAAACTAGTATACCATAGAAATCATATCACCACTGAATCACAAAGTACTTCTCACTCCATCAACTAGCATAAATCACATCATAGCAGCCATACCAATAATGCCCTAAGCATTCACAACAAAACAAGCAATAATATCCATCAAGACAATAATGTAACCATACCAGAGCCTCAGTGACAGATCTGAGTCTATAGAATGCATATTTGGAACCTGCTTCATTCTTCAACAACCATTCATCATCTCAAACACAAATCTCCAATATTTTATCCACTATACACACCCTGTCCTCATACAGCCCGCGTATGTACACGTCCTGGTCCATTACAGCCCACGTATACCTCAAAAACTAGGGTTTTTGAAGCTCCAAATCTTTTTTCTGTCAAGATCTCAGACATTGCCGAAACTTTGATGTGTGCATGAGATCCTCCTCACGCTCTCTTTCTCAGAATAGATCTTCAATCATGCTCAAGAGATACTCACAAAATATACACAAGAGATACTCCCAAAAATCTTCTTCTCAAATGTACCTTTTATGAGAGACCCTAGCCTCTTATCTATACTCTTCATCTTCTATATCACTTAACCCACTTCTAGGTAACTTAACCCATTTCTAGGTCACTTAACCTATTTTCCTTATTTTAGGGTTAACCACTTTCCATAAATAGAAAGTTCTCCATTACTTTATCATTTAAATATTCCTCCTTGATTTTGTCACCTTACTTTAATATTTAAATAATCCTTCTTGATTTTGTCACTTCACTTTATCATTTAAATAATAATTTCTTCTTTTCAAGCACTTTGACTTCTTTGACCTTATGGGGCTTCAAGCCATCATATGGGGGTCCTTCAAATTTGTAGGGCCATAGCTCTCAAACCGTGAGGAGTTATGTGACATTCCACATACCATCGGAAATGGCATGACAAGTACTATCCATCTAGGATAGTTTCACCAACAAAATCATTGATCTTCATCTCATTATTCCACATACAAGCATGGGTTCTCTCAACCCCAACTCAACCGCAAAGCATCTTCCCATGAGGGATTTCACCATAAGGGGACCACTTTGGAGTTCATCCATTTGTACTTATTATCAACAATGACACGAAAATAATGAGTCATCTTTAAATATATTGGAGTTACTTCACACACACCTAGGATTTATTTTTCTTAAGGTTATTCCTTGTTTATTAGTCATAATTAGTCATTATCCAGTCTCCTATATTTTAGGGGAGAATATTCCACCCGAAGAATATTCTCTTTCAGTTGACACTTCAGTTTGAATATTTGAGTTGAGTTGATATGTTGCATTGGTTTTGTCACCATGCAGCATTGATATCATCACCAACTCACTACTCTTTGTTCAGTCAGTTAACTGAAGACTAGTTGACTAGTTAACTCAGCTAGGTGGCAGTTCACTCCCGTGACTGCCTTAGAGACTAGACTAGGTGGCCGTTTACTCTTGTAACTACTGGTGTGTGTCCAAATCAATCTAGACCACCACTATGGATCATTAGTTACTCATGTATCCTATATCTATTTTAAATTATTCACTCTTTGAGTGTGGAATACGGTTAATGAGAATTCTTCCATTCTTTCTCTCTTTGTTCTTCTTTCTCAATTTCTCTCTGCAAATGTGTGTGGTATTTTCTAGCTAGATCTATTTTTTGCAGGTTCAACACATTTACATGGTATTAGAGCCAATGGACTACTAAGAAAAATCTACACCAAATCATTTTTTGCAGGTACAAAAGATTGAAGACAACAAAAGATGGATTATTCACCGGAAATACTTCTCATGCCTCATAACTATTTGGAATGGAAGTAAAAAATTTTGCTACATGTTAGATGTAAAGGCTTATACCAAATAACCATGGCAATGGAAGTAGAGCCTGATTCTATCGATGAGAAAAATGACTTTCTCAATAGACAAGATATGGGCATAGGAAGTATCGGCATGTTTGTTTCTCTCGAACTTTTCCATCAAGTATATGAAGAATCACAAGGATTAACTCCAAATGAATTATGGACCAGATTGGAGGTTCTATTTGGGAATAAAGAATATTGTGAAGATTTCATGCAGAAGGTCGAACAGATAGAGCCAGAAGAGAAGCCATAAGAAGATCAAGCCTCTTATTATGAAGAGTCTTCTACAAACATTTTTGCAGAAATTAGTATTCCAATAATTGAAGATGATGTCTACTCCATTTCAGATTTATTTTATGAAATTCATGTGGAAGATATATGGCATGCATCTCAGGAGTCACATGCAGACACTTTTGCATGCACCATGCATGCATGTCAGGAGACAAAAAGAGAGTTGCACAAATTAGACGCCATTTTGATATTTTATGAGAAAAATTTGCAGAAACAAATTGGATATTTGAATTCCTGTCGGGAAAATATCCAATTTCAAAAAAAATCGTCTGAAACGGAGTCCAGAAAGTGAAGTTATGATCGTTTTAAATTCAAAAAAAATTCTGCATTTTTCTGGAAACGGCCGCACGGTTTTCAAAGTTTTATCCAAACTTTATTTGTATATTATTCATTACAAGATGATAAAGTGGATATGTGTGGAAATATCAATCATGCATATACTTCATCAGATCCGTGCAGACATCTACATCTTCAACAAAATCTTCAAAGAGCACAAACTTGCACAGTGCGAGGTCTTCTTGGAGTGAAGGACATGGTTTCTTAGCAACTGCCTTTTGTTCCTTATCATTTTTTGTTTTATGCATTGTAATTTGAGGGGGGGGGGGGGGGGGGGNATGAGGTTTTCCCTCTTTCCTCGTTTAGTTCAGTGTATATTTTGTATTTGGGTACCTAACATGGCTTTGTAGATGGGACCCATTCTTTATTTTCACCATAGTGATGTTCAGGGGGGGTGTTGGAGTTACTTCGCACAAACCTAGGATTTATTTTTCCTAAGTTTATTCCTTGTTTATTAGTCAAAATTAGTCATTATCCAGTCTCCTATATTTTAGGGGAGAATATTCTCTTTCAGTTGACACTTCAGTTTGACTAGTTGAGTTGAGTTTAGATGTTGCATTGGTTTTGTCACCATGAAACATTGATATCATCACCAACTCACTACTCTTTGTTCAGTCAGTTAACTGAAGACTAGTTGACTAGTTAACTCAGCTAGGTGGCAGTTCACTCCCGTAACTGCCTGAGAGACTAGACTAGGTGGCAGTTTACTCTTGTAACTGTTGGTGTGTGTCCAGATCAATCTAGACCACCACTATGGCTCATTAGTTACTCATGTATCCTATATCTATTGTAAATTATTCACTCTTTGAGTGTGGAATATGGTTAATGAGAATTCTTCCATTCTTTCTCTCTTGCTTCATCTTTCTCAATTTCTCTTTGCAAATGTGTGTGGTATTTTCTAGCTAGATCTATTATGTGCAGGTTCAACACATTTACAAAATCAAACAAGCTATGCATCATATTCAAATGAATCCATATTCATCATGTATCTATGACAACTCATTGATCCATATTTATCTATGCAACAAATCAATTATAACTTATTGATCCATCTTCATTGATTGGATTCCACTTGACATCTATCATTCTTGTTGGATCCGCCTTTCTCTTAATATATGAAATGTTATGCTTAAGCCCAAAAGGGTTGGTTTTCAAGACTTCATCTGTTTCTCGTTTCTCCCCCCTAAGATCGCAGTATCCCGACGTGGGAAATGGAGAAAACCTTCCTAAGTTTAAATCACCATTACTAAAAGAATAAGTGGGGTTGATCATCGCTTAGTACCTCGTACCCTCACTCTTGGGAGTTATGTGTTGGACGTCTCTCGAGCCTCCGACTTGCGAAGTCGCGAAGTGGTGTTAAAGTTACCCAAGTTACTATCAAGGACAAGTCACTTTAAACCCTAGTTAGTCACTATCGTGATTTCGCGACTCGACGATTGTTTCGCCAAAGGGCAGCACCTTCGTAGCCCCAATACATGAAGTCACGATTTCCTTTAATTAAGCATGGATTAATTAAAAGTCTTAAGTCAAATCACGTCTAATCCGTTACCTCGCACCATCGCATTTTCAGGTTTTTAAGGTTCAGTGGCTAGGAGCGAAAACACCCGATGTGATGAGCGCCAAAAAGGGGATTAACAACTAAGTACACCAATTTGAAAGAACTAAACCAGATTAATTAGCACCATAAATAAACTTTAACGCACACAGTTTACAGATGAAATCTTGAATGATCCTACGATTTCCAATGTTATGACTCGTCAAGCATTTATGGCATTTATTTGAACTGCAGTGAGGTGACAGATAGTAGGATCTCGTTTTTACTTCTAAATATTTCTATTAAGTGATTTGACCATTCTATTGGCAAGGACACCAGGGGTTTAAATGACCAAGATAGAGAGCTATTCCTTCATTATTTTAGTTTTCATTTCTATTTGTGCGCAGAGCCATTTTACCAGGATAATCGTTGTTTGTGATTTTCAATTTTTTCGACAGGTGGTCCAGTTGTAGGTTTCTCTATCATGGCTCCAAGAAAAATGCCCAAGTTAGCTACCGAGAGTTCAGGTCAGGGTTCAGACGTTGTTTTCGATACCTCACCCCGAAGTATTAATTCTTTCAAGACATGGTCATACGTTTCCAACATTCTGCAATCCGAGTCGGTAAACTGTTCAGATGATTCTAGTGATAATGAGAAGGATGACTTATCAACCAAATACAAAATTGTCGCTCAAGTAGAGATGCACAAAATAGCGGCGAGGCCCTAGCTTCTTCCCTATTGTGATATGATCAGGTGGGCGCTGGACCATGTGGACATCCCGACTAGGATGATTATTAGCGAACATAAGGTGATGATTGGTACTTTCAGGCCAGAACATTTGCGGACAATGTATAAATTGTCACCCACACCAAACCTTACTCACAATGCTGAATTTCTAGAAGGTTTCAAGAAGAAGGAGTGCAAGCAGTATGCAAAATATTTATCCGATCTGATCAAAAATTGGGTCTCACACCCAGCAAAATTCAGGGCTGATACTAATGGGATCTATTCAATCTCTTCCTTGGAGCCACAATTCAAGTACATAGTGATGATGACTTGCAGGTTGTATGGGAAGGAAGACACTACCCATTTTTTCCTCCCATGGGTTCCTCTCATTCATACAGTCGTTGAGGGTTTCTCCTTCGACTGGGACAGACTATTGTTTGACAGTCTGACCAGTTGAATTACCGAATATCGAGCACAGAGGGCAAGTAAGAAAGAAACTTCGTTCTTTATGTATGCTTACATCATGGATGCCATTTGCTTCATGACACCCTTCCCACTAATGAACTGGAGCTGGGCTCCATCTAATATAGAGCCTATTCATGTCTACCACTCGAATCTTTGGGAGGATAAAGACAAAGAATACTTCTACGAGATCTTCAACTGGGTAATGGTGCCATTGCATGTCGCCATCTTCGGCCAACTGCCGCCCAGGATTTCAGATAGCGTCATGACCAACCTGAGTAACGTGGCATATTGGTATATAGAGGTGAAGTTTTCATACATCAAGGTTTTCGAAACCTCTGTTCCTCCATATGCTCTACCACTTTTCTTGCCAGATAAGATATTATGTCCCGAGATCGCCAGGCAGACTATGCTCGACAAAATAAGCAAAGAGCTCAAAGGAGTATCAAAAAAGGTATGGTCGTCCTTCCCCATTCATATTGGTGCATATTCCTTTTTATATTTTGGCCATGCTAAAGCTGAGGCTACGGTTTTAGAAGAAATGAAGCTGGTGGATATTGAGTTCAAAAAGCACGACCCTAGTAAGGTTGTGAGCAATCACCTGGCGAGTTGTGTCCTGAAGAGATATGAACATGAGGATTCCCCTCATGACGAAATATTCCAGGGTGCGGGGTGTGAGGTCCTACTCTGAAGTCCTAAGTTGGATTCAAACACTACCACCCGGAGATATGGCTGATTTCTTGAAATTCTAGGAGCACTGGCGAAGTTGCCTCCCCCAGATTTTATAAGGTGAAGCCCCAAAGCTTCCAGTTACACAATAGACGAAAGTCAAAGGTGCAAAGGAATCGAGTCCTAACAGGGAGAAGAACCAAGGGAAAAAAGGGGAGGCTGGAACCTCAGGGCAAGGGGCCAAAGTGCCCTACAAACAGGAAGGAAACCCTGAAAAGGGTACGCCAGGCAAGACGGTCCAAGGTTAAGCAAAGATACCCTCGCAAGGATTGGGCGACTCACTATCACTCATGTCAAACAAGCTGGTCAAAAATGTTACCCTGAAACAACCATCCAAGGAAGTCGGCAGTCCGATTGCTATTATCACACCCTTATAGTTCACAAAGGGGAATCCTAATGCAGGGTGGATTTTTGATGAAGAAATGATGCCCATTTCTGTAGAGGAGCTGCCTCCTAACGAATTTTTCTTTGATAAAAAAAGGAAGGCTGTGGTGAGGTAAGAATTATATCAAAGAGAGGGTGTAGTGGCTAAAAAATTCAAAATCATGATAGATGGGAAGTCCATGAAAGAGGAAGAATTCACAGATGAGATAGCAAGAACACTAGGGGCTTATGCTACAGCCAATCAATACTCAGTTGAAACTTTGAAGGCCCAGTTGAAACAAAAGAACCTCTTGATTATTAAATTGGAAGCTAAAGTGGCTACTGCTGAAGCAAATGCCAAGGATGAGGTGAGCAAAAGCCTTGAGCAAGCCCGAATAGCCAATCTGCAGGAGATCGAGAAACTTATATCCGACCTTGAGAAGGTGCGCCAGTCGGCACAAATTATCCAAATGTAGGTAAGCCAGCAGGGGAAACAAATTATAGAATTACAATCGAAGTTGGATGTTGCCGAGAATCAGGTTTTATACATATCCCAAGCTGCTGAAATCCAACAGAAGGTATTAACGGCTCAACAAGACTTGCTTGTAAAAGTAGGAACCATTCAGAACCACTTTCAGACGATAGATCAAGGGTTAGAAAGTATTTCTTTGAGGTAAAAAGAAGTCGAGGCAGCTCGGGTTGCTTTCCAAGATGTTGTTATAGCTACGACGAAGATAGAAATGGTCGACACCTCCAAATTATCCATCATAGAACAAACTAGAGGGAATATCTTGTTGAACGTTTGGGAGCAAAATATATCAGAAAGTAGGGGGAGAGCTAATGAAGTGATGAATTCTTGTGAGGAAATTTTCTCCTTGATAAGTAAAAGTTTGCTAGACCTTGATAAGGAAGGCAGTGCTAGGACGTTGGGCAAAATCAATATAGCTAAACACCTGGTGGACATCAAAGAAAACGTGGAGAAAGAGCAAGTGGAGATATCCCAGATAAGATAGGTTGATATGGTCCAAGTGGACAAATGGCTAGTACAACCAAGTTTACAATTATGCTCTATCATCACATAAGACTGACAAGTGGGGAAAAGGTTGCCACGGTTGGTGAAGAGTTGTTACACCTGTGAGGAAAGTAACCAAGAAGAGCCTTCCAGGTTGATAGCCCGGTTGGTGGAGAGGTGTGTCATTTGCATCGAGCAGGTGAAGGGGCAAGTTTCTGGTGCTAAATAATGACAGATGTCAACTCGTTCTATTTCTAGAGATGGAAGGGCAAAGAAAGGAAGGTGCTCCACCCTTACGAGGGAAGACAAAGATGAGGAGATGAAACACTCCAATTTTCCATTTGTAACTGACAGGTTTCCAAAACGATCATAATTCTAGATGTTCAGAAGTTTGTTTAAATAACGGGGAGATTGTAATAGAACAAGCTTTTTGCCAGTGGTAGATTGTAATAGAGAAAGTTCTTTTTAGCCAGGATTAATACAAAGTGAATTGAAGACTCCATATTCTGTCAATATTGAGTTATGTGTTTTTCCTCTGTATTTCATGCTTCATGTCATTTTTTACATATACATCTTTGATGAATGTTTTAGCTGCAATTTAGAATAAATTCTACTGTGGTGATCAGGTTCTAGGTATCTAGTTATTTACAGTTTTTCCTCTGTATCGGCTACTAGCAGGTACAAGACCCGTGAATTACTTAGATCTCTACATTATATGCTTTCATCAAGGTATTCCTATCCTTTCTTCTTCTTCTACAGCGTGGGATTCCTCTGAAATTGATGCCCCACATTATTGATAGCTCTATGTTTTCACACTCATTTCAATATTTTAAAATTAGTTATGGAAAACGACCTTCGATTTTGTTAAACCCTTCGATTGGCTTCACTAAATTTTCCTCGTATAATCTAAAGTTGAGATAAGCACTTTAAAACACCAACCTTCTTTTAAAGCTCTGTTCTCCCCATGAATGTACCCGTCGTAAGACAACCCAACATCGAACCTGGTCTGTCGGACCAAACCAACATTTCTTTGAATCTTTTCAATACCATACTTAAGACCGCCACCACCCAGACAGAGCTCGAACGTTCATGGGCCGCTGTCGAGCGGGATATCAGCATTCAAGAATATTTGGAAGCTAGACAGAGACAACTTAGAGATCAGCCATAGCTTCATCCTTGGAAGTTGTTTCTTCCCCTTCCTTTTCTTTCACTCATTTTAGATTCTTAGACTCTACACTTTATAGCCTTAAGTGTAGACTCAGGAACAACATCTTTTTGGTGCCGCTGTCGGGGACGGAGAATCGTAGTCACTTTCCCCTAAGAAAATGACATTTCCAAGTTTCATTTTTTGATAGTGAACAAAGAGAAAACACCTTGTTAAGGCTAAACCTTCATCATTCACTTGGGGACTCCACTCTTAAGTAAGCTGGAATCCTTTCAGAAGAACACCAGACAAAACCCAGATGCCAAACAGACAGTGCCCGTTTCCAACCCTGAAACAATACTAAGACCAAGGGGTCTTTTTAAAAAAAACATGGTTGCATATCAACCCAATTCAATTCAGTCTAAAGATAAGACCTCTTTCAAACATTTATCCTCGCAAGAACTTCCTCTCAGGAAATTATCAGACAGTGTCGTCGAAGCCGAGACCCTGAAGTCTGAGCAACTCCTATCCGAGATCAAAATCGAGACCTCTCTGACTACCTCTTACGTTACAAGGGGTGACACTCCTACCTCAAAGCTCGTCCCTATCGATATCCCATCGACTCTCAATATAAACCGCTCTATCACTCAAGGCCTTGAAGAAGTTGCCATGTACACGGATTCAACACTGGTGGGTTCTCCCATTTACATATCTTGCAAGTCGGAGGAGCCGAGTCCACGTATACCTTCTTCTCCTTTTTCATCTTTCACCTCCCCTGGTAAAACGTTTCCTGACTTTCCCCCTTTCCACCTCGAGGAAGTCAGAGAGTCACTATACATCTTCGCCAACCCTCTTTATAATGCATCGATTTCCTCTCCTAGGTTATCCATGGCCGCTATTGAGGGATGACCAGGGGGAATAGGAGGTCAAGGCCAACAACCACCTCCCAGGGTTTTCACCAAAGTAGCCACTAGATACGCCCCCTTGGTCCTTCCAGTACCTCTCCATGATTTACCTGAAAACTATATGAAAAACTTACCCAAGTTCACAGGAGAAGGGGATCTAATTGTAGCTGAGCATATCAATTTGTTTGATCAATTCACTGATATTCTAGGTCTCGAGCATGAGGACGTGTAATCCCGATTGTTTGTCCAAAACTTTGACTGATAGGTAAGAACTTGGTTTCAGATCCTACCCCCAGGTTCAATCATATCCTACGATGCACTAGAAGACCTATTTCTCAAACAATGGGGCAAAAGAAAGGATCATTTATACTATTTGATTGAGTTCAAGTCTTTAAAGAAAAAGGGATCTAAAATTGTTATGGAATTTATCCAAAGGTTTAACAAGTTGTATAATAATATCCCTATTGAAGTTAAACCATCTCAACCCACCGCCAAAGTCACTTTCGCATGAGCTTTTGAACCCGATTTTGCTCTTCTATTAAGAGAAGGGAGAGGTGCCGACCTAGCCCGAATGCAAGATGACGCTTTGGAAATTGAGTCAAACATGATGGCTTCGGGTAAATTAAAAAGGAAAATTGAGACGGGAAACAGGGAAACTAGACGTCTTAGAGAACAAGCAGGTCCCTCTGGATTTGGAAGATCCTCAGATGACAAAATGGATGATATGGCTACGATAATAAAAGAACTGATGACAAAATGGATGATATGGCTAGGATAATAAAAGAACTATCAAACAAAATCTCGAGAATGGAGCTAGATCAATCCAAAGCTGATCAATTCTTTAAGAGGGAATTCAAGAGAAATCCCAATCCTTAGTTCCAACCAAGACAAATTAAAAATGAAGACGAAAAGATCCAAGCACCTCTGAAAAATGTAACTTTCACTGGGGGAAATGATATGCAAGAGTTTGAAGACTTGGAAGAAGACGTAAACAACTTAGGTGACGACTGTTTACAACCTCACTTGATGAAAGAAGATTATGAGAAGTCTTTGAACACTAAACAATCATCGGTCAAAGACAATAACCTAAATGGCGCTGATGATTTCGCTTATCAAGGAATGACTGACACCATAATGGCCAAGCTCCAACACAAATACAATCTGAAGCCCAAAAACAAACCTGTGTCGAATGTGCAACCCAAGAAAATTTTTCCTAGGGGCGAAATATATGAGCCCATCCAAAAAGAGACAAAGATGTGGAGTAACATAGCGGTAGATTCGCAGAATACCAACGCAAAAGGGACTGAAACCCAAGCGAGAATAACTAAGGCAACTAAAATGTGGACACCCAAAACTAGAAATGTTGAAAATAAAATAGTGCTACTAAATAAAATGGATAGGAAAGAGTTCGATGTTTCAGCCAAGGAAACAGATAAAATGGCGGGAGTTTTCTTCCTAGAAAGAAAAATAAAAAAGATCAAGATACCAATACCTTTGGTTGAGTTGGCGAAGAATCCTGTGTACTAAAAACAAATAACCAAGATGATAAATTTTTCAAATCTAGAGAGTCAGTCCGACATAATAAATCTGGAAGATGACAAGCCTAATATCACTTTTGGGCCACATTTTGAAAAATGTCCTAATGGACATAGTTGTCGCTGATATACCCTTGAAGTACGGTTTACTATTATCTAGATCTTGGGGAGCCAAGATCGGGGGATACCTTCAGCTAGATATTACCTATGCCACAATCCCTGTTTTTGGTGGACAGTTCACACGGTTATACGGGGAAACATGGTTGGCATATATGGTAAGTAATCCACAGAATCCTAACAATTACCCTGTTTAGATCGCCAATCAAGACCTAGAAAATTGTATTCTTTCCTTCGACAATACTGAAGATAATTGTACAGAATAAAGTGACATCGATGAAATCAAAACCGAAAAAACAACTAAAAATGTGTACAACAATGGAATTTGGAAAATGTTCTTTGATGGTGCTTCGTTTTGTGAAGGGGCAGGTGCGGGTGTGATTTTCATAGCACCTGAAAATGAATTCGCCATTCCCTTCTCTTACAGGCTACAGTGGGACGTAGACTGCACAAACAACGTTTGCGAATATGAAGCTCTAGTCCTGGGTCTGGAAGCTGCCAAGAAGCTGAACATAAGGATCTTAGAGGTCTATGGAGATGCTGAACCGATTGTGAAGCAGGTAAATCAGCAGTACCAGGACAAGGACCCAAGACTGAGGTCCTACAAAAATTGCGCCTGGGATCTAATGGAAAATTTCTTTTTATCGATAAAGGTTCATTTCATCCCAGGAGCCGAAAACTAGCAGGCCAATTTACTAGCCAAAGCAGCTTCAACTTTCGCACCCCCTACCGCTTTCAAATTAAAATACCACATAGAGGTAAGGCACAAACCATCCATACCAAACAACATACAACACTGGCAGGTTTTCGAAGATGATGAACAGATCGGAAAGTTCCTGAAAATTGTGGGTGATTTCTCCAAAACCCACATTGACCAGTAAAACCAAAATGATCATACCTGGATTATGCAGGAAGGGGAGGAGCCTCAGGAGTTCCGAGAAAAAATTGCAAATCATCGCCTGCTAGTTTTAAAAAGTAATTAGATCCCTAAGGGCCTGATACCTCTGGAAATGTTGTTTGATCAAAATGGCATGCCTCTGAAGTCCACCTTACAGCCCCAAATGGAGGAGGTCGAAGACTGTGACGTGGGCACCACCAAAGAGCCTCGGATGGTGAAGTTATCAAAGTACCTTCCTCCTGAGATAAAAATCAAGTATAAGGACTTACTCAGGTGGTATAAAGATTTCCTTGCATGGTCTTACGATGAGCTCAGAACTTATGATACCTCTGTGATCGAGCACAAGATACCTTTGAAACCTGGTGTTAAACCCTTCAGACAGAAGCTCAGACAAATCAACCCCATTTTACTGCCTGTGGTTGAAAGAGAAGTGAAAAAGTTGTTAGACGCAAAAATAATTGTACCCCTTAGGTACTCTGACTGGGTGGTGAACTTAGTCCCGGTTAGGAAGAAAAGAGGGGAGATCAGACTGTGCGTTGATTTTGTTAATTTTTCAAAATCCCAACCCAGTTTCAGTCTCGCTGATTTTTTAGTCAAATTTAAATGCCAAACTCAGTTTCAACACTGTTTCAGCATATGTTACAGCCCAGTGTTTCAACATCTACTCACAGCGGTGTTTCAGCATATACTCAGCACTGTGTTTCAACATCTACTCACAACGGTGTTTCATCATATACTCAACACTGTGTTTCAGCATCTACTCACAGCGGTGTTTCAGCATATACTCAACACTGTGTTTCAGCATCTACTCACAGCGGTGTTTCAGCATATACTCAGCACTGTGCTTCAACATCTACTCACAGCGGTGTTTCAGCATATACTCATCACTGTGTTTCAGCATCTAAAAAACTTAACAGAAAATAAATTTCAGAACTGAAACATGAGAATTCTGAACATCGTTTTCAACGCAGAAATAAAATATCAGCAATATGCAAAACTCAGAAAATATAGACACAAAGATATTCGGTCTAACTTCGACCCTGGAAAAACCCACAAGGGGAAAACCAGTTAGAGAGGGCTTTGTATTATTTATGAGCTTCTGAGAAATTCTTTTACAGCATATTCATCTTCAGATATTTACACAAACTTATCTGGACATTCCTGTAGCTTTGCTCCTCAATTTCTGAACCAGAAATTCGTACAACTGTACGGTAATTAATGTTGGATGGACTGTCACGAAATTCATGCCAAAACTCTACTAAGATTCAATTTCTGTTCCACTCAATGTTATTCGGCAGCCTTGGAATGCATGCCAATCCTCCCAGAAATTTCTGCTGCTGTCTTTTTTTTTCTTCAGCTCGACCTCTCTCTTGCTCTCTCTTGTTCTCTCAACAAGAATGCTTCAGCTTCCCTTTCTCTTGGCATCTCACCAAGAATCTCTTTCTCTCTCAACAAGACTGCTACTGCATCAACTTACCCAAGAATGGGTGCGCCCACTTGCCTTAATCAACCTCATGAGGGAAGGTGAGGAGTTTTCTAATCTAACAACTAAGATTAGATTAGATGGGTGGCTGAGATTTGGTGTCTCTTCACTCACCCTCACTTTAATCATAAA
>ML792213.1:363609-422746 GCA_009831015.1 Picea engelmannii | reverse complement strand
AATCATAAAGTTATCTTTTAATTTGCATCTCACAAATTAATTTGACTAAGACCCACATTCGGCAATTTCTCCCCTTAGGCGCCTAGGGAAGAGAAACACTTGCCTTGGTACTTCATTTTAATTAAAAATTTAACAGATTTTAGAAATCTGAACAAGTCCTCTCTCAAAGATAACTATCCTCTGCCCAAAATAGATCACGTTTTGGAAAACGTAGTCGGGGAAAATAGGATGTCAATGATCGATTTTCTGGTTACAATCAAATTTCTCTCAACGAGCATGATAAAGAAAAAACAGCTTTCACCATCCCTTGGGGCATGTTCATGTATGACAAAATGCCTTTTGGTCTGATGAACGTAGGTTCTATGTTCCAGCGCACTATGGATATTGCCTTCTTCGGTGAAAGAGATAGATTTGTGGTTATCTACCTCGACAACCTGACTGTCTTCTATAAATTCGACGAAGACCATCTGTTACACCTAAAGAAAATGTTTGAAAAATGTCGAAAAATCAGTTTGTCTTTAAACCCCAAGAAGTCTCACTTCGTGATGCAAGAAGGTAAACTCTTGGGCCACATTGTGTCTCGGGACAAAATTAAAATCAACCCTAAAAGGGTAGAAGCTATGGACACCATAAATAATCCTAGAAATATAAAAGAAATTTAGTCAATTTTAGGAAAAATAAACTTTTTGAGAAGATTTATCCCAAACTTTGCTGAAATCGTGAAATTGATCACAGGTATGCTAAAGAAGAACAACGAAGTGAAATGGATGGTAGAGGCTAAAGCATCATTTGCACACATCAAGAAATTTATCAGTGAAGCACTCATATTGGCAAGCCCTGATTACCTAAAGGATTTTCTGATTTTCTCATTCGCCTCCAAACACATAGTGGCGGCAGTAATTCTCTAGAAGAATGAAGAGGGTTTCGAGCAACCAATAGCCTTTTTTAGTAAAAGTATCAGAGATGTTGAACTGAGATACGATATAATAGAGAAACAAGCATATGCTATGGTTAAGGCTTTGAAGGCTTTTAGAACTTACGTGCTTCACTCCAAGGAAATCACATACATTCCCACCAGTTCTGTGAAGGATATATTGGTTCAGCCTGACAGTGATGGATAAAGGGGTCAGTGGCTCGCTAAAATTCAAGAGTTCGACCTAGAGGTAAAATTGACCAACTAGTAAAAGGACAAGGTCTGGCTAAGCTCTTGGTGGAATCAAATTTCAGAGCACTCGGAATAAATAACCTGCAAGGATACGAAGGACATGGGGACATAAATGAGCCCAAAGACCAAATAGCTATCTCCAGAATCGAAGAGAAGTTTGCCTTATCAGATTGGTATAAAGATATCGTGTCCTACCTACTGACCCTGAAATGCCCTCACAATCTGCCTCTAGCTAAATATAGGACATTGAAGTTGCATGTGGTGAAGTATTGTATATCTGAAAGTCAAATGTACTAGAAGGACCCCTTAGGATTCCTACTATTTTTTTTGGTAGAATCAGAAACATAGGGGGTCATAAACGAATTTCACGAAGGAGTGTGCGAAGGGCATCACGCTTGGAGGGCAACAACTTATAAAATTTCGAGGGAAGGATATTATTGGCCTAAAATTTTCTCAGATGTCAACATCAAAGTCAGAGCCTATAACCCTTGCCAGCTATTCACAGGAAAACAAAAGCTCCCAACGCTACCTCTGGTTCCTGTCAAAACCAAAGCCCCTTTTCAACAATTGGGGTTAGATTTTATAAGCGAAATCAACCCACATTCCAGCGCTCAACAAAAATGGATCCTCACCGCCACAAATTATTTGACCAAATGGGTGGAGGCTGTTCCGACTTGGAAGGAAACTGACTTGGTGGTGATAGATTTCCTAGAAGAGAGCATACTATCCAGATTTGGCTGCCCTCGAAATATAGTAATGGATAATGCCCAGGCATTCAAGTCTATGGCAATGATTAGCTTTTGCCAAAAATATAACATCGTATTGGGCCACTCCATAGCATATTACCCTCAAGGTAATGGGTTAGTCGAATCATCAAATAAAAGTTTAATTACCATAATTAAGAAGGTGCTGAGCGAAAAAAAAGATCTTGGCATGTACACTTAAGGTACGCTTTGTGGGCAAATCAGATAGGTACGAAGAAAACCATTGGTACTTCCGCTTTCCAAATGGTATACGGAACTGATGTGGTATTACCTATAATTCTGTCCCTCCCTGTAATGAAGCTCTGGCAAGATGAGAAAGAAGAGCCAAACCACGTCACAAGAAGAATAAATCAGCTAATTGAGGTTCGACAACACAAAACCGAGGTGGGTGCAATGATGAAGAAATACTAGGACAACTTGAAAGCGTTGTTCGATCATAAAGCCAAAAATAGGGATTTCCTCCCCGACGATTTGGTTTTGAAATGGGATGCTAGGAGGGAAGATTCGACAAAACATGGTAAATTCGATCATATCTGGTACGAACCGTTCAAAGTCTCAGCTTCTGAAGGGAAGAATTCATTTCTGTTAGAGAATTTGGACGGTAAAGATCTCATCACCCCTGTCAACAAGCGTCATTTAAAGAACTATATGCAATAAATGAGTTTCAAATCTCCATTGTATATATCGGTTTTTGTTTTCCTTTTTCCTTTTTATAAAATTTTCTGTAAGTTCACTTTCATCGCAAATAAAATAGGCTGTTGATTTCCTAGAAGTAGAGACATAGATTTTGACAACCAGAATCCCATAAATCTTGAAGACCTTATACTCTTCGTGTTGTTTCATATAGGCATCTGAATTACAGCCCAGACTGCGAAAGGAGAAAGGGGCGGTCAGGCATCAAGAAATTGACGCACCCGAAACAGGTGACAAATATTTTTCTTCTAGAGGAGAACAAAGTGGTAAGGCCAATGTATGAATTGCCTAAGTATCTGGTTTTCAAATGAACACCTCTTAAAACATAGGAGTGGTCTCACAAGTACATTGTATTCACCTGATTCAGGATTTAATGATAACATCCAGGTTTTTGAGGTCCATAGCCTTCTCTCTTTCCATTTTTTCATCGTTGGTCGTCTTTCCTTAATCTTTGACACCTGCCCATACCGTCCACATAGGAAAAGAGATTCCTCTTCAATTTGGGAAACTGGCGAACGTCTTAGGAAGCGAGCTAGTCTTCACAGCTCCTTGGTCCCCTGCTGAACAAGGCCATGCGTAGGCGGATCCTAACTCTCGTAGGTATTTTAACAGGTTTCAAATGGTTAAGTCTTGCTCAAAAGAAGACCCCTGGAAACGAATTCTCCCCTATTTTCTTGTGGACTAGGGCATTGTGAAGGTTAAGATAAAGTTGGTCCAGAGCACTCAAGCAAGTTGACAAGCCTCCATAATGAATATACACAAATATCACCCCTGGTTTTTTTTTCGCCAATTGATTGCCCCCACTCCACTTTTCAAAAGTAAAGTATAAGATAGATGGTGAAAGGAAATTCGTAATTGATTTCCCCCATCTAGTCCAAAGATATGATAAAAGGAAATTCATAAAAATGATTTCCCTCATCTCAGAATTTAAATGCAAGATTACAGTTTGGAGTGGTTAAAGGAAATTCAATAAAGGGAACCAGATAACTTCACTGGGGTACTGAATAGGCTCGCTGGCGATGAAGCAATATCTAAGATATTATGTAAGGCTGTCATACTTAAATTATACTACACTCTGGTAATGAACATTTTTGAAACCGGATCCACAACTCGAGTTCATGTAGGTCTCCCTGATTAAAAACATGAAATTTACTTTTTTTTTTACGCAAGCTAAAACCTACCATATCTGTTAATTTTCCTAATATTGATTGGACCATCTTAAGAAGCTTTGAATTCAGTCTTGAGGAAGGGAAAGTTACCAAAGGGACTGTCCTCGAGTTGAGGAAGCGTGTCGAGTTTTGGAAAGTTTCAGAATTAAAGTCGAAACCTCAATTTTTCCTCTGCACCCCCTTTCCAAACGAAGTTTCACCGAAGCCAACTGATGACTCCATGTACCCCTTCTTAGGAACTTGGTCTACTGTCCTTCTCAAATCAAAGGGAGACAAGATCCCTAGTTGGAGACTATGTTGGATTCACCTTTCTATTAATACATGAAATGTTATGCTTAAGCCCAAAAAGGTTGGTTTTCGAGACTTTGTCTGTTTCGTGTTTCTCCCCACTAAGATCGCAGTATCTCGACATGCAAAATGGCAAAAACCTTCCTAAGTTTAAATCACCATTACTAAAAGACTAAGCGGGGCTTATCATTGCTTAGTAACTTGTACCCTCTCTCTCGGGAGTTACACGTTGGACGTCTCTCGAGCCTTTGACTCGCGAAGCTGCGAAGTGGTGTTAAAGTTACCCAAGTTAGTATCAAGGACAAGTCACTTTAAACCCTAGTTAGTCACTATCGTTATTTTGTGACTTGGCGATTTTCTCCCCAAAGGGAAGCACCTTCGTAGCCATGATACACGAAGTCTCTATTTCCTTTAATTAAGCATGGATTAATTAAAAGCCTTATGTCAAATCACGTCTAATCCGTTACCTCGCACCATCACATTTTTGGGTTTTTAAGGTTCAGTGGCTAGGAGCGAAAACACCCGATGTGACGAGCGTCGAAAAGGGGATTAGCAACTAAGTACACCAATTTGAAAGAAATAAACTAGATTAATCAGTTCCTTAAAAAAATTTTAATGCATGCGGTTTACAGATGAAATCTTGAATGATCCTATGATTTCCAATGTTACGACTCGTCAAGCATTTATGGCATTTATTTGAATTGCAGTGAGGTGACAGATAGTAGGATCTCATTTTTCTTCTAAATCTTTCTATTAAGTGATTTGACTGTTCTGTTGGCAAGGACACTAGGGGTTTAAATGACCAAGATAGATATTTTTTCCTTCATTATTTCAGTTTTCTTTTCTATTTGTGTGCAGAGCCATTTTACCAGGATAACCGCAGTTTGTGATTTTCAATTTTTTCGACAGGTGGTCCAGTTGTAGGTTTCTCTATCATGGCTCCATGAAAAATGCCAAAGTCAACTACTGAGAGTTCAGGTTAGGGCTCATACAGTCGCTAAGTGTTTCTCCTTCGACTGGGCCAAACTGTTGTCTGATAGTCTGACCAGTCGAATTACCGAATATCGAGCACAGAGGGCAAGTAAGAAAGGAACTTCATTCTTTATGTCTACTTACATCATGGATGCCATATTCTTCATGACACCCTTCCCACTAATGAACTGGAGTTGGACTCCATCTAATATAGAGCCTATTCATGTCTACCACTCGAAGCTTTGGGAGGATAAAGCCAAAGAATACATCTACGAGATCTTCAACTGGGTAATGGTGCCATTGCATGCCACCATCTTGGGCCAACTACCGCTCAGGATTTCGGATAGCGTCACGACCAACCTGAGTAACGTGGCAGATTGGTATATAGAGGCAGAGTTTTCATACATCAGGGTTTTTGGCACCTCTGTTCCTCCATATGCTCTACCGCTTTTCTTGCTAGATAAGCTATTGTGTCACGATATCGCCAGACAGACTGTGCTCGACGGAATAAGAAAAGAGCTCAAAGGAGTATCAAAAAAGGTATGGCTATCCTTCCCCATTCATATTGGTGCATATTCCTTGTTAGATTTTGTCCATGACAAAGATGAGGCTACGGTTTTAGAAGAAATGAAGTTGGTGGATATTGACTTCAAAAATCACGACCCTAGTAAGGTTGTGAGCAATCACCTGGTGAGTTGTGGCCTGAAGAGATATGAACACGAGGATTCCCCTCATGATGAAATATTCTAGGGTGCAAGGTTCTACTCTAAAGTCCTAATTCGAATTCAAGGCCTACCACACGGAGATATGGCCGATTTCTTGAAATTCCAGGAGCACCGACGGAGTTGCCTCCCCCAGATTTTACAAGGTGAATCCCCAAAGATTCTAGTTACACAGCAGACAAGAGCCAAAGGTGCAAAGGAATTGAGTCCTATCAGAGAGAAGAACCAAGGGAAAATAGGGGAGGCTATAAGCTCAAAGAAAGGAGCCGAAGTCACCTACAAATAGGAAGGAAACTTTGAAAAGGGTACGCCAGGCAAGTAGGTCCAAGGTCAAGCAGAGATACCCTTTCAAGGATCAGGCGACTCACTATCGCTCATGTCAAACAAGTCAGTCACAAATGTTACCTCGAAACAACCATCCAAGGAAGTCGCCAGTCCGATTGCTATTATCACACCCTTACAGTTCACAAAGGGGAATCCCGATGTAGGGTGGATTTTCGATGAAGAAATGACGCCCATTTCTGTAGAGGAGCTGCCTCCTAAAAAAAATTTCTTTGATAAAAAAAGGAAGGCCATGGTGAGGCAAGAATTATATCAAAGAGAGGGCGTAGTGGCTAAAAAATTCAAAATCATGACAGATGGGAAGGCCATGAAAGAGGAAGAATTCACAGACAAGATAGAAGGAACACTAGGGGCTTATGCTACAGCCAATTAGTACTCAATTGGAACTTTGAAGGCCCAGTTGAAATGAAAGAACCTCTTGATCAGTAAATTGGAAGTTAAAGTGGCTACTGCTGAAGAAAATACCAAGGATGAGGTGAGCAAAAGCCTCGAGCAAGCCTGAATAGTTGATCTGTAGGAGATCGAGAAACCTAGATCTGACCTTGAGCAGGTGCGCCAGTCGACGCAAATTAGCCAAATGCAGGTAAGCCAACAAGGGAAACAAATTATAGAATTGCAATCGAAGTTGGATGTTGCCAAGAATTAGGTTTTAGACATAAAGATGTTCAGAACCCAAGCTGCCGAAATCCGACATAAGGTATTAACGTCTCAACAAGACTTGCTTGTAAAAGTATGAACCATTCAGAACCACTTTTAGATGATAGATCAAGGGTTAGAAAGTATTTCTTTGAGGGAAAAAGAAGTCGGGGAAGCTCGGGTTTCTTTCCAAGACGTTGTTATAGCTACGACAAAGATAGAGCTGGTCGATAGCTCCAAATTATCCATTGCATAACAAACTAGAGGGAATATCTTGCTGAAGGTCTGGGAGCAGAATATATCAGAAAGCAGGGGGAGAGCTAATGAAGTGATGAATTCTTGTGAGGAAATGTTCACCTTGATAATTAAAAGTTTGCTAGACCTTGATAAGGAAGGCAGTGTTGGGACGTTGGAAAAAATCAATATAGCTAAACACCTGGTGGACATCAAAGAAAACGTGGAGAAAGAGTAAGTGGAGATATCCCAGATAAGATAGGTTGATATGGTCCAAGTGGACAAATGGCTAGTACAACCAAGTTTACAATTATGCTCTATCATCATGGAAGACCGACAAGTAGGGAAAAGGTTGCCACAGTTGGTGAAGAGTTGTTACACCTTTGAGGCAAGCAACCAAGCATAGCCTTCCAGGTTGATATCCTAGTTGGTGGAGAGGTGTGTCATTTGAATTGAGCAAGCGAAGGGGTAGGTTTATGGTGCTAAATAATGACAAATGTCAACCCATTCTATCTCTAGAGCTGGAAGGGCAGAGAAATGAAGGTGCTCCAACCTTACGAGGGAAGACAAAGATGAGGAGATGAAACACTCCAATTTTCCATTTGTAACTGACAGGTTTCTAGAACGATCAGAATTCTAGATGTTTAGAAGTTTGTTTAAAAAACGGGGAGATTGTAATAGAACAAGCTTTTTGCCAGTGGTAGATTGTACTAGAGAGTTCTTTTTAGCTAGGATTAATACAAAGCAAATTGAAGACTCCATATTCTGTCAAGATTGAGTTATGTGTTTTTCCTCTATATTTCATGCTTCATGTCATTTTTTACATATACGTCTTTGATGAATGTTTTAGCTGCAATTTAGTATAACTTCTATTGTGGTGATCAGGTTCTAGGTATCTAGTTATTTACATTTTTTCCTCTGTATCTGCTACTAGAAGGTACAAGACCTATGAATTACTTAGATCTCTACATTATATGCTTTCATCAACGTATTCCTGTCCTTGCTTCTTCTTCTATAGCGTGGGATTCCTCTGAAATTGATGCCCCACATTGTTGACAACTCTATGTTTTAACACTCATTTCAAAATTTTAAACTCAGTTATGGAAAATGGCCTTCGATTTTGTTAAACCCTTCGATTGGCTTCACTGAATTTTCCCCGTATAATCTAAATTTGAGATAATCACTTTAAAACACCAACCTTCTTTTAAAGCTTTGCTCTCCCCATGACTGTACTTGTCGTAAGAAAGCCCAACATCGAACTCGGTCTATCAAACCAAACCAACATCACTTTGAATCTTTTCGATACCATACTTAAGACCGCCACCACCCGGACAGATCTCGAAGGTTCATGGGCCACTATCGAGTGGGATATCAACATTCAAGAATATTTGGAAGCTAGACAGAGACAACTCAGAGATCGGCCATAGCTTCATCCCACAAAGTTGTTTCTTCCCCTTCCTTTTATTTCACTCATTTTAGATCTTAGAATCTACACTTTATAGCCTTAAGTGTAGACTCAGTAACAACATCTTTCTGGCGCCATTGCCGGAGATGGAGAATTGTAGTCACTTTCCCCTAAGAAAATGACATTTCCAAGTTTCATTGTTTGATAGTGAACAAAGAGAGAACACCTTGTTAAGGATAAACCTTCATCATTCACTTGGTGATTCCACTCTTAAGTGGGATGGCATCCTTTCGGAAGAACACCAGAAAAAACCCAGATGCCAAACAAACAGTGCCAGTTTCCAACCATGAAAAAATACTAATACCAAGGGGTCTTTTTAAACAAAATGTGGTTGCATATCATCCCAATTCAAGTTAGTCTAAATATAAGACCTCTTTCAAACCTTCATCCTCACGAGAACTTCCTCTCAGGAAAATATCGGACAGTGTCGTCGAAGCCGAGACCCTGAAGTTCGAGCAACTCCTACTCGAGATCAAAACCGAGACCTCTCTGACTACCTCTTACGTTAAAAGGGGCGACACTCCTGCCTCAAAGATCTTCTGTATCAATATCCCACCAAATCTCAATATAAACCACTCTGTCACTCAAGGCCTTGAAGAAGTTGCCACGTACACGGATTCAACACCGGTGGGTCCGATGTTTCAGCCAAGGAAACGAATAAAACCACAGGAGTTTTCTGCCTAGAAAGCGCGATAAAAAAGATCAAGATACCAATACCTTTGGTCGAGTTGGAAAATAATCTTGTGTACCGAAAACAAATAATCAAGACGATAAATTTTTTGGATCTAGAGAGTAAATCCGACGTAATAAATCTGGAAGATGACAAGCCTAATATCACTTTTGGTCCACATTTTGAAGGTGCCAGAGATACCATCACACCTTTCTATATTACCCTGAAAGTGCACGATCGGTTGTTGCATAATTGCAGGATGGACTCTAGGGCCTCTCATAACATAATGCCCAAATCTATTATGGATAGACTAGGCCTCGAGATCACCAGACCCTATGGAGATATTTACTCATTCGATTCAAGGAGAGTTAAGTGCATGGGCATGATCAAAGATTTAGTAGTCACCCTCACCCAGATTCCGGTGAAAAATATCCTAATGGACGTAGTTTTCGCCGATATACCCCTGAAGTATGGTTTACTATTATCTAGATCTTGGGGATCCAAGCTCAAGGGATCCCTTTAGCTGGATCTAACCTACACCACAATCCCTATTTTTGGTGGACAGTTCACACGGTTATACAGGGAAACACGGTTGGCATATACGGTAAGTGATCCATAGAATCCTAACAATTACCTTGTTTACATCGCCGATCAAGACCTAGGAAATTGTATTCTATCCTTCAACAATACTAAAGATAATTGTACAGAAGAAAGTGACATTGATGAAATCAAAACCAAAAAAATAGCTAAAAATGTGTACAACACTGGAATTTGGAAAATGTTCTTTGATGGTGCTTCGTCGTGTGAAGGGGTAGGTGCGGGAGTGCTTTCCGTAGCACCTTAAAATGAATTCGTTGTTCCCTTCTCTTACAGGCTACAGTGGGACATAGACTGCACAAACAACGTTTGCGAATATGAAGCTCTAGTCCTAGGTCTGGAAGCTGCCAAGAAGCTGAACATAAGGAACTTAGAGGTCTATGGAGGTGCTGAACTGATTGTGAAGCAGGTAAATCGACAGTACCAGGCCAAGCACCCAAGACTAAGGTCCTACAGAAATTGCGCCTGGGAACTAATGGAAAATTTATTTTCATCGGTAAAGGTTCATTTCATGCCACGAGCCGAAAACCAACAGGTTGATTCTCTGGCCAAATTAGCTTCGACTTTCACACCCCCTACCGCTTTCAAATTAAAATAGCACATAGAGGTAAGGCACATATCATCCATACCAAACAACATACAACACTGGCAGGTTTTCAAAGATGACGTACAGATCAAAAAGTTCCTGAAAATGGTGGGTGATTTCTCAGAAACCCACATTGACCATGAAAACCAAAACTATCATACCTGGATTATGTAGGAAGGGGAGGAGCCTCAGGAGTTCTGAGAAAAAATTACAAATCATCGCCTGCTAGTGTTAAAAAGTAATCATATCCCTAAGGGCCTGATAACTCTGGAAAGGTTGTTTGATCAAAACGACATGCCTCTAAAGTCCACCTTACAACCCCAACCAGAGGAGGTCAAAGACTGTGACGTGGGCACCACCAAAGAGCCTCAGATGGTGAAGTTATCAAAGTACCTTCCTCCTAAGATAAAAATAAAGTATAAGGACTTACTCGGGTGGTATACAGATGCCTTTGCATGGTCTTATGATGAGCTCAGAACCTATGACACCTCTATGATCGAGCACAGGATACCTTTGAAACCTGGTGTTAAACCCTTTAGATAGAAGCTCAGACAAATCAAACCCATTTTACTGCCTGTGGTCGAAAGAGAAGTGAAAAAGTTGTTAGACGCAAAAATAATTGTACCTCTCAGGCACTCTGACTAGGTGGAAAACTTAGTCCCAGCTAGGAAGAAAAGCGGGGAGATCAGACTGTGCGTTGATTTTAGAAATCTAAACAAGTCCTCTCTCAAAGATAACTATCCTCTGCCCAAAATGGATCACGTTTTGGAAAAAGTAGTTGGGGAAAATAGGATGTCAATGATTGATGGGTTTTCTGGTTACATTCAAATTTCTCTCAACAAGCATGATAAAGAAAAAACAACTTTCACCACCCCTTGGGGCACGTTCATGTATGACAAAATGCCTTTTGGTCTGATGAATGCAGGTGCTACCTTCCAGTGTGTTGTGGATATCACCTTCATCGGTGAAAGAGATAAATTCGTGGTTATCTACCTCAACGACCTGACTGTCTTCTCTAAATCCGATGAAGACCATTTGTTACACCTAGAGCAAACGTTCAAAAAATTCCAAAAATTTGGTTTGTCTTTAAACCCCAAGAAGTCTCACTTCGCGATGCAAGAAGGTAAACTCTTGGGCCACATTGTGTCTTGGGACGGAATTTAAATCGACCCTAAAAGGGTAGAAGCTATAGACACCATAAATATTCCTAGAAATATAAAAGAAATTCAGTCATTTTTAGGAAAAATAAACTTTTTGAGAAGATTTATCCCAAACTTTGCTGAAATCGTGAAATTGATCATAGGTATGCTAAAGAAGAACAACAAAGTGAAATGGATGGCAGAGGCTAAAGAGTTGTTTGCACGCATCAAGAAAGTTATCAGGGAAGCACCCGTACTGGCAAGCCCTGATTACCTAAAGGATTATTTGATTTTCTCGTTCACCTTCGAACACATAGTGGTGGTAGTACTTCTCCAGAAGAATGAAGAGGGTTTCGAGCAACCAATAGCCTTTCTTAGTAAAAGTCTCAGAGATGCTGAAATGAGATATGATATAATAGAGAAACAAGTGTATGCTATGGTTAAGGCTTTGAAGGCTTTTAGAACTTACGTGCTTCACTCCAAGGTAATCGCATACATTCCCACCAGTTTCGTGAAGGATATATTGGTTGAGCCTGAGAGTGATGGAAAAAGGGGTCAGTGGCTCACTAAAATTCAAGAGTTCGACCTAGAGTTAAAACTAACGAAACTAGTAAAAGGACAAGGTCTAGCTAAGCTCTTTGTGGAATCAAATTTCAGAGCACTCGAAATAAATAACCTGCAAGGATATGAAGGACATGGGGACGTAAATGAGCTCGCCAACCAAATAGCTATCTCCAGAATCGAAGAGAAGTTTTCCTTATCAGATTGTTATAAAGATATAGTGTCCTACCTACTGACCCTGAAATGCCCTAGCAATCTGCCTCCAGCTAAAGTTAGGACACTAAAGCTGCATGTGGTGAAGTACTGTATATCTCAAAGTCAACTGTACTGGAAGGACCCCTTAGGATTCCTACTGGTTTGTTTTGTAGAATCAGAAACATAGGGGGTCATAAATGAATTCCACGAAGGAGTGTGCGGAGGGCATCACGCCTGGAGGGAAACAACTTACAAAATATTGAGGGCAGGATATTATTGGCCTAAACTTTTCTCATATGTCAACGTCAAAGTCAAAGCCTGTAACCCTTGCCAGTTGTTCATAGGAAAACAAAATCTCCCAGCGCTACCTCTGGCTCTTGTCAAAACCAAAGCCCCTTTTCAACAATGGGGGTTAGATTTTATAGGTGAAATCAACCCACATTCCAGCGCTCAACACAAATGGATCCTCACCACCACAGATTATTTCACCAAATGGGTGGAGGCTATTTCGACTAGGAAGGCGACCGAATCGGTGGTGATAGATTTCCTGGAAGAGAGCATACTGTCCAGATTTGGTTGCCCCCGAAAGATAATAACGGATAATGCCCAGGCATTCAAGTCTATGGCAATGATCAGATTTTGTCAAAAATATAACATCATATTGGACCACTCCACAACATATTACCCTCAAGGTAATGGGTTAGCTGAATCATCAAATAAAATTTTAATTACCATAATTAAGAAGGTTTTGAGCGAAAAAAAAAGATCTTGGCATGTACACTTAAGGTACGCTTTGTGGGAAAATCAGATAGGTATGAAGAAATCCATTGGTACTTCCCCCTTCCAAATGGTATACGGAACTGATGTGGTATTACCTATAAATCTGGCCCTCCATGTAATGAAGCTTTGGAAAGATGAGAAAGAAGATCCAAACCACGTCAAAAAAAGAATATATTAGCTGATTGAGGTCCAACAATGCAGGACCAAGGTGGACGCAAGGATGCAAAAATACCAGGACAACATGAAAGCGTTGTTCGATCATAAAGCCAAAAATAGGGATTTCTTCCCCGACGATTTGGTTTTGAAATGGGATGCTAGGAGGGAAGATTCGACAAAACATGGTAAATTCAATCATATCTGGTATGGACCGTTCAAAGTCTCAGCTTCTGAAGGGAACATTTCATTTATGTTAGAGAATTTGGATGATAAAACTCTCAGCGCCCTTGTCAACGAGCATCATTTAAAGAAATATATGCAATAAATGAGTTTCAAATCTCCATTGTATATACCGGTTTGTGTTTTCCTTTTTCCTTTTTATAAACTTTTCGGTAAGTTCACTTTCATTGCAAATAAAACAGGCTGTTGATTTCCTAGAAGTAGAGACATAGATTTTGACACCCAGAATCCCATAAATCCTGAAGACCTGATACTCTTTGTGCTGTTTCATACAAGCCTCTAAATTATAGTCCAGACTGCGATAGGATAAAGGGACAGTCAGGCATCAAGAAATTGACCCACCCTAAACAGGTGACAAATATTTTTCTTTTAGAAGAGAACAAAGTGGTAAGGCCAAGGTTTGAATTGCCTAAGTATCTGGTTTTCAAACGAACACCTCTTAAAACATAGGAGTGGTCTCACAAGTATGTTTTATTCACCTGAGTCAGGATTGCATGATAACATCCGGGTTTTTGAGGTCCATATCCTTCTCTCTTTCCATTTTTTCATCCTTGGTCCTCTCTCCTTAAGCTCTGACACCTGCCCATACCTTCCACAGAGGAAAAGAGGTTCTGCTTCAATTCAGGAAACTGAAGAAATGTCTCAGGAAGCGAGCTGGTCTTCACAGCTCCTTGGTCCCCTACTGAACAAGGCCATGCGTAGGCGGATCCTAACTCTTGTAGGTCTTTTAACAGGTTTCAAATGGTTAAGTCTTTCTCAAAAGAAGACCCCTGGAAATGAATTCTCCCGTATTTTCCTACGGACTAGGGTGTCGTGAAGGTTAAGAGAAAGTTGGTCCAGAGCACTCAAGCAAGTTGACAAGCCTCTGCAACGAATATACACAAATATCACCCCTGGGTTTTTTTTCGCCAATTGATTGCCCCCACTCCACTTTTCAAAAGTAAAGTATAAGATAGATGGTGGAAGGAAATTCGTAATTGATTTCCCCCATATAGTCCAAAGAGATGATGAAAGGAAATTCATAAATATGATTTACCTCATCTCAACATTTAAATGCAAGATTACAGTTTGGAGTGGTGAAAGGAAATTCAATAACGGGAACCAGATAACTTCACTGGGGTACTAAAAAGGCTCGCTGGCAGTGAAGAAATATCTAAGATATTCTGTAAGGTGGTCATACTTAAATTATACTACACTCTGGTAATCAACATTTTTGAAACCGGATCCACGACTCGAGTTCATGTAGGTCTCCCTGATTAAAAACATGAAATTTACTTTTTTTTGACGCAAGATAAGCAGCTCCGAATTCAGTCTTGAGGAACGGAAAGTTACCAAAGGGACTACTGTCAAGTTGAGGAAGTGTGTCGAGTTTTGGAAAGTTTTGGAATTAAAGTCGAAACCTCAATTTTTCCTCTGCACCCCCTTTCCAAATGAAGTTTCACCGAAGCCAATTGATGACTCCATGTACCCCTTCTCAGGCACTTGGTCTGTTGTCCTTCTCATCTCACAGGGAGATGAGATCCCTAGTTGGAGACTATGTTGGAGCCGCCTTTCTATTAATACATGAAATTTTATTCTTAATACCCAAAAGGTTGGTTTTCGAGACTTCATCTGTTTCACATTTCTCCCCCATAAGATTGCAGTATCCCGACGTGCGAAATGGAGAAAACCTTCCTAAGTTTAAATCACCATTACTAAAATACTAAGTGGGGCTTATCATCGCTTAGTACCTCATACCCTCTCTCTTGGGAGTTACGCATTGGATGTCTCTCGAGCCTCTGACTCGCGAAGTTGCGAAGTGGTGTTAAAGTTACCCAAGTTAGTATCAAGGACAAGTCACTTTAAACACTAGTTAGTCACTATCGTGATTTTGTGACTCAACGATTGTTTCCCCAAAGGGCAACACCTTCGTATCCCTGATACACGAAGTCGTGATTTCCTTTAATTAAGCATGGATTAATTAAAATGCTTAAGTCAAATCACGTCTAATCCGTTACCTCGCACCATCACATTTTTGGGTTTTTAAAGTTCAGTGGCTAGGAGAGAAAACACCCCATGTGACGAGTGCCGAAAAGGGGATTAGCAACTAAGTACACCAATTTGATAGAACTAAACCAGATTAATTAGCACCTTAAACAATCTTTAACACATGCGATTTATGGATGAAATCTTGAATGATCCTACGATTTCCAATGTTACGACTCGTCAAGCATTTATGGCATTTATTTGAATTGTAGTGAGGTGACAGATAGTCGGATCTCGTTTTTACTTATAAATATATTATTAAGCGATTTGACCATTTTGTTGGAAAGGACACTAGGGGTTTAAATGACCAAGATAGAGAGTTTTTCCTTCATT
This sequence comes from Picea engelmannii, assembly GCA_009831015.1. Lineage (NCBI taxonomy): Eukaryota > Viridiplantae > Streptophyta > Pinopsida > Pinales > Pinaceae > Picea > Picea engelmannii. Next base: position 407,014 of record ML792213.1, on the reverse strand, counting down.
ATTTCAATTTTCATTTCTATTTGCGCACAGAGCCATTTTACCAGGATAACTGCTGTTTGTGATTTTCAATTTTTTCGACAGGTGGTCCAGTTGAAGGTTTCTCTATCATGGATCCAAGAAAAATGCCCAAGTCAGCTACCAAGAGTTCAGGTCAGGGTTCACACATTGTTTCCGATACCTCACCCTGAAGTATTAATTCTGTCAAGACATGGTCATATGTTTCCAACATTCTGCAATCCAAGTCGGTAAACTGTTCGGATGATTCTAGAGACAATGAGAAGGATGAATTATCAACCAAATACAAAATTGTCACTCAAGCAGAGATGCACAAAATAGCGGCGAGGCCCCAACTTCTTCCCTATTGTGATATGATTAGGTGGGCGCTGGATCATGTGGACATCCTGACCAGGATGATTATCAGTGAACATAAGGTGACGATTGGTACTTTTAGGCTAGAACATTTCTGGGCAATGTATAAATTTTCACCCACACCGAACCTTACTCACAATGCCGATTTTCTAAAAGGTTTCAAGAAGAAGGAGTGTGAGCAGTATGAAAAAAGTTTATTCAATCTGATCAAAGATTGGGTCTCACACCCCATGAAATTCAGGGCTGATACTAATAGAATCTATTCAATCTCTTCCTTGGAGCCACAATTCAAGTACATAACAATGATGACTTGCAGGTTGTATTGGAAGGAAGACACTACCCATTTTTTCCTCCCATGGATGCCACTCATTCATATAGTCACTTAGGGTTTCTCCTTCGACTGGGCCAAACTATTGTCTGACAGTCTGACCAGTCGAATGATCAAATATCGAGCACAGAGGGAAAGTAAGAAAGCAACTTCGTTATTTATGTCTGCTTACATCATGGATTCCATATGCTTCATGACACCCTTCCCACTAATGAACTGGAGCTGGGCTCCATCTAATACAGAGCCTATTCATGTCTACCACTTGAATCTTTGGGAGGATAAAGACAACAAATACATCTATGAGATAATCAACTAGGTAATGGTGCCATTGCATGTCACCATCTTCGGCCAACTACCACCCAGGATTTCGAATAGCGTCACAACCAACCTGAGTAACGTGGCGGATTGGTATATAGAGGTGGAGTTTTCATACATCAAGGTTTTCGGCACCTATGTTCCTCCATATTCTCTACCTCTTTTCTTTCCAGATAAGTTATTGTGTCACGATATTGCCAGGCAGACTGTGCTCGATGGAATAAGCAAAGAGCTCAAAGGAGTATAAGAAAAGGTATGGTCGTCCTTCCCCATTCATATTGGTGCATATTCCTTGTTAGATTTTGTCCATGCCAAAGCCGAGGCTACGGTTTTAGAAGAAATGAAGCTGGTGGATATTGAGTTCAAAAAGAACGACCCTAGTAAGTTTGTGAGAAATCACCTGGCGAGTTGTGGCTTGAAGAGATATGAACACGAGGATTCTCCTCATGATGAAATATTCCAGCGTGTGAGGTCCTACTTTGAAGTCCTAAGTCAGATTCAAGCCCTGCCACCCAAAGATATGGTCGATTTCTTGAAATTCCAGGAGCACTGGCGGAGTTTCCTCCCCCATATTTTACAAGGTGAAGCCCCAAAGCTTCCAATTACACAGCAGATAGAAGACAAAGGTGAAAATTACTTGAGTCTTAATAGGGAGAAGAACCAAGGGAAAGTAGGGGAGGCTGGAACCTCAGAGCAAGGAGCCGAAGTCCCCTACAAACAAGAAGGAAACCCTAAAAAGGGTACGCTAGGCAAGCAGGTCCAAGGTCAAGCAGAGATACCCTTGCAAGGATTGGGTGACTCACTATCACTCATGTCAAACAATCCGGTCACAAATGCTACCCTGAAACAACCATCCAAGGAATTTGGCAGTCTGATTGCTATTATCACACCCTTACAGTTCACAAAGGGGAATCCCAATGCAGGGTGGATTTTCGATGAAGAACTGATGCCCATTTCTGTAGAGGAGCTGCCTCCTAATGAATTTTCTTTGATAAAGAAAGGAAGGCCATGGTGAGGTAACAATTATATCAAAGAGAGGGCGTAGTGGCTAAAAAATTCAAAATCATGATAGATGGGAAGGCCATGAAAGAGGAAGAATTCATAGACAAGATAGCAGGAACACTAGGGGCTTATGCTACAGCCAATCAGTACTCAATTGGAACTTTGAAGGCCCAGTTGAAATGAAAGAACCTCTTGATCAATAAATTGGAAGCTAAAGTGGCTACTACTGAAGAAAATGCCAAGGATGAGGTGAGAAAAAGCCTTGAGCAAGCTTGAATAGCTGATCTGCAGGAGATCGAGAAACTTAGATCCGACCTTGAGCAGGTGCGCCAGTCGATGCAAATTAGCCAAATGCAGGTAAGCCAGTAGGAGCAACAAATTATAGAATTACAATCAAAGTTGGATGTTTTCAAGAATCAGGTTTTAGACATAAAAATGTTCAGATCCCAAGTTGCCAAAATCCGACAGAAGGTATTAACGGCTCAACAAGACTTTCTTGTAAAAGTAGGAACCATTCATAACCACTTTCAGATGATAGATCAAGGGCTATAAAGTATTTCTTTGAGGGAAAAAGAAGTCGGGGCAGCTCAGGTTGCTTTCCAAGATGCTGTTATAGCTACGACGAAGATAGAGATGGTCGACAACTCCAAATTATCCATCACAGAACAAACTAGAGGGAATATCTTGCTAAAGGTCTGGGAGCAGAATATATTAGAAAGCAGGGGGAGAGCTAATGAAGTGATGAATTCTTGTGAGGAAACGTTCACCTTTATAAGTAAAAGTTTGCTAGACCTTGATAAGGAATGCAGTGCTAAGACGTTGGGAAAAATCAATATAGCTAAAAACCTATTGGACATCAAAGAAAACGTGGAGAAAGAGTAAGTGGAGATATCCCAGATAAGACTGGTTGATATGGTCCAAGTGGACAAATGGCTAGTACAGCCAAGTTTACAATTATTCTCTATAATCATGGAAGGCCAGCAAGTAGGGAAAAGGTTGCCACAGTTGGTGAAGAGTTGTTACACCTTTTGAGGCAAGCAACCAAGCAGATCCTTCTAGGTTGATAGCCCAGTTGGTGGAGAGGTGTGTCATTTGCATCAAGCAGGAGAAGGGGCAGGTTTCTAGTGCTAAATAATGACAGATGTCAACCCGTTCTATTTCTAGAGTTGAAAGGGAAGAGAAAGGAAGGTGCTTCGCCCTTACAAGGGAAGACACAGATGAGGAGATGAAACGCTCCAATTTTCCATTTGTAACTGACAGGTTTCTAGAACGATCAGAATTCTAGATGTTCAGAAGTTTGTTTAAATAATGGGGAGATTGTAATAGAACAGGTTTTTTGCTAGTGGTAGATTGTAATAGAGAAAGTTCTTTTTAGCTAGGATTAATACAAAGTGAATTGAAGACTCCATATTTCATCAATATTGAGTTATGTGTTTTTCCTCTATATTTCATGCTTCATGTCATTTTTTACATATACGTCTTTGATGAATGTTTTAGCTGCAATTTAGTATAACTTCTACTATGGTGATCAGGTTCTAGGTATCTAGTTGTTTATACTTTTTCCTCTGTATCGGCTACTAGTAGGTACAAGACCTGTGAATTACTTAGATATCTATATTATATGCTTTCATCAAGGTATTCCTGTCCTTTATTCTTCTGCTACAGTGTGGGATTCCTCTGAAATTGATGCCCCACATTGTTGACATCTCTATGTTTTCACACTCGTTTCAAGATTTTAAACTCAGTTACGGAAAACAACCTTCGATTTCGTTAAACCCTTCGATTGGCTTGACTGAATTTTCCCCATATAATCTAAAGTTGAGATAAGCACTTTAAAACACCAACCTTCTTTTAAAGCTCTATTCTCCCCATAACTGTACCCATCGTAATACAACCCAACATCGAACCCGGTCTATTAGACCAAACCAACATCGCTTTGAATCTTTTTGATACCATACTTAAGACCGCCACCACTCGGACAGAGCTCGAACATTCTTGGGCTGCTATCAAGCGGGATATCAACATTCAAGAATATTTGGAAGCTAGACAGAGACAACTCAAAGATCAGCCATAGCTTCATCCCCCGAAGTTGTTTCTTCCCCTTCCTTTTCTTTCACTCATTTTAGATGCTTAGACTCTACACTTTATAGCCTTAAGTGTAGACTCAGGAACAACAATTCTCATAAAGGACAATACATATACATTGTTCATCAATCATCAATCAATGACATCAATCAATCACTTGACATCAATCGATGACATCAATCAATAAAACCATTGGCATCAATGACAACATGATCCAACAATATCAATGTTAGCATTATCATCCAATAGTTTCAAAGTAAATAAAAATGAACAAATGAGAAATCATACACATACACAATACACCAATGTTTTTACGTGGAAACTCAAAGCGAGAAAAAACCACATAATGTTTTTTCTTATATGTATTTAAGAATTACATTCATTGGAAGCACCAACTTCCTTTGTTTTCTAGCTGCAACTGGAATGAGGCTCTAATCCCCTAGTTTCTCAGGCTACAACCTGAAGGAAGCTCCAACTCCCCAATTCTCTGGCTACAACTAGAAGGAGGCTACAACCTCCTATGTTCTCTGACTACAACCGAAAGGTGACTATAACCACCTATCCTTGCCACGTGAAACCACCCTGAAATATAAGTAGAATGATGGAACCATTATCACACTATCACTATGAGATATACTGTTGTAAACCTGTACCAATCAACCTGCACCAAACAACCTGTAACAACCTATACCAAACAACCTGTAATCAACTTGTACCATAAACAAGTGCATCAACCATGCACCAACCTATACCATCAACGAGTGCATCAAACATGAACCAAATATGTACCAATCATGTATAAAATACACATAAACTATGACTCATCAAGATGTATCAACATCTATACACATCATGCATGTGCCAACTCATCAACTGCTTGTCTCAACCATGTACCCAACATGTACCTCAACCAAAATCCCTTATCAATTTGATCATCCAAATATGATTTGTAACTCTGTAATAGACCTAGTGTATATTATCACATACCTGCAAACCTTCCTTAACTTTAACAACAAGAGACTAGCATTTTCATCAAACTTTACTTTAGTCTCACATGGCTAATTTTGGATTAGTCAACAACCCTAGCTTGAAATAATCATAACAATGTACCTGTAATGAATAAATATCTGAAAATAGTACATAATGATCTTCAGTTTCTTTTATGCAATTCCTCCAGGTTTCACTACTTGGAACGTCTCAGAAAAGGAGTTATAGAAAAAATGGCACACCTTATTGAATTCTGGCTTATTCTCGAGAGTGAACTTGTAGAGCATGCCCCACACAAAATATTTTTTGTGTGGATATGAATATGGTACATAGAATACTACAGATTGTACTCTAACCAATACATTTGGTATTACTGAATTTGGATATGTTATGAAGAAGTTAAGATGTTTTTACACGAAACACCTGTTTTAGACTAGTTTCAGGACTAGCCACAAACCCTATTTTCCACGGAGTGTAACTCCAAAAGTAAAACGACCCACAATATAAATTTTTTATCACAGATACTTGGATATGTTTCCTCAATGACCTCCAAATTTTATGATCTGAATCATTCTAGAAAAAACATTATTTCAAAACTGGTGAGATGACCTATAAATAACATACCTTAGAAAGCATCATCAAAAGAATTTATCCTCCCTTGAATTTTGGCCTTATTTACTTCACCTTCCCTCTAAAATTAGCCTTAGATATCCTTTGGTTACCTTAGTCACTTGTACATATTCAATATGCTCAAGTGTATTTGAATGAGAGACCCTTTCCTCTTATTTATACTTTCATGTAGCTTCCTCAAGGGGTTACCTTATAATCATCTTAACCCACTTTCCTTATTTTAGGGCTAACCCACTTCTAACCATTTGTCCACTTAACATAACCACTTCCAGAATTATTAATTTCTTCATTAAATTTATTATTTAAATAATTTACCTTCTAATCATCTTAACACACTTTCCCTATTTTAGGGCTAACCCACTTCTAACCACTTGTCCACTTAACTTAACCACCTTCCACAATTTGTAAGTTCTCCATTAACATTATTATTTAAATAATTTCTTTTGAATCCACTTTGAATTATAGTACACTCATCACTTCACTTTATTATTTAAATAATTTCTTCTTTGCAACCAATTTGACTACTTTGAGCTTTTAGGGATTTTAGATTACTCATGAGGGTTCTCCAACTACATGGCCATAACTCTCTAACCGTGAGGAGTTATGTGATGTTCCACATACCCTCGAAAATGTCATGACATGTACTATCCATATAGAATAGTCTTGTATAGAAATATATAAAAACTCATACCATTATCCATCGAACAATATTGGGTCCATTAACCAAACCTTTGTGCTACTGAAATTTTCTACCATACTTTCTTCAAGGGTTGACATCAATAACAACCAACCCAATTAATTAAGAATCTCCCCCTTTGGCATTGATGGAAATACTCTGATGCAATACTGAATTCATATCACTCATGTTCCCCCTGTGACCACCATTCTCATTGGAACCATGCCTATGTTCTCTTTCTCTAAGCATTTACCTTTGCATCTGATAAATCTCTCCCTATTTGTCATCAATGGAAAAGGTGTCTTTCCATCCTGGGTTGTTCTCCCTGACTGAACTCTTCATGAAACTGATATCCCAACCTAAATTTTCCTCTTTATAGTGCTTCCTCATGTAAATCTAAGACATATAAGATAAGCATTCAAAAGAATTCATTTTAGAGTATAAATTACTCCGAGTCTCTGGCGAAGATACTCAAAGGATTCCCTTGGAAGAAGTTTTTTAAAGATGCCTGCCACTTGTTATTTTGTGCCCACATATTCATCTCTGATGTTCTTCTCTATAACCTGTTCTCATAGAAAGTGATACTTTATTGGAATGTGCTTCATCTTGGAGTGCATCATCAGGTTCTTTAAGATACTGATGGAGTTTGTATTATCACAGTAGATTGGAATGGACTCATCATAATCAACTTGTATATCTGTCAAAGTTTGTTTGATCCATAGAACCTGAGTACAACATCATGTTGCTGCAATATACTCTACTTCGACTGTAGATAAAGATATTGATGATTGTTTCTTGCTTAGCTAAGATACTAAACACTCACCCAAGTAGAACGATGCTCCTCTGGTGCTTCGTCGTTCATTAATGCAACCTACCCAATCTACATCCATGTAGGCAATAAGTGATAGATGTTTTCCTTTTGGATACCATAATCCAAACTCTTATGTTCCTTTGATATATCTAAAAATCGTCTTCACTGCTAATACATGTGATTTCTTTGGTGTTGCTTGAAATCATGCCACCTGTCCAACTTCCTCCATTACATCTGGTTTGGATGTTGTCACATATAGTAAGCTACCAATCATTGACCTGTATTACCTCTAGTCTGTAGAATTTGAATCATCATCTTTGCTCAACTTGCGACTGGTTTGCATAAGAGTGGTAACTGGTTTGCAATATTCCATTATGAACCTCTTTAACATTTCTCTTATATACTTAGTTTGAGAAATAAAAATTCCTTGGTTGCTTTGATGTATCTGAAGACCCAGAAAGAAGGATAGTTCTTCGAGTAATGACATTTCAAATTCATTCTGCATATCCTTTGAAAATTTATGGCTTATCCTATCATGATTACTTCCAAAAATAATATCATCAATATAAACTTCAATTAATAAAATACTATCTTGAGTTACCTTGATGTAGAGGTTGTTGTCTGCACTTCATTTTCTGAACCTTGCCTGTTGTAGATATTTATTTAGTCTAGAGTACCATGTTCTAGGAGCTTATTTTAGACCATACAAGGCCTTCTTCAATTTACACACATAATCTGCGTTCTCTGACAACTGAAATCCTTCTAGTTGTTCAATGTAGACTTCTTCAAGTTCCCCATTCAGAAAAGATGATTTCATGTCCATTTGATACAATTTAATATTCTTGGAGCATGCATAACGTAAAAGAAATTGGATTTCTTCCATTCTGGAAACTATAGAAAATGTCTCTTCAAAGTCGATTCCTTCAACTTGTGGGTATCGTTTACATACCAATCTAGCTTTGTTCCTTGTAACCTATCCATCTTCATTCAATTTATTTCTGAAAACCCACTTTGTGCCAATAACATTCTTATTCTTTGGTCTTGGAACCAATTCCCAAGTGGCATTCTTCTCTATTTGATCTAATTCTTCATCCATGGACTTATTCCATAATTCATCCTTGCTGGCCTCTTCAAAACCACTTGGTTCAATCGTAGATAAGAGTGTTAGGTGCATTTGTTCTGGTGAACATATTCTTCTTCTAGTCTCAATTCTTGCATCTTTTTTTTCGATAATATGATATGAAGGATGATTCTTCTGTACGTGTTTTCTAGGTGTCTTTGGAGGTACTTGCTGAACTTGCTCTTCTAATTCTGTCTGATTCTCTTCATCTTCCCCTTCTACTTCTTCTTCATCTTCTGCTTCTTCTTCGTAAAGTTGTTCCATTGATTCATTTTCTTCTTCCTTTAATTCTCATCTACCTGTTTCGTCAATTGTTACATTGATGCTTTCCACAACTTTGTTCAACCTCAGATGGTAACACTTGTATGCTTTCCTTGTACTTGAGTAGCCAACAAGTACTAATTTGTCCACATGAGAGTCAAACTTTCCTATTTTTCCATCTTTTCTTTTGATGTAGCATTTGCTTCCAAATATTTTGAAGTGCTTCACATTTGTTGGTCTTCGTTTCCATAGCTCGTAGGGATTTTTGTCATTATTGTTTCTGAGCATTACTCTTTTTTGAATGTGAATTGTTGTATGCACTTCATGTGTCAAAAAATGTCTATCAATTTTGAATCCATTAGCATTGTTCGAGCCATTTCATGTATTGTCATGTTCTTTCTTTCAACAACTCCATTCTATTGAGGTGTCCTAGCAACAAAGAATTGCCTTTTTATTCCATGTCTGCTGGAGTATTCCATAAATTCCTTTGAAGCGAACTCTCCTCCATTATCAAATATCAAACATTTGATTTTTGAATCCATTTCATTTTCAACCATTTCCTTGTAGACCTTTAAGTTTTCAAAAGATTCTGACTTATTCTTGAGAAATAAAACTGCATTCATTCTTGTATAATCATCAACTAATAACTTAAATTATTTCTCACCTTTTAAACCATTTTTTGTAGTTGGTCCAACTAGATCAATATGTTCTAGTGGTCTTGTCATTGAATATTCTTTTGATTTGAACCTGTTCTTTGTTTGCTTTCCTTGTTGACAATGCTTGCATAAAGTGTTGGTTGGTTTCATGATCTGTGGCATTTCTCTAACTGCTTCCTTTTTGTTGACTTTGACAGGTTTATCAAAGTTTATGTGACCCATTCTTATATGCCATAGGCAACTTTCATCTTCCTTTCCTAGACAACATTTTTCATTTCCAATTTCACTTAATACATATATGTTGCTTGAAGTTCTTGCAGTTCTTGCAATCAATTTTCCTGAACCTTATTTTCTTATCTCACACTTCTGTGAATCGAAATTAATTTTATGACCTTGGTCACACATTTGACTTACACTTAGAAGATTATGTTTCATATATTCTAGTAGTAGAACATTTTTTGCCTTGGTATTCTTGTTTCCAATTCTAACTATTCATTTTCCAATGATTTTAGTTGAATCACCATTTCCGAAGGAGACTGGTCCATATCTTTCCTTTCTTAATGTAAGAAACCTATCTTTATCACATGTCATGTGTTTTGAATAGCCATTGTCAACATACCAACCATGTTTCTTCTGCTTACCTTGTAGAGCGAGTGTGCATTCTTCATTGCTATATTGATTATGTTTTCTTATCCATGTTCTCTTTCGAGGTTCTTGTCTGTGGTTCTCTAGGAGGGACTGTCATTCTACAATTTTTGGCCATGTGTCCAAAGTTGTTGCACTTGTAGCATTCCACTTTAGTGCTCAATGATTCAAACATGTTGTAGCTTCTTCTATGTGTTTCAATAGGCCTTCTTGGATAACCGTTTTGTGTATGAATTTCAAAGTTGTTTATGTCCTCCTATTATCTCTACAATTTACAACTTTATGTCCAAAATTATTGCATTCATAACATAAACACAAAAAGATAGTCTTATACCTAGGAGTTGAACATATTCTGAAAGGAGTTACTTTTATGAATCCTTCTTCTTCTCGAGGCCTATTTGTTTATGTTGGCCATTGATTCTGAAATCTAAATCTTCTCGGTGGAGGAGTGCCCATGTAATCTTCCTTGTAGGTCTTCCTATCCTCTTTGATTTTTTATGAATAACATTTTGGATATGTTTCTTGTTCTGTTGTTTTGGATTTTGATCCCTTTTCTATCTGATTGTATCAAGTCTGGACTTTTCATGATGAGGCTTTTGACTTCTTATAATGCCATCCAAAAATTTTGAGTTGTTCTGCATATTTTTATTTTGAAGATCCTTTCTCAATGTGACAATATCTTCTTCCAAATTTCCAATGATCCTGTCTCTTTCTTCTAGATGTTCTCTGAGTGCTTCTTCAATTCTTTTATCTTCTTCTATCCCAACCTTCAATTTCATGATCATTTGTTCTAGTTCCTAATTGACTTCTTTCTTGTCTAGTTCTTCTTGTAGCTTTTTTTTTCTTCTTTTCTCTTCTTATAACTTCTATGGCACTCAACAATTCTTCTTGGTAGTCAACTTCTGCCTCTTCGTATTCTTATTTGGTGTCTTCTTTATCAGAGTCTTCTACTTCCATGAATATAAATCTTTATGTCTCACTTCCACTGACTTCATATTCATCTGATGAGGAGATGTCTTCTTTAGTGCATAATCTTTTCTTGAAAGCTTTCTGTTTTGTTCTGTTTCATTTATATGTTTGTTTTTTATTTGAGTAATCTTCATCATTCCTCTTATTTTTCTTATGGTGAAATTTGTTATCAAAATGACCAATACCATCACAATTAAAATAAATCAATGGAATCTTACCTTTATATATGCCATTGGTTCCCTTATTCAATCTTCTGACAAAGTTGGCCACTTCTTCTTCATCGTCTTCTGAGAAGTCACTATTGCTGCTATGATCCTTTTTCTTTCCCTTTTTCCTTGACCTTTTGGATGCTTTGAAATCTTCTTCTTTTATATCTGGATTTTCTTGTTCAATTCTCATTTCATGTCCTGTGAAGATTCCATGTAGTTCGTCCATTCTTATTGAGTCTATATCATCTCTTTCTTATAGTGATGATATCTTAGGATCAAATCTTATAGGAAGAGATCTTAGTACCTTTTGAACAATTACAGATTTTTCAAGTTCTTCTCCCAATCCTATGCTTGCATTCACTGTTTCATCGACTCGTAAGAAGTAAGATGCAATATTATCATCTTCGTTCATCTTAAGTTGTTTGAATTTACCTCTGTAAGTTTGAATTTTTGTTTCTTTGACTTTTAAATCTCCTTCATAAATATTTTGAAATTTGTCTCAAATCTCTTTAGCGAATTTACAATGTACAAATTTGGTATATATCGATTCACCAAGACCATTCAGAAGTGCATTTGTGGCTTTGGAATTATTTTGACTGAGTTTCATTGATTTTTCACTTGTTGGCGGAACTGTTGGTTCTTTGTATCCATCTAATACTGATTGCCAAATTTCAAATCCATGTGCATGTATATATGTTTTCATCCTTCTGCTCCAGAATGCATACTTTTGTCCATCAAAATGTGGTATTCTGTTTTTATACATGTTGTTGCTCTCCATGATCTACCTTTCAGTGGTTAAACTGATTTCTGAAGGAACCTTCTCTGATTCCAATTGTTGGATTACTGAGAGGGGGGGTGAATCAATAATAGAGAAATTTAATCATTTTTAACTATAAAATTCAAGTGTTATATCAATGTAGCATTATCATCCAATATTTTTAGAGTAAATAAACAATGAACAAATGAGCAATCATACACATACATAGTACACCAGTGTTTTTATGTGGACAACCAAAGTAGGAGAAAACCATAGAATGTTTTTTCATATATGTCTTTAAGAAATACATTCATTGGAAGCACCGACTTCCTTTTTTTTTCCACTGTAACTGGAAGGAGGCTCCAACTCCCTAGTTTCTCAGGCTACAACCTGAGGGAAGATCGAACTCCCTAATTCTATGTCTACAACAAGAAGGAGGCTACAACTCCCTATGCTCTCCAACTACAACCGAAAGGTCGCTACAAACACTTGTCCTTGCCCCATACAACCGCCCTGAAATATGAGTAGAATGATGGAACCATGGTCACACTATCACTGTGAGATATACTGTTGTAAACCTGTACCAATCAACCTGTACCAAACAACATGTAACAACCTATACCAAACAACATGTAATCAACCAGTACCAGAAACAAGTGCATCAACCATGCACCAACTATACCTAAATCCGTACCATCAAAGAATGCATCAACCATGCACCAAATATGTACCAATCATGCATCAAATACACATAAACTATGACTCATCAAGATGTACCACCATCATCAACTATACACCTTATGTATGTGCCAACTCATCAACTACTTGTCTCAACCATGTACCTCAACCAAAATCCCTCATCAATTTAATCATACAAATCTGATTTGTAACTCTGTAATAGACCTAGTTTATATGATCATATGCCTGCAAACCTTCCTTAACTTTAACAACAAGAGACTAGCACTTTCATCAAACTTTACTTTAGTCTCACATGACTAATTTTGGATTAGTCAACAACCCTAACTTGAAATAATCAGAACTATGTACCTGTCATAAATAAAAATATGAAAATAGTACAAAATGTTCTTTAGTGTCTTTTCTGCAATTCCTCTAGGTTTCACTACTTGGAACCTCAAATAAAACGAGTTATAGCAAAAATGGCATACTTTGTTGAATTTTGGCTTATTATAGAGAGTGAACTTGTAGAGAATACCCCGCATGGAATATTTGTTGTGTGGATCTTAAAATGGTACAAAAAATACTATAGACTGCACTCTAACCAATACATTTGGTCTTACTAAATTTGGATATTTTATGAAGTTATGACATTTTTACCTGAAACACCTTTTTTAGACTAGTTTCAGGACTAGCCACAAACCCTATTTCCCACAGAGTGTAACGCCAAAAATAAAATGACCCACAAGATAAAAAACATTATCACATCTACTTGGATATGTTTCCTCAATGGCCTCCATATTTCATGATATGAATCATTCTAGAAAAAACGTTATTGTAAAAATTGTGAGATGATTTGTAAATAACATACCTTAGAAAGCATCATCAAAATAATTTATCCTGCCTTGAATTTTGGCCTTCTTTACATTAACTTCCCTCTGAAATTAGCCTTAGATATCCTTTGGTTACCTCAATCACTTGTAGATATTCAATATGCTCAAGTGTATTTGAATGAGAGACCCTTTCCTCTTATTTATACTTTCATATAGTTTCCTCAAGGGGTTACCTTATAATCATCTTAACCCACTTTCCTTATTTTAGGGCTAACCCACTTCTAACCACTTGTCCAATTAACTTAACCACTTTCCACAATTATTGATTTCTTCATTAACTTTATTATTTAAATAATTTTACCTTCTAATCATCTTAACACACTTTCCTTATTTTAGGGCTAACCCACTTCTAACCACTTGTCCACTTAACTTAAACACTTTCCACAATTAGTAAGTTCTCCATTAACTTTATTATTTAAATAATTTCTTTTGCATCCACTTTGAATTATAGTACACTCATCACTTCACTTTATTACTTAAATAATTTCTTCTTTGCAACCACTTTGACTACTTTGACCTTTTGGGGCTTCTATATGTCTCATGAGGGTTCTCCAACTTCACATGGCCATAACTCTCTAACCGTGTATCGTTATGTGGCATTCCACATACCACCGGAAATGGCATGACATGTACTATCCATATAGAATAGTCTTGTCTGCAAATATATCAAAACTCATAACATTATCCATCAAACAATATTGGGTCCATTAACCAAACCTTTGTGCTACCAGAATTTGCTACCAGACTTTCTTCAAGGGTTGACATCAATAAAAACCAACCCAATTAATCAACAATATCCCCTTTGGCATTGATGGAAACAATTTGATGCAATACATAAGTCATATCACTCATGCACTCCCTATGAACATCGCTCCTCCTAAAACCATGCCTGTGTGCTCTTTCTCCAAGTATTTACCTTTGCATCTGATAAATCTCTCCCCCTTTGTCATCAATGGAAAAGGTATCTTTCCATCTAGGATTGTTGTCCCTGACTAAAATCTTCTTGAAACTGATCTCCCAACATGAAATGTCCTCTTTATGGTGCTTCCTCGTCTATATCTAAGGCATATAAGATAATCATCCAAAAGGATTTATTTTGGAGTAGAAATTACTCCAAGTCTCTGGCGAAGATACTCAAAGGCTTACCCTTGGAAGCGGTTTTGTAAAGATGTCTACCACTTGTTCTTTTGTGCCCACATGTTCAACTCTGATGTTCTTCTCTGCAATTTGTTCCCGTAGAAAGCGATACCTTATTAGAATGTGCTTTGTTTTGGAGCTCATCACTGGGTTCTTTGAGATACTGATGGTGCTTGTATTATCACAATAGATTGGAATGGGATCATCATACTCAACTTGTATATCTATCAAAGTTTTTTACATCCATAGAACCTGAGTACAACATCATACTGCTGCAATATACTTTTCTTCAGTTGTAGAGTATTGATGATTGTTTCTTGCTTATCCAATATACTAAAAACTCACCCAATCAGAACGTTGCTTCACTGGTGTTTCGTCAGTCATCAATGCAACGTGACCAATTTGCATATGTGTAGGAAATCAATGATAGATCCTTTCCTTATGGATACCATAATCCAAACTCTTATGTTCCTTTGAGATATCTCAAAATCCTCTTTACTGCTAATACATGTGATTCATTTGGTGCTGCTTGAAATCATGCCACCTGTCCAACTTCCTACATTACATTTGGCCAGGATGTTGTCACATATAGTAAGCTACCAATCATTCAATTGTATTTCCTCTGGTCTGTAGACTTTGAATCATCATATTTTTTCAACTTGCAACTGGTTTGCATAGGAGTGGTAACTGGTTTTCAATCTTCCATTCTGAACCTCTTTAACATTTCTTTGATATACTTAGTTTGAGAAATAAAAATTCCTTGGTTACTTTGACGTATCTGAAGACCCAGAAAGAAGGATAGTTCTTTGAGTAATGAAATTTCAAATTCATTTTGCATATCCTTTGAAAATATTTGTCTTAGCCTATCATCAATACTTCCAAAAATAATATCATCAACATAAAATCCAATTAATAAAATACTATTTTGAGTTACCTTGATGTAGAGGATGTTTTTTGCACTTCCTTTTCTGAACCCTACCTGTTGTAGATATTTATTTAGTCTAGATTACCATGATCTAGGAGCCTATTTTAGACCATACAAGGCCTTCTTCAATTTACACACATAATATGTATTGTCTGACAATTTAAATTCTTTGGTTGTTCAATGTAGACTTCTTCTTCAAGTTCCCCTTTCAGAAAAGCTAATTTCACATCCATCTGATACACTTTAATATTCTTAGAGCATGTATAAGCTAAAAGCAATCGGATTGCTTCCATTATGGAAACTGGGGAAAATGTCTCTTCAAAATAGATTCCTTCAACTTGTGTGTATCCTTTACATATCAATCTAGCTTTATTCCTTGTAACCTATCCATCTTCATTCAATTTGTTTCTGAAAACCCACTTTGTTCCAATAACATTCTTATTCTTTGGTCTTAGAACCAATACCCAAGTGTCATTCTTATCTATTTGATCCAATTCTTCATCCATGGCCTTATTCTAGAATTCATCCTTATCAGCCTCTACAAAACTGCTTGGTTCAATCGTAGATAAGATTTCTAGGTGTGTTTGTTCTGGTGAATGAATTCTTCTTCTAGTCTCAACTCCTGCATCTTTGTTTCTGATAATCTGATCTGAATGATGATTCTTCTGTAATCGTTTTCTAGGTGTCTTTGGAGGCACTTGTTGAACTTTCTCTTGTACTTCTGTTTGATCCTCTTCATCTTCTGCTTCTACTTATTCTTCATCTTCTGCTTCTTATCATAAAGTTGTTCCACTAATTCATTTTCTTCTTCCTTTAATTATTGTCCACCTGTCTCATCAATTGTTACATTGATATTTTCCACAACTTTGTTCAACCTCATATTGTAACACTTGTATGTTTTCCTTGTACTTGAGTAACCAACAAGTACTCCTTTGTCCACACGAGAGTTAAACTTTCCCATTCTTCCATATTCTCTTTTGATGTATCATTTTCTTCCAAATACTCCAAAGTGATTCACATTTGTTGGTATTCCTTTCCATAGCTCGTAGGGAGTTTTGTTATTGTTATTTCTGAGCATTAATCTTTTTTGAATGTAAACTATTGTATGCACTGCATGTGTCCAAAAAATGTCTGTCAATTTTGAATCCATTAGCATTGTTCAATCCATTTCTTGTATTGTCCTGTTCTTTCTTTCAACAACTCCATTCTGTTGAGGTGTCCTAGCAACAAAGAATTGTATTTTTATTCCATGATTGTTGCAGTAGTCCATAAATTCCTTTGAAGTGAACTCTCCTCCATTATCAGATCTTAAACATTTGATTTTTGAATCTATTTCATTTTTAACCATTTCCTTGTAGACCTTGAATTTTTCAAAAGCTTTTGACTTATTCTTGAGAAAGAAAACTGCAGTCATTCTTGTATAATCATCAACTAATAACCTAGAGTATTTCTCACCTTTTAAACCCTTTGTTGTAGTTGGTCCACCTAGATCAATATGCACAATTTCCAGTGGTCTTGTCATTGAATATTCCTTTGATTTGAACATGGTCTTTGTTTTCTTTCCTTGTTGGCAATGCTTGCATAAATTGTTGGTTGGTTTCATGATCTGGGCCATCTCTCTAACTGCTTCCTTTTTGCTGAGTTTGACAAGGTTATCAAAGTGTATGTGACCCATTCTTCTGTGCCATAGACAACTTTCATCTTCCTTTGCTAGACAACATTTTTCATTTCCAATTTCACTTAATACATATATGTTGCTTGAAGTTCTTGCAGTTGTTGCAATCAATTTTCCTGGACCTTCTTTTCTTATCTCACACTTCTGTGAATTGAAAGTAATTGTATGACTTTGGTCACACATTTGACTTACACTTAGAATATTATATTTCATATCTTATACTAGTAGAACATTTTCTGCCTTGGTATTCTTGTTTCCAATTCTGACTGTGCCTTTTTCAATGATTTTAGTTGAATCACCATTTCTGAAGGATACTGATTCATCTCTTTCCTTTCTTAATGTAAGAAACTTGTCTTTATCAGCTGTCATGTGTTTTGAACAACCATTGTCAACATACCAACCACATTTCTTATGCTTATCTTGTAGAGCGAGTGTGCATTCTTCATTTCTATATTGATTTTTCTTTCTTATCCATGTTATCTTCTGAGGTTCATGTCTATGATTGTTGTAGTTCTATTGTGGTTCTCTAGGAGGGACTGTCATTATACAATTTTTGGCCATGTGTCCAAAGTTGTTGCACTTCTAGCATTCCACTTCAGTGCTCAATGATTCAAACATGTTGTAGCTTCTTCTCTGTGTTTCAATAGGCCTTCTTGGATAACCATTTTTTGTATGAATTTCAAAGTTGTTTATGTTCCTCCTATTAGCTCTGCAATTTACAACTTTATGTCAAAAATTATTGCATGAATAACATAAACCAAAAAAGATAGTTTGATACCTGGGAGTTGAAGATCTTATGAAAGGAGTTACTTTTATGAATTTGTCTTCTTCTTGAGGCCTATTTGTTTATGTCAGTCATTGATTCTGAAATTTGAATCTTCTCGATGGAGGAGTGCCCATGTAATCTTCCTTGTAGGTCTTCCTATCCTCTTTGATTGTTTCTGCATAAAAATTTTGGATATGTTTCTTATTCTGTTGTTTTGGAGATTGATCCATTTTCTGTCTAATTGTATCCAAGCCCAGACTTTTCATGATGAGGCTTTTGATTGTTGATAATGTCATCCAAATATTTTGAGTTGTTCTACATATTTTTCTTTTGAAGATCCTTTCTCAATGTGACAATCTCTTCTTCCAAATTTCCAATGATCCTGTCTCTTTCTTCTAGCTAATCTTTGAGTACGTCTTCAATTCTTTTATCTTCTTCTATTTGAACCTTCAATTTTATGATCATTTGTTCTAGTTCTTTATTGTCTTCTTTCTTGTATAATTCTTCTTATAGCTTCTTGTTTTTCTTCTTTTCTCTTCTTATAACTTCTATGGCACTCAAAAATTATTCTTGGTAGTTAACTTCTGCCTCTTCATATTATTCTTTGGTGTCTTCTTTATCAGATTCTTCTACTGATATGAATATAACTCTTTCTATCTCACTATCATTGACTTCAACTTCATCTGATGAGGAGATGTCTTATTTGCTGCATAATCTTTTCTTGAAAGCTTTCTTTTTTTTTCTTTTGCCTTTATATGTTTGTTTTCTATTTGAGTAATATTCATCATTCCTCTTATTTTTATTATGGGGAAATTTGTTAGAAAAATGATCGATAATGCATACTGTTGTTCATCAAACTTTTGTATTCCGTTTTTATACATATTTTTTCTCTCCATGATCTACCTTTTAGTGGTTAAACTGATTTCTGAATGAACCTGCTTTGATTCCAATTGTTGGATTACTAAGAGGGGGCGTGGATAAATAATAGAGCAATTTAATCTGTTTTGACCATAAAATGCAAGTGTTATATCAATGTAGAATTATCATCCAATAGTTTTAGAGTAAATAAAAAATGAACAAATGAGAAATCATACACATACACAGTACACTGGTGTTTTTACGTGGAAACCCAAAGAGGGAGAAAACCATAGCATTCTTTTTCTTATATGTATTTAAGAATTACATGCAATGGAAGCACCAACTTCCTTTGTTTTCTAGCTGCAACCAGAAATAGGCTACAACCCCCTATGTCCTTCAACTACAACTGGAAGGTGGATACAACCACATGTCCTTGCCCCATCCAACCACTCTAAAATATAAGTAGAATGATGGAACCACTGTCACACTTTCACTGTGAGATATACTAAGGTAAACCTGCACCAATTAACATGCACCAAACAACCTGTAACAACCTATACCAAACAACCTGTAATCAACCTGTAGCATAAACAAGTGCATCAACCATGCACCAAAATGTACCTCAACCTGTACCATCAATGATTGAATCAACCATGCACCAAATATGTACCAATCATGTATAAAATACACATAAAATATGACTCATCAATATGTACCAACATCATCAACTATACACCTCATGTATGTGCAAACTCATCAACTACTTGTCTCAACCATGTACCCAACATGGACCTCAACTAAAATACCTCATCAATTTCATCATCCAAATCTGATTTGTAACTCTATAATAGACCTAGTGTATATGATCACATACCCGCAAACCTTCCTTAACTTTAACAACAAGAGATTAACATTTTCATCAAACTTTACTTTAGTCTCACATGACTAATTTTGGATTAGTCAACAACCCTAACTTGAAATAATCATAACTATGTACACGTAATGAATAAATATCTGAAAATAGTACACAATCTTCTTTAGTGTCTTTATGCAATTCCTCCAGGTTTCACTACTTGGAACCTCTCAAAAAAGGAGTTATAGAAAAAATGACATACCTTGTTGAATTCTGGCTTATTCTAGTAAGTGAAGTTGTAGAGAATAACCCGCAAAAAATGTTTTTTGTATGGATCTAAAAATGGTAAAAAGAATACTACATAATTTACTCTAACCAATACATTTGGTCTTACTGAATTTGGATTAGTTATGAAGAAGTTATGACGTTTTTACCCGAAACACTTGTTTTAGACTAGTTTCAGTACTAGCCACAAACCCTATTTTCCATGGAGTGTAACTCCAAAAATAAAACGACCCACAAGTTGAACGTTTTATCACAACTACTTGGATATGTTTCCTCAACGATCTACAGATTTCATGGTCTGAATCAATCTAGAAAACAAGTTATTGCAAAAATGGTGAGATGACCTGTAAATAACATACCTTAGAAAGCATCATCGAAAGAATTTATCCTCCCTTGAATTTTGGCCTTCTTTACTTCACTTTCCCTGTGAAATTCTCCTTAGATATCCTTTGGTTACCTCATTCACTTGTAGATATTCAATATGCTCAAGTGTATTTGAATGAGAGACCCTTTCCTCTTATTTATACTTTCATGTAGCTTCCTCAAGGGGTTACCTTCTAATCATCTTAACCCACTTTCCCTATCTTAGGGATAACCCACTTCTAACCACTTTCCACAAATAGTAAGTTCTCCATTAACTTTATTATTTAAATAATTTTACCATCTAATCATCTTAACCCACTTTCCTTATTTTAGGGCTAACCCACTTCTAACCACTTGTCCACTTAACTTAACCACTTTCCACAATTAGTAAGTTCTCCATTAACTTTATTATTTAAATAATTTCTTCTTTGAAACCACTTTGACTACTTTGACCTTTTGGGGTTTCTAGATGACTCATGATGGTGTTACAGGAGAACCCCCCTATGGACAAGTGGATTCCCTCTTGGGCTCTAGACTCCTAAGACCAAGACAGAAAGGGTGCTAACGTTGGTCACTGATATCGTTTTAAACCTAGCTAAACTAATGTATAGAGAAGGGGAAGGAAGGTGTACCTTTTTAATGATGTTCATCCTCACACAGTTCGAGTTGATCTTTGATCCCCAAGGTCCTCGATAAGTTTTTCAAAACAAACAAAGACATAACAAGCTTCCTATTCTACAAAGATTAGCTTGAAACCAGATCTATCTAATAGATACAAGTTCATGTAGAATAAAAACAACCTTGAAAGAAACAGGCCAAGCACAGATGTATATTAATGAGAACAATAGAGAATACATACGGACCTTTGATGAACGTGCATCAGCCTCTCCTAGATCTCCTTGTCCAACCCTTGTCTCAAATAATCTATACAAGATGATGATGCTTCAATGATATCTCCCTTATGAGATCATAAGTTTGATTCCTTCAATCTCTCCTCCTTTCACCATGAGGAGGCCTCATTATATAGGCTTGGAGAGGCCTAACCACTTAAGAGATTCTTGGGATAGGTCGAGGATCCTTCTCCTTCAGTTGTGGATCTTCCCTAAGATCAAGCCTTGACCTCAGACCCGAATCCAACCAACTCCAGAGATGAGGAGGATTCTTCCCTGATTTTCCTCAACAGTCCAAAATTTTCTCAAAAAGAGCCAGCACTCCCTTAGAATGGGGCACAAAGCATTGCAATGCTCCCCAAAAAGAGGGTATAGAGCGCTGGCACTCCCTAACAGTGTATAGGGGAGTGTTGCCTTCCAAAGTTGATTTTTGAGTGGTTTTTTCCATGGCAAAAAACTTGTAATCTTTGTCAAATGATTTATCCTCTTCAAAACCAGTCTTTTGAGGTGTCTTTTAATTGTTGTTGATAATGTTGTTCGAGAAACATAATAGGAAAGATGACAGTATGATATTTGTGACAATTGTGGCCAAAATGCAACACTTGCGACATTGGTAATGACGACACTAGGCCATCATCGTAATGAGTAATTTTGATGTGTAACAGATTGCCCCCCAAAGTGAGAAGTTAAAAGATGGGAACTGATGACTAAAGTACTTTGTATACTTTTTCGAGCAAGGGTATGGACTCAAAGAACTTGGAAGAAGATTCACACAACCATCAAACAAATATTATGACATGTTTCAAACCCAAGGTAGGAATATCTATGCTTGTGTGATAAAGACTTTCAAGGTATGGCCGCCATAAAATACACTGTGGATCCATAATTATATTGACAAAAAGGTATAACCACTAAATATAAAATGTGGATCTATACTCCTATGACCTGAAATGATCGTAGCCACGAAGAATACACAATGGATCTACAAGACGACAAGACATATCCATGACCAATACAAAGTGGATCTATGTGGCAGTATATGTGTCAATGTTCAAAAGAAACTTCGTCGCAACCTAGACAAAATAAATATAAGAGTGATGACTCAACTCAGGGTCTTCTTACTGATCCCGATGTAATACGAGTCTAACCATGTGAATAGATGTCCTGATGTTGAACATCGCAGAAACCACTTGATTACTGGTCAATGAGGTAAACCGTTAATAAGCGCGAGGGAAATCACCATTGATGTCAATGATTCCCTAGGTACTCTAGTACATTCCAACAAATGTGAATGGATGAGATAAATTTGAACATCTATGGAATCATCCGATCAGAGGTCAATGATGTAAACCCACTGTTGGATGCAAGGAGGCCTTCCATTGAGGCATGTAGGTCCCAAGGTACTAACTGGTTTCTAATTCTGGTTTTCAGATAATGTGCTAAAGTCGACAGGAACAAACTCGTTGAAGGAGGGCCTTGATGTATCCCCCATCAACGACATGAAACTGACACAAAAATTTAATTGGTGGATCAAAAGAACATGGACTGACATGGGTATTGAAATAGAAATTTTTTATGGTTGACTCTTGAGGCAGATACTTCCCTTGAACACTGAAGCACGACAGCAGAAACATGACATGGACCAAAACATGATAATGCAGGGGATACTATGACTTTTGTCGGGTGACCCAAAGGAGTAAGAAAACTTAGAGGATTGGTTCAATGCAGAGGTTCAATGGATTAAAATGTGTGAAAAGACAAAGTGTCATGTTCAAGGGAGACTGTAAGAGCTACTTGTAATGTTTTCAAAAACTGCTTGGCTTGCTTCCTTCAATTTTTCCCCATCTAGATAGATGAGTACCTCTTTTTTATTTAACGAGCTCAAGGAGGATAACACATGCTTGATATAAATCACCTTCGATAAGTCCCTCTTCCTTTATTTAACGAACTGGAAGAAGTAAGGGTTTGGTCCTATATGGGCCCTTCAATGTATGATTGTTTAACGAGTCTAGAGAAGGTAAAATCGGTGGTTTTTCATATTTAGAGAGTCTAAAAATGACTTAAAGATGACTCTAGTGTTGTCCGTTTTCATAATGTTAGTCTCGCGAGGCCAAAAAATAGATAAATTATCACTCAAAAGATGCCCTTTAAAACCTTTTAACGAGTGGGAAAGGAAGCAAGATCACTCGGAAACCTTTTCACGTTTAGAGAGTTTGAAAAGAGCTTAAAGACGACTCTAGGGGGTTCCTTTCTCATTTATCCACGCGAGTCCGAAAAAGAGATAAAAGGTTACTCGGTGCATTTTGGTGTTTTTTCGAGCGTGAGAACGAACAAAAGACCATGCTTGTTAATGTGACAAGATAAAAAAATTGAATGAAACTGCTTCAAAACCTGCCATGACAAAAAAACTGCACACCCAGGGTATTAAAAACGCCTCCAAAATATTTCTCAAAAACCCAAAATAACTATGCTTTGGAAAAAAATGAAATTTTATAAATAGTAATATGGGGTAAAAATATCTTTTAGCATTTCATTTGTGCAAATATTTGTAGCAGTGGATAAATTGAGCTTTGGAGGGTGAATCTTGCTTTGTCCGGTGCTAGAGCTACGGTCATCTATTTCTGTCGTCGTTTGGATCAGGTTGGTGCTCTTCTTCCTCTCTTCAATTTACATGGTTTACATTTTGTTTTTAGGCAATAATTGAGTTTTAAAAATGATTCCTTGGGATGACACAAGCACTCAAAAGGAATCGACGCTCCTCTAGAACATTAGGGGGAGTGCTTCCTAATTTTTTCAGTTCTCCTCCAAGCTTAAATACAGGGCTCTAGCAATTTTATGTTATAGTAAAGAGGGCGCTGCTCAAAATACACAAAAAATGGCCAAAAATTGCCAGCGTTCCTTCAAAAGGTAAAGGGGAGCGTTCTCATTTTTTCATAGCGCTCTGGTGGCCCTTCTAAGGGAGCGTTGGTGCCCTGGTGTGAGTGTAAATGGAGAGTCGGCCTTATAAAAAAAGCATAAATGTTTTTTAATTTTTGTATTGCCCAATAATTGTTGAAAAAGCATGACTAATGACTTTTTGATTGTTGATGATTGTAGGTAAACTTGGAAAAAGTCATGATCTAGTGGAAAGAAAGAGAGCACGAGCTCAATGATGTGGCCACCTTGTAAATCCCCCGATCAAGGGCCGCATTGAGGAATTGAGGTCTCCTCAAGTTCTTCAAGATGAAAAAGATGAAGAAAGACATTCTTCTTCCCGAGTATATGATCGGGATGTGGAACATTGCGGAACAAGGATTTCAAATTGGAACGCAGCTTCTTACCATTGAGTTGGAATATGTGTACTTCCTGACTGACCTCTCAAAGAGAGGACCCCCCCATTATTTTATCCGAACAGAGGGAACTTCCCGTGCCTGTAGATGAGTACTTGGAAAACCATTGTGTCCCGGGATCGAGATTAGTGGGAGGTAGAATCGCAATCAAAGACATCAGGGATATACCTCTTCGGTCCATTCTATTTTCCATTATGAGTGTAGAGGGAAGTACCAACTCACACTTAGTTTCAAGATCACAGGTGGCCTATGGTTTACAGTTTTTGGAGCCAACACTATTTAATTGGAGTGCAGGTTTCCTTCATAATGTGAAGGAACAGATTTCGAGATGCAGAGCAGGGAAGTAGAAGCAGTTCAAATACGGTTATTTTCTGGTTTTGTTCTTCTTAGAACACATTCCTCAGATGCAAACTCACATTTCATTAGCAGTACAACCGATGGGAGAACCACGTATGGAACGCTGGACTAGTCTATCTCCGAGGCTAGGAATAGAGTCAGATTTCAGGTTCACTGGTGACTTCTTCGCTTGGATGAGATGCCAATTTATTGTGATAGAAGACTTCCCATACATCGGAGTATATTTATGGGGGAGCATGGACCTAGTCCTTCCATATGGGGTGGATTGGGACATGTCAGGTAAGAAACCAAAAATAATCTTGTCAAGTGTTTTTTGATTTTAAAAATATATTATTTTTTGGGGGTACATAGAAGAATTTTTAATAGATGTATTGTTTCATCATGCAGATAGGGGAGCAACACGTCCAACAGAGATACCGGGATTGGGGCTCCGCGGGGATGCTCGGATAGTAGTAGATCATGAGGTAGCAGTAGGGGGTCTCCGAGAGGTTGAGAAAAACCTTTGTGGTCTCACAATGGGTGTCCCTCCTCTTAAGAGGCATGATGTATCCTTGCCCTTATAGAGACACATAATGGGAGTCCTTTAGAGTATTAACTCTTTACTGAGATGAGTAACCCATGAGGTGGTGTGCTAATTAGAGCACAATGTGATGCGGGAGGACTAGGACCTCTCTAATATTTTTTTTGTATAGTCCTTATGACAATGTTATGGGCACGAGGACCCAACATTTTTCCCTTCTATGTACTTTTTTTGATGTAATCAAACATTTTCTGTCACATCGTATATATATACATATCTGAGTTTTTACGGTGCCTAAATGATGTTTGCAAATAATGATGTATTTTGTGATGCATTTAATTTACATGTGATGTATGATTTATTTTCTTTATGAAACCTCATCTATGTGCGAGATACCGATCCATGATGTAATTAGATAATGAATCTGAAGTTGTATTAATTCCTCTTGGTATGTGTCTATATTCGATAAAATCAAACATTCTTTCAAGATGATGAACTCGTAGATGGAGATGCAGTAGGATAGGATTGTGAATAGCGTAGATTCGATTAAGTTGATAGACCACAAGTTGAGAGTCTGGGTTAATGATCATATGAGATATACCTAGGGAGGAGGCTTCGGTTAAAATTTTGATGACAACATGATATTCTGCCATGTTGTTAGTTGTCGATCCTAAGAAAATACCTCCTGAACTCACCAACTCGTCAAAGTGGTAAATGACCCAAGCTACGGAAGCAATGTTCTGGGTGTGTCGACTAGAACCATCTGCAAACCCGACAAAGATAGGAAAGGAAGATGTCATTTGCACACACAAACACAATACAAAGTATAAGCGACTAAGGAAAAACTCCTTCATGCAAGAGAAAATACACACCAAACTAAAAATACAATAGTGTACAAAGCACACATGCTAGATGTTCTATGCATAGTAATTCTTAAGGTAAAGCTCGTTTCGAGGCTCACCTGGGGAGATTCTATCGTAGTCAACTAGCTCATAGGAACCTCTTTGTAAAACATGTTTCATGATGTAATGACCATGCCACAGATGTTCTAACTTGGTTGTCCCTAACTTATCATGAGCCTGGTCGTAAATGAGGACTAGGTCTCCTTCTGCCAAATTACGAGGATGGACGGATTTGTCGTATTGATTCTTGATTCACTTTTGATATGTATCATTAACAAGAACGACATCATGGTGTGTTTCATCCAACCTGGTCATGTGTAAGAAGCATTCTTCTTTGGCAGAAGTGTGAGGCAGGAGTTATACTTTGAGTTTCAATGAGGGAATTTCACACTTGATTGGTAAAACAACTTCTATGCCATATACTAACTGGAAAGGAGTGAATCCAGTAGAAGTTTTCACTGAAGTACGGTAAGCCCAGAGAGAGGAGAAAATTTGTAGGTGCTAAGATGTTTTGTTTTCCCCTACCATACATTGAATCATGGTTTTAAGGACCTTGTTCATGGCTTCAACTTGTCCATTTTCTTGAGGATAGTATGGGGATGAGTTCTCATGGCGAAAACCCAACTTGGCATGCAACTCACTCATCATTTGGTTTTGAAAGTGTGAACCATGATCAATGACAATGGCTTGTGGAACACCAAAGAGAGTGATGATGTGGTTGAAGAAGAAAAGAGCTACAATACGACCATCATTCAGAAAGGTAGGCATAGCCTTAGCCCATTTTGTGAAGTAATCTACTGCGATGATGATGTAACTATGCCCCCCGGCTGAGGTAGGATTACACTGCATGAAATCAATTCCCCATTTGGAAAAGTGGTCGATGGTAATAATGGAATGCAATGGAGCGGTGTGGGTGCATGCCTTTTTGTGAAAAACTTGGCAGGGTGGGCATTTTTTGACTGCCTCAATACAATCTTTTAAAATAGAGGGCCAAAAGTAGCTGGCACGTAAAATTTTATGAGCTATATCCATCCCAGAAAGGTGACCGCCACATGCTCCAAGGTGTCAGTCATTAAGAAAGCGTTCAACCTCTTCATGAGTCAAACATCATCGTAGGATAGTATCAACACCCTGTCGATACAACGTGTCACTGATGATAAGGTAGCGGCAAGAATGATAACGAATACGACGACGTTCTTCACGAGAGACATCTGGCTGAAAACATTGGGTCTGGAGATAAAGAAGGATATCTCCATACCAAAGGTTGGATGTGCTAATGAGGAACATATTATCATCGGGGAGATAATCTATGGGATTAGTATCATCATTAGCATGGGGAAGGTCGCAGATAAGCTCTGCAAACACCAAGGATTTTTTAGCTTTGGAATTAGCAAGCTCGAGATCGAATTCTTGAAGGATGACGATCCATTTGGAATATTTTCCCCCAAGAACTTGATGTGTTAGAATGTGATACATGGGGTTAGAGTCTGCGATAACTGTGGTGGTGTGTAGCAAAATGTAATGATGAAATCTTTGGACAGCGATGACAGCTGCCAAAGCCAACTTTTCAACATGTGAATATTGTGTTGATACTGAGAGGGGGGTGAATTAGTATCAAGTACAATTTAAAACCTTTTTCAAGTTATACTTAAACCATTCAAATATATCCAATGAACAATGAACAATGAACAATAGTATAAGAGTTACACCAATACACCACAATACACCATGCACAATATATGAGAAATAATCAATAGTTATTGTTCAAGGGAAGTAAAGAATTCCAAAGGTAGCTATAGCTTCCAAATGTAAAGGGAGGGATAAAACTCCAAGAGGAAGATACAATCCTCCAATATCAAGAGAGGATTTAACTCTCCATCCTTTCCCCTTCCTTCCACCCAAAAAGAATTTATAGAGAGAATGGTAGACTTTGTTCAATTCTGGTTTATTCAGGAGACCGTACTTGTAGAAAATGCCCCGTGCTCAATATTTAACATTATATTATAAAACTCTCACACAAGAAACTACAGCTCGTATGCTTTGCAATGAAAATTTTCCCACTTCATTTGGATTCTCTATGAATAAGTTATGACCGTTTTACCTCGAACACCTGTTTATTGACTAGCTTCAGGACTGGTCAAAAACCCTATCTTCCACAGATTGTATCTCGATAATTATAGCGAATAAAGAGATTAAAATTTTACCACATGTACCTTTATATGTCTTCTCAATACCATAGAAATTTCACCATCTTAATCATTCTATAAAAACCATTATAGAAAAAATAGTAAGATGACCTGAAAATAACATACCTTAGAACACATCACCAAAAAACTTCATCCTCCCTTGAAATCCGACCTTCTTTACTTCTGATTTTCCTCTGAAATTTGACTTATTTTTCAAATGAATGTATAATGATATTTATTTATACCATTTATGTCACTTCCTTTTAACATTAGGGCCAACCTAACCGTTTCTTATTTTGTAATTCTGTTCTTGAATTATCTTCAGGGCCTACATGTACTTCCTTCTTCAATTCACTTTGTCATCTTCAAAAATTCATTTTTCCTCAACCATGAGGATCCACGTGACGTGCCACATACCACTAAAAAAAACATGATGTATACTATCCATCCATGGGTTTTGTATCTGCATGTGCATTTTCCTTAATGTCCAAATACCTTCATCAATCTTGCGGTCCAAAACCCATGACTAGGGTCGACATCAATGACAACAACCAATCTTCCAACAATCTCCCCCTTTGTCATTGATGACAACACTCATGCTCCCCCTATCATCATGATCCCAATTTCTCTGCTCCTTTAACATCAATGGCAAAGGGTAGGGATTCTCCTTATGAGTTTAATGGCAAAAGGTAACTCTCTTCTTTGGGGATGCTCCCCCTGAACATGTGGCACTCAATAATACTTCATCCTTATTTTTGGTCTTTGGGACTTTTTCTTCCTTGGAATCATTTTCTGTGGCTTCTATCTTCTCTCTCTTCTTCATGTCTAGGATGTATATGTTGTTCGATCTTCTTGTTGGAGTTGCAACCAATATTCCTAAGTTATTTTGTTTGATTTTACATTTTCGGGAGTCAAACGTAAGAGTGTATCCTTGATCACATATTTTGCTGACACTGAGGATATTATGCTTCAGATATTCAACAATAGGAATTTTCCTGCTTTCACATTTTCACTTCCAAGATTTACAATTCCTTTTCCAAGTATTTTAGTAGATGATTCATCTCCAAATTTAACATTTCCACCCTTTTTCTTCAAGCTGACAAATTTTCTTTGATCTCTAGTCATATGAGATGAGAACCCACTGTCTATGAACCATTCATCTTCTTCTTTGCATTCTTTAGTGACCAATGTTATTTGATAGTTTTCATTTTGTGTAATTTCTTTCCTTTTCCATGTTGTAGTTGGTATAAAAACATTTGACATATGATTACCTTCCTTCATCTCTCCGCAATCTCGTGCTTTATGACCAAGATTATTGCACTTGTAACATACAATAATTTGATCCATTAATGGGTCAAATGGATTATAATTTTTGTTGATAAGTCTACAAAAATTTCCATATCTACTATTTTCACCATTCGTGTAGCTTGAATAGTTATTCTTTTCATTGATTCTACAATTGATTTTCTTGTGTCCAGAATTTCCACAAGTATAACAATGTCCAAGAAAGAAATTTTGATACCTGGGAGTAAGTGATCTTCTTTGTGGTGTGGTCCATCTGGGTTCATGATCTATTCTTATGTAGTTTCCTTCATAATGATTTCTTTCATACCTGATGGGAGAGGATCTCCTTGATATCTCATTCCTTCTGAATTCTAGTCTTCTATCTTGTTGTTCAATTTGTTCTGGAGTGTTGGTTTCATCATTTTCATCTTCCTTCTCTTGTTTTGTTGTCTTCAAACTGTCATTGTATCCTAGTCCTGTCTTGTCATTTGGAGATATTTGATTGCTAAGGATCTCATCTAATTTTTCAGTGCTTTTTTTGAACTTATTCAACTTTTCTGTTGTCAATAGTAGCTCCCCTTTTGTGTGATCCAAGTCTGCTTTCAATTTCTCATAATCTTCTAATTGTTCCTTCAAGCTATTAATGGTCTTTTGAATCTTGTAATTCTCTTCTTCACAACTACTCAATTCACCTTGTAGTATTATGTTTGTGTTTCTAAGCTTGCTATTTTCAGTTTCAACATGCTTCAACTTTTCAAGATTCTCATCTTCTTGTTCACTCTTTGCATTGTCTTTGTATGCCAAAAAGGAATCAAAGTTGGTTTCTTCATCTGAATCTTATTCACAAATGATTTCTTCTTATTTAGAATTCTTGTGATCATCATCCTGGGTTTCTTGGGTTATGAAGAGGAATTATCCTCCATCATTATCTTCTTCATCACTCTCATCTGAGGAGATGTCATCATCCTTGGAGTAGAAGCTCTTTTTATTGTTGAGACTTCTCTTTGTATAGTAGCAGTTTTCAACAATATGTCCTATTCTACCACAGTTAAAGCATTTGAGAGGAGACTTACCTTTGTATCTTCCACTTCCCTTCTGAAACCTTCTTACAAAATTTGTTATTTCTTCATCAAGGTCTCTATCCTTGTCTTTTGTCTTCTTTATGTCTTTAAAGGATACTTCATTGTTTGGTTGGTCACTTTCTGTACCTGTTCTCATTTCATATTCTATAAGAGACCCATGTAATTCATCCATTGTCATTTTGGTCAAGTCCCTAGTTTCTTCAATGGTGGAGACCTTAGCATCATACTTCAAGAGAAGTGATCTCAACACTTTTTGTACAACCAAAGATTCATCGAGCTCTTCACCTAATCGTCTGGTAGCATTAACAACTTCATCAACTCTAAGAAGATAGGTTGCAATATCTTCCTTTCACTCATCTTCAAATTTTCAAATTCTTCTCTATGTCGTTGAAGCTTGACCTGCTTAACTTTTGGATCACCTTCATAGATACTCTTGAGTTTGTCCCATGCCTCTTTAGGCTTCAACCCATCACTTTGATAGTAATGGTTGGTGCCAATGCTGCTAGAATAACATGTCTAGCTTTTGAATTACAACTAATAATATTCTTCTCATTTGGATCGGTTGGAGCATTATTTGGGATTACATAGCCATTTACAACTAATTACCAAATGTCTACTCCCAAAGACGTTAGGTAAGTTTTCACTCTATCACTCTAGTATGCATAATTTCTTCCATCAAATTTTTGAATCCCATTTGAAATGTGCTCATGGTCATCCATCTCTGCTCATGATTTTCCTTCCAGTGGTTAAACTATTCTGAAGGCAACCTGCTTTGATACCAATTGTTGATACTAAGAGGGTGGTGAATCAGTATCAAGTACAATTTAAAATGTTTTTCAAATTATACTTTAACCATTCAAATATATCCAATAATAAATGAACAATAGGATAAGAGTTACAACAATACACCACAATACACCATGCACAATATATGAGAAATAATCAATAGTTATTGTTCAAGGGAAGTAATGACTTCCAAAGGTAGCTACAGCCTCCAAATGTAAAGGGAGGGATAAAAATCCAAGAGGAAGATACAATCCTCCAATATCAAGATAGGATTTAAATCTCCATCCTTGCCCCTTCCTTCCACCCAAAAAGTAGTTATAGAGAGAATGGTAGACTTTGTTCAATTCTGGTTTATTCAGGAGACCGAACTTGTACAGAATTCCCCGTGCTCAATATTTAACATCAGATTTTGAAACTCTCACACAAGAAACTAAATTCCATATGATTTCCAATTAAATTTGTCCCACTTCATTTGGATTCTCTATGAAGAAGTTATGACTGTTTTACTCAGAACACCTGTCTATTGACTAGCTTCAAGACTGGTCAAAAACCCTATCTCCACAGAGTGTATATCCATAATTATAGTGAATAAAGAGCTTAAACTTTTACCACGGGTCCCTTGATATGTCTTCTCAATACCATAGCAATTTCACCATCTTAATCGTTCTATAAAAAAAGTTATAGCGAAAATGGTAAGATGACCTGAAAATAACATACCTTAGAACACATCACCAAAAGACTT
The DNA here is from genome assembly GCA_009831015.1 of Picea engelmannii. Classification (NCBI taxonomy): domain Eukaryota; kingdom Viridiplantae; phylum Streptophyta; class Pinopsida; order Pinales; family Pinaceae; genus Picea; species Picea engelmannii. Next base: position 374,686 of record ML792213.1, on the reverse strand, counting down.
CATCTTCCCTTGAAATACGGCCTTCTTTACTTCTGATTTTCCTCTGAAATTAGATTTGTTTTTTATATGAATGTATAATGATATTTATTTATACCATTTATGAAACTTCCTTTTAACATTAGGGCTGACCTGACACTTTCTTATTTTGTAATTTTGTTCTTTAATTATCTTTAGGGCCTACATGTACTTCCTTCTTCAATTCACTTTGTCATCTTCAAAAAATCATTTCTCCTCAATCATGAGGATCCACGTGACATGCCACATACCACTGGAAACAACATGATGTATACTATCCATCCATGGGTGTTGTATCTACATGTGCATTGTCCTTCATGTCCAAATACCTTCATCAATCTTGCGATCCAAAACCCATGACTAGGGTTGACATCAATGACAACAACCAATCTTCCAACATATCGAAGCTTTGGACCAGATAGACTTTTTCTCAAATAATATATCACATGTTCCTCACCATTAGGGTCCTCTTGAACTAACACCATATAAATAGTGGAAGTAGAGGCTGCTAAGTAAAGGAGATAGTCCTTCGTATAATTCAGAGGATGCAATATAGGTGCATTGGTAAATGCATGCTTAAGAGCAGCAAAATATCGTTGAGTAGTGTCATCCTAGATGAAAGGGGTGTCTTTCTGCAACAATTGCATAAATCCTTTGGTAATCTCAGTGTAGTTACAAATGAAACGATGAAGAAAGTTTTCTTTCCCCTACAAACTTTGGAGTTGTGTCAAATTATTAGGTGGAGGTAAAGCAAGGATAGATTTAATTTTTAATGGATCCACTCGAATCCCGTCCTTGGAAACAACAAATCCAAGGAGTCGACCTGATTCAACAACAAAGATAAACTTATGTGGGTTCAAATGAATGTGGTAGAACCGACATTGAAGAAAAATAGCACATAGATGACCAAAATGGTTTGATCGACTGGATGAATGGGAAGGTAAATCGTCGAGGTAAGGTTCCACAATATGTTTGATATCGTGGAAAGAATATGACATGGCTTGGTGGAATGTGGCACCAGTGTTCCTAAGGCCAAATTATAGTTTTTGATAGGAAAAATTTCCCCATGGGCAGATGAAGGTTGTCTTATGTTGATCAGCAAGTAAAATGTCAATCTGGTTGTACCCTGAGAAACCATCCATGAAAGAGAAAATCACACTACCTACGCAATTATCAATGATCTAGTCGATGAAGGGTGTAGGGTAGTTGTCTTTCGGAAAATCCTTATTGAGGTCCCTATAATCAACGTAGAAAGGAATTGTCCCTTTCTTCTTAATGACCGAAACAATATTTGAAACCCATTATGTCAAAGGGACAGGATAGATGAAGCCATATTTCAATATTTTCTCAATTTCTGCCTTAATAGCCACGATCTTCTTAGGATGGACTGGGCGGAGTTTCTATTGAACAAGTTTTACACCTGGGTAAGTTTTAATCTCATGCACAATGATCGAAGGATTGATCCTTGGCATTTCCTCATAGCTCCAAGAAAAGACATCGCAAAATTCTTTAAATAAAGTGATATAAGAAACCACTTCCTCGGGTGAACAATTAATACCGAGATTAATATTTTCCATGACACCTTCCTTGATAGAAATGTCAATAACGACTGTAGAGGTAATGTTGCCTGAAATCCCCTCATAAATAGTATCTTGTGTAAGTATGGGTGATTGTGGAAAGTCGACAACATCGGGGGGGAAGATAGAGTGTATATCTTCCTATATTTCTTCAAGAGGTGGAAGAAAAGAGAATCGATGATGGTTATCATCCCAAGGTACATCGTCAATGCTAAGCATTTCCATAATAGATTCGTCGGACGAAAATATTTGAGAAATGTAGTCAAAGGTAGACGTCAAGGAATTCAACCAAGATGGCATCGAGTAAGTGTCGAGTGCCAAGAGATGTTGGTCATCCGAGGGAGAGGTTGATTGAATAACAACGTATGAAGCCTCACCTAGACTAAGTGGCATGGTGTCACCTAGTGCATCGAACTCTATAGGACTAGGTACAATCCAGGGATTAGATGATTCCAAAGACTAATAAGTCGTAGTTGAGATCATATTGACTGTGGTAATATGATGCATGGTAGGAGGGAGTGGTGCAGGGAAGGTACCCATAAGGGTGGAATATTTTAACAATCCTACACCAACACTTTCATATGTGATATTATGATCTCCCAAGAAAGGAATATTGTTGGTAGCGGGAGCGTGAGCGTCGGGCATACAGAAATCTAACTGATTGATAGTGACAATTTTTCCCTGATGAGGAAACTATACACATCGAAACACCGACGAAGCAATGACGGTCATAGCATAAAACCAACTTATTCTGAGTAATAAGTTGTAATTGAGGGGGGCATCGACCACCTTGATGTCAAAAGTGACGGTTTTTCCACCCAACTGGATGGACAGGAACTGCAAAAGACCGTGAGGATGAAAAACTCACCCATCGAATGCGTGCAACATTGTTGGGGATTTTTTAAGTGCGGGTGACTTTAAGCCTTTCCAAGATGCTAAAGACATGACACAAGTAGAGGCTCCCTCATCCAATATGGTATGGTGAATTTTTTGATTGTGAACAACAACATCAATTTGGAAAGCAAGTTGGTGAGAGATTCGAGACGTAAAATTGTCCAGGTTAAACATGATATTGTTGGACGACTCTGGATCAAAAGCACTAATAGTAGCCAAGATCATTATAAGTTGACTTGGGTAGTGTTGTAGAAATTCTAACGCAGACATAGCACATGGTGCTTGAGCCAAATCTTCAACAATGTTGTAGTTCTGGGCAGCACATGAACTAGGATTAAAGGTATATTTGTGGATAGTTCTCTTAGGAGGACGTAATATAGAGTTGAATGTAGGTTTCTCGATCTGAAGTGATTCAGATGGAGTACTAATGGATGGAGGACTAATGGAGGATGGTGATGGATGTGGTAAAGTATCGTTAGTGACCTTTACTTTGTCAGGTTTAGTTGGCATGCCGTAGGTCATAGAGTGGGTGGTTAAATCAATCATGTTAAACAGATAAATATGGGAACTTGTCGAGGCTTCATCATGAGAAGGGTGGTTGGAACTGACCCTAGAGAGGAAGTTTGAGAAACCATAGATTGTTGCTGAGGAAAATCCTGAGTAAGCACAACGGTTTGGGAATTCCCCTTAAAATGTTTTGCCACTTCATCACAATGTGGACAGTCTCGAGTGTAGTGATCATCACCACAAATAAGACATGGGAATTTTGGCTTCCATTGTGGTTTCTTTTCAGTAGCAGGTGGTGGGTTTTGATCTTTGGGTTGTTCCTTGTATTATTCTTCTTGGGTGTGTTCTTTGTCTTCTTCTTACCTCTAGATTGTTGTGAAGGGGAAGATTGAACTTCATTCACCTTAGATATTTGATTTTGGGGGGAGGTAGAGGAGAGTGCGATCGAAATGGGAGTGGATGCCGGAGCAGATCGATTTTCCGTTCCAGTCAACTAGGAAGAAGATTGGGTTTTGACGGAGCCGATAACTCCATCTGCATGTGACGTGGATGACGGTTTAGATGGATCGGTATTTGCATGGGTAGAATTTGGGATCAACTCATACAAAGTACCATATTGTGAATAAACCAAATCTAAGTACTGAGCCTAAGAAATGGCCTCTTCATCGGTGACTACACCACCCATGGTGACATCTCAAGCAATCGGGGGTAACAGTGATTTAGTAAACCATTCTTCCAATATCTGGTCATGAATGATTGCTTTAATCAACCTTAGTCGCCGTCTTCACTCATGAATATGATCAGATATATGCACAAAGTTAGTCTGACGAAGGGAGGTCAAGAGTTCGGTACTCGTCTCATATCGAATGGGTAGTTGAAAGTGCGTGAGAAAGGACATGGAAAGGGAGTTGAAATATTGGAAAGTACCACATGGAAGTTTGATATACCACTTGGATGTTGAGTCCACAAGTGTTCATTGAAAAATACATAAATGTATAGAATCATCCATTAAGGAGTTCGATGAACACCATGAATGGAAAGTCATCACATGATTGTTTAGGTTTTCACCAGGTTTACTGTCAAATTTTGGAATATCGGAAGGTAATTTAGCAGGGATCACTGGCCAAAAAGGATAATGCAATATATCATCATTGGTCAACCGAGACAAGTCTAGGAGATCCAGAGTCGCGAGAAATGGTAGTTGTCGGTTAACTTGAGGATGATAGTGATGTGGGATAGGGACACCAGTAGGACCGTAAACTGGGTTAGGCGGATAATTGTATCCAGTAGGTTATCCTACGTATGGTTGTTGCTGACCAGAATAAACAAGATTTGATGATGGTTGAGAAACATTTGCATATGGAGGATAACCTAATGGGTTTTGAGGATTATAAGTCGATTGATGGGTTTTCCGGATATACATTTTGTCCATAAGGAGGATAAGGTTTTTGTTGTCCTTGAGGATGTTTCTTCCCAGGGAATAGTGGATTTCCCAAAAAAAGAATGTGCCAAGGATTTGGTGTCACATTCTGTCCATACAACGGGTTAGGGACTCCAGTCTGAGATTCCCCCCCAAGATGAGATTGTGTCCCCATTTGAGTTTGACTCCCAAATGGAGGTTTCCCCCCAACATGAGGTTGAGTGCCTAGAGGGATCTGGAAACCATAAGTGAATGAATTACCAAAGACTCCAACTGGATTAGAGCCACCAAGAATAACTCCTCCAAACAAAGGTGTAGGTAGAACCTTTGGGTGTAACCTGTGTAGTGTTGATAATGGAAGAATTCATAGCTTTGTACCCAAGTGGAACTGACAGATTTGGTCTAAGTGGTGTTCCAATCAGAGCCTGGGATGGTGTCACATTTCCGGTGGGGATTGTAGAAACATGCGGGACCATAGTGGAATGGGCCATTTGGAGAGAAATGGTCAAGTGAGGACCAATTGATGGTGTGGATGACATGACAGTGGCATTGTTGGGTGTACCAGAGAAGTGATCTAAGGGTATCATGTAAGTATTAGACGTTTTAGGAAGTTGGGATATGATAGGTATATCAAAACCTACCCCTGATCCAAAAAGATGTCGCACTGTGAGAGGCGGCTTTCTAAATATGTCAGTATTCCAAAAGGGATTCTCACCTTCAAGGCCTATGAGGGGTCCCGTCGGTATTCCAGAAGTATCAACAACAAGTTCTCTAGATGAATTTAGTCGGAGAATACGTCTCTCATAACCGTGAGGAAGTCGAAAAGACTCTAGAGAATCGAAAATTGATTGGAAATGTTCAAAAGAGTCAGTTCTTTCCACTTGTGAAGTGGCGGTGTCCTGAACCTCACTCTATTGAGGATATCCCTCTGGTGGATTAGTAAGAAAAGGTTGGTAACCCTCGGGATCTTCTAAGGGTATCCCTTGCATTCTGCGTGAACGGCGTGGAGGAATATTACCCAAACCAAAAACTTTGCGGAAAAAATCTATGGCCAACTAACGAAAAGAAACAACATACACTAATCAAATCTAGGAATCAAAAACCAAGCAAACAAAACCTTGTCTTGATGACTGTACTAGTTGGTGATGAAATCCAACGTCACGTGATCAAGTCAAGAAGGGGCTAGGATATGAGAAGGTGGAACAATTACGATGGCGACCTTCTTAATGGACTTATGCCTTGGTGAAAGCTTCCACACAGTAATTGTGGATTTACCCTCCAAGGAGCCCAAGTGAGTTTGACCAACATCTGTTCCAGGTACAGTGAGACTTCCCTTCACTTTCACCTTGTGTAAGAACCTAAAGATTATGGCTACTAAGGACACCAACTTACAGTCAGCCCTTGGATGGGTACAGTCAACAGTACAGTCTGAACGTATGGGCAGGATAACAAGTTCAAAATCCTTTGAGAGAATTGAGGACAAGTGGACCGGTAGAACTCCAGAGGACCCGGAATGGATTCATAATTCATGAATCACTAAGACCAAATGAAAATAGTTGAACCTCAATAAGAACCCCCAATATAATTTCTGACTACTACAAACGATTGAACCACAGAGGGATAATCTCCATAACTCTCCCGAATGCGACCTCGTGCATAACCCCTATGTGAGAGGGGGGTCCCATAAAGCCTATACGACAATTGGATTTTCTCTCCCTATTGCAAGATGCTAGTGTTTTTTTTGAATACTTTGGAGAGTTGTACTCATAGCCTAATCCAAAGTGCTAATCCTAGTCTAATGTTGGTGGAAGATTATGAAAACAAAATGTTCTATATCAATTTTAATTAGCGTTAATTTTGCACCTGTTCTTTACTCAAGGGTGTATGAAAGTGAAACTTGATGGTATAATGACTCAATTCCCAAAAAATGCATAATAGATTATAAACAATCTTTTCTTTCAATTAATGTCTATTTAAGGGAAGGATAAAAATGTTATTTTCACTATTAAACACTAAGAAGCAGTATCCTCATGCAATTGTTTCTCAATAAAATCCAATATAATGTTAAAATTTTCATAGAATTGTTCTAAGATCCAAAAACCAATCAGAAAAAATATATATATCCTTTTGTTTATGTGTGAATGATAATCAATCTGATGTAAAGATTCCTATGTCAATCATACTTTAATATCAATGAGATTTAGACAATCAGAGGAAAACTTCACACAAACAAAAACACACTCTCGTTGTGATTAAACAAGAAACAAAAAGGAAAACCAAATTTTAAAAAAAGAACCAAAAATCTCAAACAAAAGAGAAATGTTGGAAAAATGACCTCAAAGATCAAATGGAATGGTTCATAGATCTCTGATTTTCCTTACCATAGATTTCATTTAGTCAGATAAATGAGAAGAAAACAATAATTTGATTCCAAGTCTTCAAAGGAGAAGAGTGACTCAAAGTAAGGAAAAAATGTCAAAAAATCCAAACAAAAGGTAATCAATTCTCAGAAAACAAAGTGTTGAAGGTCAAAACAAAGATACACTGAGGTTGTAAGAACTTTGAGCAAATGCAAACAACAAAAAATGGACTCAGAGACTAATTCCCTACAATATTTCTAATAGAAAAAGAGCAACGCTCTGGTGTCAAGGGCACCAGAGTGTTGCAACGCTTTGTGGAAGCCTAACAGGGAGTGCCAACGCTCTGGTAGCAAAGGCAGGGGAGCACTAGCCTCTTAAAATTCAGAAAAATACCCAGAAATCCAAAAACTAAAGCAAACTTAGAAATTCAAAGTGTATAGGATGAATTAAAAAGCCAATCAACAGATGTAAGAATTAGAGACACAATATTAATAAAATAAAAAATGAGCAAAGGATAAAACAAGATCTAGGAAGGAAACGAAAACTAAAAGTTTCGATTTCTCTAGTGGAGTCACCAATTTCTATTACAGGAGAATCCCCATGCAGACAAGTGGATTCCCTCTTGGGCTCTAGACTCCTAAGACCAAGACAGAAAGGGTGCTAACGTTGGTCACTGACATCCTTTTAAACCTAGATAAACTAATGTATAGAGAAGAGGAAGAAAGGTTTACCTTTTTAACGATGTTCGTCCTCACACAGTTTGAGTTGAGCTTTGATCCCCAAGCTCCTCAATAAGTCCTTCAAAACAAACAAAGATAGAACAAGCTTCCTATTCTACTAATATGAGCTTGAAACTAGATCTATCTAATAGAGACAAGTTCATGTAGAATAAACACAACCTTGAAAGAAACAAGCCAAACACATATGTATATTAATGAGAACAATAGAGAATACTTATAGACCTTTGATGAATGTGCAACAACCTCTCCCAACTCTCCTTGTCCAACCCTTTGCTCAAATAATCCACACAAAATGATTATGCTTCAATGATATCTCCCTTATGAGATCATAAGTTTGATGCCTTCAATCTCACCTCCTTTCACCATGAGGAGGCCTCCTTATATAGGCTTAGAGAGGCATAACCACTTAAGAGATTCTTTGGATAGGTTGAGGATCCTTCTCCTTCAGTTGTGGATCTTCCCTAAGATCGAGCCTTGATCTCAGATCCGAATCCAACCAACTCCAGAGATGAGGGGGATTCTTCCCTAATTTTCCTCAACAATCCAAAATTCAGTCAAAAAGGGCCAGCACTTCCTCAGAATGGGGCACAGAGCATTGCAACGCTCCCCCAAAAGAGGGTACAGAGCATTGGCACTCCTTGTGGTTTTTTCCATGTTAAAAGACTTGTACTCTTTGTCAAATAATTTCTCCTCTTCAAAACCAGTATTTTGAGGTGTTTTTTAAGTGTTCTTTATAATGTTCCAAGACACGACATAGGCAATATGACAATATGATATTTGTGACACTTGCGGCCAAAATGTGACACTTGCGACATTGGTAATGATGACACCAAGCCATCATCGTAATGAGTAATTTTGATGTGTAACAGATGGTTCTCCAACTTCACATGGCCATAACTCTCTAATCATGAGGAGTTATGTGAGATTCTACATACCACCAGAAATGGAATGACATGTACTATCCATCTAGAATATTCTTTCCTGCAACTATATCAAAACTCATACCATTATCCATAAAAAAAAACTTGGTTCCATTACCCAAACCTTTGTGCTAATGGAATTTCTTCAAGGGTTGACATCAATGACAACCAACCCAATTAATCAACAATATCCCCCTTTGGTATTGATGACAACACTCTTATGCAATATTGAATTCATATCACTCATGCTCCCCCTATGACCATCGCTCCCCTTGGAGCCATGCCTCTGTACTCTTTCTCCAATCATTTACCTTTGCATCTAATAAATCTCTCCCCCTTTGTCATCAATGGAAAATGTATCTTTCCATCCGGGGTTGCTCCCCCTGACTAAAATCTTCCTGAAACTGATCTCCCAACCTAAACTTTCCTCTTTATGGTGCTTCCTCGTGTAAATATAATACATATAAGATAAGCATTCAAAAGCATTCGTTTTGGAGTATAAATTACTTCGAGTCTCTGGTGAAGATACTCAAAGGATTCCCTTGGAAGAGATTTTGTAAAGATGTCTGCCACTTGTTATTTTGTGCCCACGTATTCAACTCTGATGTTCTTCTCTGCAATCTGTTCCCATAGAAAGTGATACTTTATTGGAATGTGATTCATCTTGGAGTGCATCATCAGGTTCTTTGAGATATTGATGGTGCTTGTATTATCGCAATAGATTGGAATGGGATCATCATACTCAACCTGTATATCTATCAAATTTTATTTCATACATAGAACCTAAGTACAACATGATGTTGTTGCAATATACTCTGCTTTGGATGTAGATAAAGATATCGATGATTGTTTCTTTCTTAGCCAAGATACTAAAAACTCCCCCAAGTAGAACGTTTCTCCATTGGTGCTTCGTCGGTCATCAATGTAACGTGACCAATCTGCATCTATGTAGGAAATACGTGATAGATCCTTTCGTTTTGGATACCATAATCCAAACTCCTTTGTTTCTTTGAGATATCTAAAAATCCTCTTCACTGCTAATACATGTGATTCCTTTGGTGCTGCATGAAATTGTGCCACCTGTCCAATTTCCTGCATTACATATGGTCTGGATTTTGTCACATATAGTAAGCTACCAGTCATTGACCTATATTGCCTTTGGTCTATAGACATTGAATCATCACTTTTGCTCAACTTACAACTAGTTTCCATAGGAATGGTAACTGGTTTGCAATCTTCCATTCCAAACCTCCTTAGTGTTTCTATGATATACTTAGTTTGAGAAATACAAATTCCTTGGTTGCTTTGATGCATCTGAAGACCCATAAAGAAAGATAGTTCTCTGAGTAATGAAATTTCAAATTCATTTTGCATATCCTTTGCAAATATCCGTCTTAGCCTGTCATCAATACTTCCAAAAATAATATCATCAACATAAACTTCAATTAATAAAATACTATCTTGATGTACCTTGATATAGAGGTTGTTGTCTACACTTATTTTTCTGAACCCTACTTGATGTATATATTTATTCAGTCTAGAGTACCATGCTCTAGGATCCTATTTTAGACCATACAAGGCCTTCTTCAATTTAGACACATAATCTGTGTTCTCTGACAATTGAAATCCTTCTGGTTGTTGAATGTTGACTTCTTCTTCAAGTTCCCTATTAAGAAAAGTTGATTTTACGTCCATCTGATACACTTTAATATTCTTGGAGCATACATAAACTAAAATCAATTGGATTGCTTCCATTATGGAAACTGGGGAAAATCTCTTCAAAGTTGATTCCTTCAACTTGTGTGTATCCTTTACATACCAATCTAGCTTTGTTCCTTGTAACCTATCCATCTTCATTCAATTTATTTTTGAAAACCCACTTTGTGTCAATCACATTCTTATTCTTTGGTCTTGGAACCAATTCCCAAGTTTCATTCTTCTCTATTTGATCCAATTCTTCATCCATGGCCTTATTCTAGAAATCATCCTTACTAGCCTCTTCAAAACTGCTTGGTTCAATCATAGATAAGAGTCTTTGTTGGCACAGGGCCAGACCCAGGGCTCAATGCTTACAAAAACGCACCAACAAAAACCTAACCATCGACCCTTTTGGAAACACCTATGAAGCAGATGAAGTCTCACCCGAGGTAGAGGCAGGGGTGGTTGCAGTGTAAATTCTAACCTTGTACAATATCTATTGCAAACTAATATTCAGAAAAGAACATAAAAGATACAATGGAAAATACAAACATTACACATAGATTTTTCACCTGGAAACCCAAACCGGGAAAAACCAACATATATTATATTCATACATTGTGTTACATTGTTTACAATACAATATACATATAGGAGCCAGTGGCATCCAAAACCCTAACCCAATGACCTGGATTAGTCCAAAACCCTAATTCCTTAACCGGAAATAGAAAACCATCGGCAAAAAACCATGTGCCAAAAAAACCACCTAAATATCATGTGGTCCCGAAAATATGTCGTCCCGGTAATATAACACATACCCAACATTCTCCCACTTGTTGTTTTCTTTGCACACAGGGGGTTACAGGGTTACATAGTCAACAATCCAGGGAAACAATGCCCATGGATCCTCTACACCAAGAGAACTTCTCAGTGCTCACAGATTTTG